>WEKW01011754.1:216-82694 GCA_013389905.1 Sula dactylatra | reverse complement strand
AAAAAAGAAAAGAAAAAAGCTGATTTAAATGGCTGTGCTTGAATCTTCTTCCTCAAAACAGGCCCAACATGGTTCCAACAACAAGAGGCCAAGGAAAGGGCTGGACGAATGAGATACTGCAAATGCTGTGGTGCCAGACTGAAAATGGACGACAGGCCATGCTGGTTAGGGGTGTATAGGAAGCAGTTAGTAGGGGCAAAATGAGGGGTGTGGGCTCCACATATCACAGGCTAATCAGGACTGTGAACTGTGTGGCAAATGAAAATTTGAGGACACTCTGCTGGCAAAGGGAGGTTCTGGCTCCTCACTTCCGGAAAAAACAACCCAAAAAATAAGCAAAGCCCACAAGACAAGTGGGAATTCTGGTTCCTGAGCATTACACTGTGGCATCTGAGTTTTATAAATAACCTGGTTCCAGGAAGCCTCCCTCCTGATCTTCAGTGGCTTCCTTAACCCCAAAGGATCCTTTCATCTTCATTATCTTCAACCTCCTCCTCTTACAACCAGAAAAGTAGAACTAAGGGTAAATGAAAGGTTGCTAATCACCTGCTTTGGGCACATCCAGTCTATCTAAAGGTCTGTGTCATGGAGCACTCATCATGAAAACGATATCGCTTTGCCAATTCCATGTAACAAACATCTTGATCTAGGGATGACATGATTCTTCACACACCCCAACCCCAGGCTACTGATCCTACAGATCTTATCTAAGGTACTCGAAAATAATGAATGATGAACATGTGTTAAAACAATCAACTGGTTACACTGAATTTTTGTATTTGAGTTAGGATTTATTTGGGAAATGTTAAGACAGAAACTTGGTCTTTTTTCACCAAAGCAACAAGATAAAAGGACAAAATACATCATAAAACCAAGAGAAAAGGAAAAGTAGCTGTAGAATAAGCCTGCATAATACCTATAACTAGTAAGTACTCATGAAAGGGTCAGCTCCCTCAATGCAGTGAAGCAGGTCTAAGCTAGGTTGTAGGTAATGCCTCTAAACTGCTCATTCTCTTTGGAAGTGTTGGAAAGGCTCTCCAGGGAATTCTGCAATGGCAGAAAATGTCAGCTGACACCATACTGTGCCTAGGCTTCAGAAGGCTACACTTCTAATGCTAACTGATGTTTTATCACCAAATTGCATGCAGTTTGCTTTATCTTCAGAGGGTTCTCAGTGGTCTAGTTGGGTATCACCACATCAGAAAAGTACCAGCTATTGAAAAGTCAAGCTCAGTTATCAGCAGTAGTATCTGAGATACTATAATTATTACCCTGTAATTAATTGTACATCTTAGATACTCTGGCACAGTAACTAGCAGTTAGGTAGTTTCTTATGAGTGACAAATTTTCAAAAGCAGTAGGTGAGATTTGAAGCTTGACTATGCTGCTCTGCAATTTGCTGAATTACATACACCAGGACAAGTGAGTATTGAAATGCTAGCAATGTGATTTAGTAGAACTTGACACTCACTTCAGCCCTTTATTTCCCTGCTGGTATATAAAGAAAAACAGCTTGCTTTAAGGTCAAGTGATTATGACTTTGTATTTGTGTCACTTTTTCCTGTGGAAGTTCCCACAGCATGTAGAAAATCAGGGAGGTAACTTGATCACAGGTAAAAAGGAGACCTTCAGAAGATCCACTCCTCAATTCCCATCAGCTGTAAATGCAGACACTGCAAGCTGCTCTCTGTTTGCAGTAGAGGAAGGGAAGAGGAATAGCATATCCAATTAAAAGAATAGGGGACCGTTTAGGCAAGCAGAGTCAGGGAGTCTTTTGATGCAAATCTCTACTGTGTTACCAAAGTCAGGGCAGCAGTGCTGATTTACACTGGCAGATGAATCGCGGACATGAGTTAGAATTTTGCCCAGACCACCTGTTACAAGATCTCTATGCTTCAAGTTCCCTGGGGTTCTTTAATGACCAATAGTCAGCTTATTCATGAGTTTTATGCCTGCTCCTAAAGATAACACACTATGGGGTTTGTAGAATATGGAAACTCCTAACATCAGGCTGAGGTGTTGATTCATTACAGATTTGGCAGAGTAGTGATTCCTTTCACTGAATAACCAACAACTTTTCTTTAAGCACTCTAACTTTTCCTAGGATATCCACTGTCCAAATACTTACCTGCTTTATTAAAAAAATTGATCAATTTGAGTTCTGCAGGTGAAGACATGCCAAGTTTAGTTCATGAACAAAAAGCCTGTATAAACAACTCAATTCCAAACACTAAAAAATTGATAAAAACCTTGTGTTTAAACCTACTGAGGGGTTGTTGAACAGATACCATAATTTTATACTACTGAAGACATTTTCCTGTTCAGTATGTTTTCCATGTCAAGTTCTAGGACAGATTTGAGCTGATGCACAAAAAAAAGTTTGAAATATACTTCATCTCATATAAAAAGAGTCCTTATGGTTCTGGGGTATTACGTCTTCCACATGGCACAATCCTAATATGCTAATTTAGACTCTTAGAAATAACTGTCATGAAAAGGACAGATAACTAGTCTTTCTATACAGAATGCCTGCATTAATTTGCAAATCTGAGGAATCGGTCTAAATTACTAAAGCATTATTTTACAGGTATTAGCACATACCCCTGCCCCACCCCACCCCATTTATTTTAGACTAAGGGCACTGAGTTCATAACTACGTAAGGATTTGTTACATTACAAATTCTAGTGATCCAGATAAGTCATCAGATGGTTGCAAAGGGAGAGCAGGCATTGCAAATGCTTTATCAACTGATTTGATTCAGTCAATCACAAAATGTCCCTGCAATTTGAAGCCTTGTTCATGACTCTTACGAAATAGATTGATGGTGTCAGTTCACTACTTGGTAGGCATGTGTTCAGATCCACTGTCATCATCCTTATGGTGCATCTGGTGAGTGGCTTTCACTTCTGCCTGAAAATAATCTGCTTGTCTGTAGATGTGACGCCCATTTTGTACTCAGTCGTTGGCAGCCGATACACAGCTCTCATAGACCCTTTCATTTTCTCTCAATTAAAAGTCAAACAAATAGTATATATATTTTTAATGGAACAAAGCCTAATATAGCCTAACAAGATGGGGTTTTTTAATAAGGGTTGGGTGGGAGGCACCAGATCATATAATGGGAAGAATGCCTTTTCTCCCCTTTACCTCTCAGCTGTGGGATCTGACATGGGGGCTGGGACAGGGGTTTTATGTGCCTTCTGTCATTCTATGCCACCCTCCAAAAATACGTAAATGCTTTTTCATGGCAGTGTAACAGAAAAAAATTAAGAAAAATCCTATGCCCAGAAGAGAAACACAGTTCAAGGCTGTGTTCAAAAACTTCCTTCAGGACACTGGGACAGGTTACATTACTTGGAGATTGTCATGGCCAGTCCAGATGTCTGGTCACTGACACAACACCTGAATTGGCAACATCTGGTAAACTCATCAACAATCTCAGCAAGGAGGCTTATGACTAAGCAAACACAAGGATGGTTCATTTTCTCACACACAGAGGGGGTTTGGGGCATATCAGCAAGGTAATAAGTCAATACTACTCCCGTTAATGCTATATCTACCTTTAGAATAACTTTCCAGGTCTATCATTCCATGGCTTTGTGTTTAGGTCATGCTGATCCTCTGGCCCATAAAGGAAAGAGCCATGTCCTTTATATCTTACTGATGAATCCTTACTGAATTTAACAGGGCAAAGTCTTGCTGGTGTTTAAATCAAAACAGCAAGAAAACTCTTTACTAAATACAGTGCTGTGCCATGTAGGACAATGTGGATCAGCTGGGAGGAGGGAAAAGGAGGAGACGGACGGAGAAACCTCAAAAGCAGGGGGAAAAAAAAACCCCTAATATAATTTTGCAAAATCCTGACTAGTACCTGTTCTTCTCCCTAATGTTTTCTTAGATTTCTTTGCACTTTTCAGGGAAAAAGAAAGGGAACTAGAAAGCACCCACGCTTCCTTTTCCATATGCAGAGAGCATTTTTCTGGAAGGCCATTAGGATGGTGCATGGCAGTGTGAGCACCCCTGTGTTAATTTAAAAACTCAGCTGGTGATCTCAAGCCAAACTTAAGGCCACTCCAAATAAAGTGTGTGCATGTGTATTTGTACAGTGAAAAAAGTCTGGGTTTTGTGTTAACAGCATTTTGCTTGACAGACCCTTCACAACATAGTACTGCGGCCAGTCCCTATTGTGCTTTCAATTTCCTTGCTTTCTGTTTTCTTAGGAGAATTTTTCTTTTTATAGAATATTATTTTTCAGTTCTAATTTTCAAAGGCCCTCACTGTGAGGAGCTTTTCTCTGCTGACACACTTGTGGGGGGCCTTTGGCTTTCATTTAACATTCCAGCTGGGCTTCTGGGGCATCGCTTTAAGTGCAGAATCCCCCCAGGAATAACAAATAATCCATTTTGTTCCCTTTAACATTTGTTGTATGTTTCCTTACTTTCAACCAAGCAGACACATTTAGTAACCATCACCGGCTACCTCTGTCAGCAACTCCTCCACTCCCCCACTTCCAAACACAGAAAGTACAAAAAACAGACTTAACTTCAGAGGTGGCAGTGGTGGGGGAGAGCAACCCGAGGAACGAGGAACGGTCAAGTCTGTTATTGCCAAAACACAAGAATTCAAGCCAGTGCTCAGTGAAAATAAACAGGCTGTTGAAAAAGAAGGTGAAAAGTGAATCAAAGTTCTGCTGCTTCAGGGAAAATAATCTCACCGTTTCCTTCATCCTCAGGACAAGCCTCTCCTCAGGACAGCACTGAGGCAGGTATGTTCATCCTTACTGAAGCGAGCATGTGCTTAGAGATCAGTAAATGTGCAACTTAACTAAAGGCATTTCTTTGAATCGGGATTTAAACATTGCGTGATAAGATAAAACTTCTTAAAAGTTTTTTTATGTTTAGTCATTTTTTTTAATAGCCATCTTAGGAGGCAATGCCCCCTTTGACATTTAATCCCTCCTATTTGTTGCTTATTCCAGTTACCTATGGAAAATTCACCTGTGTGCCTGACTGTCCTCCTCCTCCTCCCCTGACCACACAAACCTGCCTCAGATGTCTAATCTGCCAATATAATTCTACCATTTGACTTTGATTTTCCCTTCATGTGCACCAAGAGTCACCCAATTGCAGATGCTGAAGGGTAAGGCAGTGTAAAAACAACAATAGAAGACAGTGTAAAGGAAGTGTAATACAAGCCCCAGACTCTTTTTACCACTTGCACACTGTGTAATCATTCGCACCACCACCATATTAAATGCACATACTTAACACTGTTTCTGCAAGCTCCTCTCTGAATCACTTTGCAGAGAGGCAAGTGACAAAGTAAGGTATAAGGCTGTGAAAAAAATAATAATCATGAAGTCTTGGTCTATTCCTGTTACCTGCTACACATTACTCTTCTTTGGCAGAACCACTCTGATTTATAGCTGGGTGAGCATGACGCCGGTTGGAAAACAGCAGGTATGACTGGCAGACTGTTACCGCTCTGCAGCTGGTGGTGCAGCCCCTTCTCCAAACTGCTGCAGAAGCAGAAATCTGTGCACAGAGGGGGGGAGAATGCCCTTCAGTACCTGGAGCTGAAGTACGAATTTGAGGTAAGTGGGTTAGCATGCAGCTGACACCCAACAGACACCTCAGAAGCACTGTGTTTTGTTTGCAGAAGGGTGAGTAGGGTTTGGGCAGGTTCACCTGTATTTTGCTACTTGGGTGTCTTTGGGGACATGGTCACACCCTGGTTACAAGTGAGGTAACTCTGGCAACTCTGAGGGGGGTTGCCTTTGCGTGGCACGGATGGCATAAGGGAGAGGTAGGACAAGGTCTATTTCTCACGTTTCCTCAGCTACATCTTCTTTTTCCATCTGCAAATTCTGAGCTAAAGCAGCTGGGGGGTCTTAGGCCATTTTTCTGTGGTTTCTGGACACCCAGCGATGTTTGCTAAACATCTGGAAACATCAGGCTGGCTTGGATTATATATATGTGCAGATCAGATCAGCTCTAAAGGCTTATACAGTCAGATTAAGAGACCTATGTCCAGTGAGATGTACCCAGATGACCCAGAGGCTCATCACGGGTGTGGGTAGAGAGGAGGGTCTTGTATTTCTCTCCAGGAAAGTCCAGAGAAAAGAGAATATTTTGGCTGTGGCATTAGAAGGGCCGCTGTGCTTGCAAAACCTCTGCCAAAGCTGTGCAGCAGGGCAGCCCCTGCAAGCAGGGAATATTGCTCCTGTGCTTCACAGAACCAGGTTCTGGAAGCTTTGCTTCCTGACACAGTCTTTTCTGCAGCATCCCTTCAGAGCAAAACAGATTTCTGCTACTTTCACATCATGCTATACGCAGATACGTAATTTATTTGAGATCAGTTGAGTTACAGTTTATATTGGCTATATTAAAATCAGGTGCAAACTTATAACATTTATGTGTGGGTGTCTGACCTGAAAGCAATGAAGAAAAAACCCCAAAACCTACCTGCATCATCAAGTTGGTGTGCAAAAATAAAACCAGCAGGTAGGGAACACTGGTCATGGGGGATGATCACAAAAACATGCCAGCATCAGGTGCTGCATTGTGCTGAAGACCCTGTAACAAACACACTATGTTTTGTGTAACACACACCGCGGTCAGTGCTGAAGAACTGTAATTGCTTGGTTTTCCTCAGCCTTTGGCTTGTACCACTGAAAAGTAAAACCTTTGCTGAGTGTAAGCTATATTGTGGCCCTGAAAAGCCTGCCTTGTAGATCAGCCTCCATCTGAAAGAAAACTATAAATCCTCTAACTCCATTTCACTTCATGAAGCCCAAATGCCTTCAAGGAACCATTCAATATTTGTGGCATTTAGCAGAGAAATGTTGTAAACAAACACTTAAATGAAGATTAGGCACTTTTAAACAAAATGTGTCGCTAATCGCCACCCCCTGACAAAGTCATCTGAAGTGCAGCTCATTTCTTTAAAACCATAGAGAAAACTATTTGAAAGTTTTAAGCACTCATCCAAGCACAGTTGCCCAGAAGCTGTGGGCAGGAAACCCACCTTCCTGAGCCCTTTGCAGGACCTCCACATCCTGTCCTCAGGGCCAAAACTATAGACTTTGAACAACCAAGATAAAGGTATAAGATCCTACTTGGCATAAGATATCAGATGAGCTGGTATTCTCTGGAGTCCTTCTTAATTTTTTAATCAAGTTGTTTTTATTTCCTTCCTTTTCACTTAAAGCCTTGCTGTGTTGCTATCTGAGCTGGAAATCCATAAAGTTGTCTCATCACCACTGTATTTCAGAACGTAACTCCTTCTTTTGTGATGTAAAGCCTTTAGGTTTTTCCCTGGGAACCACATTTCTAGCAGATACCTTGGCAACAGACAGTGCCTTGGTCTGATCCTTATAAGGCTTTAATCAGAATGATTTTTGAAAACATGGATTAAGCTCCATCTATGCTATAAAGAACCATTTTTCATTAAGCCATTTTCAACCAAACTGCATTCACTCAGGACACTAAATCATGCAAACAGAATATAAATCACTTAGAGGCTCTATAAATCATGTTGGTCACTGATAAAAAAAAAAAAAAAAGATTAAAGTATTCATTTCAAAATGAGCCAAAAAAAAAAAAAATAAAAAAAGGGCACTTCCTGCATCTCCATTGCCCAGTGCAGCCTCATTTAAGTGGCCTGAAACCTATGTAAGGCAGGTTTTCAAAACTGACATAAAAATTGCCAGAAGTGCTCAGGAATTTTTGGACTAAACTTTTCTTCTCCCTCCACCCACAATGAAAAAAAAGCAGTCATCTATCAAAACTGAAATTGATTGATGGCAAAGGTTTGTTTTCAACAAGCCTTAAAAAAATTCAAAAGAACCTTTGAATGATCAAGAACTGCTGTTTTGACATTTTTTAAAGTGAAAAGTTTTATTTTCTAATTGAAAGAAACAAGCGAAAACCCCACATTCCTTTTGTACTAAAAAGAGGCAACTGCTTAGAAAGGTCACAATCAAAATATACTCTTTGAACATTATTAAAGTAAAATATTTATTTGGCCCCATCTTGATTTCATTTTGGAGATTTTCATCCAAGTTTTAGAAGGACCTTTCATTCCTGGTGGGAGACAGGAAAAATACTGGAATTCTTGAAAACCCTGACAGGATGAGGAAGCTCATTCCCATCCAGGTTCAGTAGCTCTTTCTCTTGCTCGAGTTCCACTGGAAGGGCACTCAAGGCCATCTGTTTCTTGACTCGCTTTTAAGATGGCTGGAAAGTAGAAATTAAGTTACTTGTAGGCTTTAAAAGAGCCCGAAGATGTTGTTGTGATTTAACCTGGCAGGCAGCTAAACTCCACACAGCAGTTCGCTCACTCCCCTCCAGTGGGACTGGGGAGAGAATCGGAAAAAAGGTAAAACTTGTGGCTTAGGATAAAGAAAATTTAATAGAACAGTAAAGGAAGGGAAAATAATAATAATGAAAAAAGAATATACAAAACAAAAGAATATACAAAACTAAAGAATATACAAAACAAGTGATGCACAATGCAATTGCTCACCACCCACTGACCAATGCCCAGCAAGTTCCCAAGCAGTGGTCCCACTCCCCTGGCCAACCTCCCCAGTTTTTTGTTCAGCATGACATCATATAGTATGGAATATCTCTTTGGCTGATTTGGGTCAGCTGTCCTGGCTGTGTCCCCTCCCAGCTTCTTATGCACCCCCAGCATCCTCGCTGGCAGGGCAGTATGAGAAGCTGAAAAGTCCTTGACTAGCGTAAGCACTGCTCAGCAATGACTAAAACGTCAGTGTGTTGTCAACATTATTCTCATCCCAAATCCAAAACACAGCACTTTACCAGCTACTAGGAAAAAAATTATCTCTCTCCCAGCCGAAACCAGGACAGATGTACAAGTAAAATTCCAATTATAAGCTTGGGTCAACCAGTGCTGCAGCTGGTCAGCTTGGCTGGGCTAAGGGTCAGGCTTTATCTTTGACTTATCGCATACTGGCACAAGCATTTGCTAAGGTAACAAATCAGGCCCTATGTCTAAATGCATGTGAACTGTATTGGCTACAGTGCTGCCTGTGTTGGCCACTGCTCTGCTAGGCTGGTTTGTTTTTTTTTTTTTTTTCCTATTAATGTACCTTCTGAGTCCATTTTAAAAAGAAACTAACAAGTCAGCCATTGATTTACCATGGGACCCATTAGCAGCAGGCATTTAAAACTGCAGACCATTTACTTTAGCTGTATTATGGCCCTGCTGGTATCAATCACCATAACATCACAGACATCAGCAGGGCTGCATCAATTTATATGATCTGAGGATCTGCCTTCTTACCTTTACCGAGGTATTTGCAGTAATTCAGCCTTGATTCTGAGAGTGGTTATTGGCAGCTGGAACCCTCATAGAGCCCCAGTAAAATAAAATTAGGTGAAGCAATTTCTAAGGCAATTTAAGGCCATTAAACATGACCGAAAAGTGATTAACATTGTTTGTGTGATTTACTGCCCTGGCTGAGCAATGTTTGGTTCAAAATGACTTACTCAAAAATGCTTTTACTTGCAGCTGGGAGAGGACTTAATCCATGCTTTCAAAAACACCAGTGTTAGCCAAATATAGAGGGTCAGTTACAGACACTCTGATCATTTACCAAAATAGTGGCCTGAGGTATTCTTCTAAGGAAGAAGCATGGGTCTCATTTCACATCTAGACTTGAAACCAGCAGGTCTCCACCCATAAACGGTGATGCAGTGTCAGAGTATTCCTAAGGAAAAACCCTCCATTTCTACAGTGAAGTTTCATTCTTACGGGAGGCAGTCTGCAATGTAGAAATGGACCCACAGCCGCTGATTTGTGGAATCGCTGCAGTGTGTCATAAACTTCTTCCTTCTCTGCCCCAGTGGTCTCCCCTTCTCAGCCTTTCCAAAATGAGGAAACTCACTTTGGAGCATATCTACACACACAGCTCCCTATCAAAGACAAAGAAAATGCCTTAGGTGTCAGAGCAATATATATAATGCTCTCTAATCCAAATACTGTTTTCTGAGAGTGTTGCTCTGTCACTGTTTCTTAAATAGGTAGGAGAGAGTTGCGCAGAAGAACCTTTGGAAAGCTGCTTCTAATTGCTTAGGTTGTGCACCAAATTAAAAATCATCTCATTCAACAATTCTCTGGCCTAGATTTGTTTGCTCCCACTGCCAGATGCAACTTAGTGGCACCTGCTCACCTTCTGATTCGGAAGTGAGCTGGCAACACCTGTTCTGATTTAATTCGATGAAGGTAAATCACTGCACGTCCCCTAGCAGCAAGGATCCATCATCGGTAACTACATTATGTACAGCGTACTAAACGTTTACTCTGAACACACTTACAGGAAGATAAGCAAAATAATAGGAAGCATCTCAGCAAGCAGTTGCCAATCTAAATTTTTCCCTCTCTAGGACCACCTAGCTGTGTGGGCAGGAGGGAGGAAAAGTGAGTTTACCATCAGGCTTGATGCATGATAATGCATGATGCAGATAATAAATCTGTGTTAATGGATGAGGACTTGTAGCTGTACTCAAGAGGACATCTGCAGGAGGTAGAGGACCTATTTTGGGCTGCAGGAAAAAAATTATGCTTAATGGTTGCAGTTGTAAGAGAGCAAGCTGGTGTGGTCTATGAAGGTGGAATATCCAGCCAGAGCTGCACAAGTGTGAACAGGAGGTGGCTCCTTTGGGCTGTGGGGGCACACAGCCATGCAGCTCACTGCTTTTGCATCAGTGGGCTGCAGGACCATGGCGATCTCCTGGATGCTGCTGGGCTTCTTGTTGGGATGCGAGGAATTCAAAAAACATCACAATGGGAATAAAACCTCCTTTTGGCAGTGTCGGAAAGTAGACCCAAGAGGTCCTCTGAAAGAAAATGCAGATTGCATGTGAAGAGCACAGGCACAGCTTTAAAACAGATTTCCTTTTCGAGTCTCCCAAAGTCTGCAGCAATGTACACCTAATGCATTAGCAAGCAATGAGGCTTGCTTGCTCCCAAACATGCCCGTTTCCGAACCAGTAACTACTCAGTGCACTGCCGCTTTTCCCTCATCTTCTCATCTCACAGCCCCAGGAACACCCAAGTCCCTTTCAGAGCCAAGTACATCACAGTTCCCACTCTCCCACCTGTTCGCCAGCAAACTCTGCCTCATATTCTCTCTCAAACCCCATCCCAAAATCAGACAGCAGACCTAAAAAGTACAGAGTGGAGGTGTTTGCCCAGAGACGTGTCTCTCTGGGGAGCCTGTGCATGCTGCACTGCTGACCCTTAACTCAGTCCCTAGGCTTTCATTTCACTCCTGCTTCTACAGCAGTCTCAAAGACGTTCATCTACATCAGGACACAACAGGAGACAGTGCCGTTTTGCTTGCTGTTCACTACTTCCCATTTGACTCAGCTACCACCCTCCTTTTTATTTTTTTTTTAACAGCTCAAGTTTGCAAAGCTCAACAGTGAAATTGCAACCAAACATAGTTCACGTAAGGGGAGAATTACCTCAGAGGCGTTAGGAGAGAGCAAAAGCTTGCATCAGCTTTTGCGCAGGCACAGCAGCTGACATATGGCACAATGCAACAAGCAACCAAACCCAGAGCTATTTGGCAGTGACCTACACATCTGCTGGAGTAAGAACCAGGGCCTTAGGGCACAGTTCAAACCATTGAATGAGAAAAAGAAACTTCCCCATTCTTTCTTACGATGCATCCATCTGTGGCGCAGCTAATATTGGGAATGAGTCCATACTTATTATAACACCCTATGTTATAAAACAGAACTCTAAAATCACATTGTGGTGTTCTCTACCTAATGCTGGATTAAATTTACTTTGTGTTCAAGTGAAAAAAGGGGTATTTTATTAATATTTTCCCCTAACTAGCAGACTGAAGATTCATTCTGGGGTTCTACAAAAGTCAAACCCAAACACTTCCGTTCCACTTTTCTAGCAAGAAATGTTGCTTAAACAATTCCTCCCCCCCCAGCAACACCAGACTGATACAGTGGGATTGGGAAACAGGGAGTAGAAAGACAAATTTTAGTTGTAAAGGAATGAGGATTAGGATTTAGCAGTGGCCTGAAGGTGAAGAGTTAAATAGAGGGGAGAATCAAGTTAATGCATCTGTGGAGCATGGAAAGAGCAATATGAATAAGGGATATGTTTTTTGCCACAATGAATTTAAGTGACTGGCAATGGTATCTGGAAAGGCAGACACCAGGGAGGCAGGCAGAGGTGGGAAAGTAATTTGAAATGCATTGCCATAGAGATCTGAGATGCACTGACGCAGGGATAACATCGACATGGATGTGAGAGCAGTGCTGTTGCGATACCAATGGAAAGCAAGAGGTAAGGACTGCCACAGGAGAAGAGAAGGAGTAGAGAGGAGGATAGGCATATGATGGGAAAAGCCTGAAGGAGGACAGAGATTTGAGAAGGAAAAGGTATCTGCCAGTATTGAAAGTGGTAAAGAAGTTCAAAGATGAAATAACCTAAACCGGCTGACCTCAGAGCACGTTTGTATAAAGGCAGCTGCTGGGTGCCTGACTCGTATCATCAGGAAACATAATTCAGACACAAGCTTTCTGTCACAAAAGGGCTGAAACTGTAACATATATTTTCCAATTATCACCTATGACTGAACTGCAAGCCACGCTTCCCTCCCATGCTGAAAGAAGCTTCAAGGAGTAGCCAGGGTGTTACTCCATTCTCCTCTGAAACTGTAGTTCTCTTTCTTGCACAATTCAGAGAGTTGACTGACTTGTGGTTTCCTCAGGGTGGTTGGGGTTGGGGTTTTTTTTTCCATTTTTTCTTTATTTGGAAAAAAAGTCTGCTGACTTTGGCAGCATGACTTGAGCAGGCTCCTCTTTCCTCTGAAGGTCTTGCACTATTTCCCTGAGACACAAACCAATTCACACTGCAAAGTGCATACTAATGCAAAGCAGGATGAGGCAGAGGCTGAGAACTCCCTTGTGATGGGTCAGCAATGACACAAGCACAGGAAGCCGCCAGGAACTTCACAGGGTAAGCCCTGGAGTGAAGTAAGGGGAATTGCTACTTCCAAGAAAGTGAAGTCACTTGAAAGACTGAGAGATTTCCAAAATTGGGAACAATGGGTTCATGGAGGTGAACGATTCATAGCAGACAGAAAGGATTCAGGAAGAGGAGAATAATTTCCTCTGGGAGGTATTTTCAGTGAAATTGGCCCAGCTTCATAAAACCCAGGAAGCTATGGTTTTTCCTGCAACAAATCTCCATCACAGCAAATCAGTCAGCCCTAAGACCAAGTGAGAAGTTACACTGCTAGGCGAAATATTCTGCGTCAGGAAGCCAGCTTCCTTCTAGGCCCCAAAGAAGAGCAATAAAATATAACCTAGTGGTAAACTCAGCCAATACATTAGTTTTTTGGGCTAGTTCAGGAACACTCAAGTCAGCTTTCAGGAATTTCTGGCTATAAGCCCTGCTATTTGGAAGTCAGTAGGAATTAAAAAGAAAGATGAAAAAAGAAAATCCAGAGGCCTAACAAGTAAAGCCCACTAGTCACCATGTAAATCCCAACTCTGAAATGTGGAAGCTCACAGTCACTTCACCACATCATGCAGAAAATCCCTAGAGTAATCCAAGGAAGAAGGGTGTGCTCATCATCATCATCTCTCTCACACACACACACGCAAGCACAAACATGCAAAATAATACAGGTTTGTACATCTACACACTTCTGTTTCTTGGGTTCAAAACAGGTACAGATGGTAGCAAAGTCTTAACTCCTCAATGCAGAAGGGTGTGCACGTGTAATGCTGAGCCACAGCACCTTTCAGTGAAGTGCTGGTCAGACAGCGAGACATTAAGAATAACATCGTCTACTGCAGAGGGCCTTAGGGAGGAAACCATAATGCAGGAGTGCAGAGCCACTGCTTTTACCCATAATACCAAACACACTCAGAAAGGACAGAGTGTTTCCCTGTCCTCAGAGATGTATGAAGGTGAGCAAGCATCAGTATCATTTTACAGAGGAGGACATGGGCACAAATGTTGCCACTCAGGCAATCATTGGTACACCTGGGCATGAGAAGCAAGCCTAATTCACTAGGTCACATTGTTTTTCACATACCTAGGGCTTTCCCTCATGAGTCTGTAAAAACAAGCGAGGTGCAGAGTCTTCAACACCACCCCAACATTCTCAGTGATTATGAGAAGGGGGTACATGTTTTCATTTAATTACACTGTTTCCTTCAGTGATGCTGGGACACTGGGTAAAAGACTGTTGTGCTGACCACCTTCTCCAAAACAAACACTTAAGAGACCCTGGAAAAGCTGGAATGAAAGTATCTTGTTGAAGGCTACAATACCCCATATTACAAATACGCAATTTCATACTAATTATATATATTACATAATACAAATCACTTCTACATCAGGTAAAGAAAGCTATTCCCGTTATCAAGTGCAGAAGTCTGATTCAATTTTTTACAACACAATGCTCTCCAGAGAGAGAAAATTCAGTTTGGCTTTATACAGAATACAATTATAGGCTTCAAGGAAAAGAGTCTGATGAAGGATTCAACACTATATCTCTGTAAATTATACTCCAGGGTTTGCATTTTTCTCCCTATTTGATGGGGTGGGGGAGAGAGGCAATTGCATAGAATGGGACTTGAAAAAAATATTTCAGTAAAAAAATACAATTCAAGAAAGAGATCCATAGAATTCAGAGAGCAGGTATGTACAGAGTTGATCAGTGGCAGGCAAAAAATGGGGGAGAATTAGGGAACTGGGAGAGAATGAGGGAATGATCGAGCTATTTTTTGTGGTCTCCAGTTAATACGGTACAATGCACTCTGGAGATGAGAGTGCATGCGTCTGTTTCCTAATGACTATATTTGATTCTGCACCTGGTAGAAAAGAAACAGATGCAGCCACTAAGAGGCTGGGCCACTGCACTGGCTGACACAATTTACAATATTAATATATCTATATAGAAAATTCTGCTCATTCAGCATAATCATGCTTTTCTTGATTAGTTCAGTCACTAGCCAGGTTTTTCTAACCATTTTTGCTTCTTTTAATTGTGCTCACCCTTCTCTGCCCCAGCCTGACCTGGCTACATTTGGAGAACAAACACCTCTAAATCTTTTTTGCATTTACACTGTGAAGCCTAACAAGCATCTTCATTAAAAATCTAAGACATCATTAAGGTATTGTTTCTCATGTTGTCAATTGTAATGGGGAACACAGAATGTACATTGTATTACTTAGTTGTTCATTTGATTTCCCTACAGCAAAGCAGGAGTGGATAGGGAAGCAAGCAAAGCAATAAACAGGATCTTTTTTTTTTCTCTTTCATAGCTGGATGGTCTTCAGACACTTGCTTCATGTATCTAGTGACGTGTGTTCCCTCCAGCCTCCTAATGCCTGATGGTCTAGAAATGATACCCACATCAACCAAACAGTCTATTTTATTCTTCTCTAACCATAAACTATCATTTCTCCAGATGTGACCCTAAGTTAGATATGTCTCAACCTATACACTGCACATCCCCAGCCTTCATCAATGCTATTCTACAGGGCAGGCATATTCAATTTAAGTCTCTTTACTTTTCCCTTCATTTTTCTGTCTTTTGTACTTAAACAATCAATCTTCTCTCTTTTCGCCCATTTTTTACTTGAGAACTTCTATTTTTTTTCTTGCTTCTGCCTGTATCTCCTTTGTCTCTAACAACTTGTTAGCAAATAGTGTTTTCTGTGTTGACACAGCTTTTTCCCTTTTGATGGCAGACCAGAGGCATCACTGTAACTTAGCTATGCCCTGAGTATGGGGAAGGGGTCTGTTGCCTCCGGAGCAGTGACTTCGAAACAGATAAACTGCTCAGAGGAACTGGGACTGCTGCTGTTGCACTGGTGCTTCAGGATGCCTCCCCAAAGACCAGCTACCTTGTCCTCAAAACTATCCCCACGTTTGGGTGTCCATCAGCTGATTAGGATGGTGCCGCAGGGTGATAAGTTAGGATGCACGTTAGGATGACTTCTCCGGCATGGCAGTAACACCTCGCCCTCTGATCCTTGCTTGCAGACACACAAATTTAATTTCTTTCACAAATGCCTCTGTGAGCAGGGAACTGTCAATGCTGACTGAGAAATGGGATCCCAAAGCTATTCCCCAGTTTAAAGCCCATCATTATGCAAGGGGTAAGGGCCAGCTGAGGTCCTTGAAGCTTGCTGGTAACAGGACTAAGCTCACCACTAATCCCACCTCCCCTCCCCTCTCTGGCTGTACAGCACAAAATGGCACAGAGAGAAACACCCCGAGGCTCTGAAATGCTGAACGGCTCTTCCCGTGCTGGTAACCTTCACTCTGCGTCATGGTGAGCCAGCACAGCACTGAGTGATGGAGAGCTCTTTCCTTCGTAAGCATGTACCAAGACACTGCTCAGAGAAGAAGCTGAGAAATATGAGTTCTCCCCCAACACTTTTGTTTGTATTTCCTCCCCCTAATAAAAAAGGGTCATTTCTGCAGCCTCTGCAGTCAGTAGGGATTTTATTGTAGAGCTCACCAGTCACAACATGGCTTATAAATACAGAATGTCAGCACAGATCTGTCAAGTCTCTTCCTTGCTGCATGACACTTACTTCTCTGTTCTCTTCCCACCAGTCCCCTGCCTTTTCCACTCTCCTGTGCCTCCAGGCCAGCAAGTCACTCTCTGCCAGTGCTGTGCCAAAGGACTTCTCCAGGGAAGCCTCTGCGCCAGCTTTTCCCGGTGTCACCCTGCCTCTCCTGCTGCCCCTGCGGAGGGAGCATTAGGAGGGGGGGTCACACCTCCCAGCACATGCTGGTGGAGTCAGGGAGGAGGAGCACATCATCCCAAAGGGCTCACCAGGCTGCACCTCACTCACTGACTGGCAAAAGACATGTCAGGCTTCCCATGACTTAAATCTATACAGAGTATTTCAATACCCACAATGACAACCCAAGGCAAGGACTGCTGTTGTTAATAAAGCTGCTGCTTAGTCCCAGGGATTAGTCTATAGGGCAAGAGAAGGGGACTGTGTTACCCCGCATGGGCAAGACTGTCTCATGCATTCCACGCTGGGGAGGTATCAGATATCAGAGCAAAGCCTGTTGAATACCAGGTCTTCAGGAACACTAATAGCTTGTACGGTGCTTAAGAGGAGGGTGTTTCAGCAGAAACTCTTGTACAGCTCCATAATACATTATAGAATTTTAATTCTATTTGGACAACGTTTGTTTCCAGGAGCGGGTGCAACCTGTATGAGAATGTGCAAATCCCTTTCCTCCACCAGCCTCCACTCTGCTGGATCATGCCACAGACCACAGAGTGGGATGCAGGGCTGTGCAGCTGCATAGCCTGCCTCTGGCTGCCCACACCTGGGATCAAGCAGCACTGAGAAGCCTCTCCCCATACAGGCATGAGTGCCACTGCAGGAGACGGTGGGCAAATAAGGTGCCTGAAGCTCTCACAATTCACCCCTTTCTACCATTTTCCGTTATTCTCTCCCCTAGGTAAAGTTACACCTGATTTATGCCAAACTAGGAAAGCAGAGAAATCAAAATGCAAAAGCACAAGCAGGTTTTACTCAGAGGATACTCCTGGTTCTTTAGAAACCTCTATTTTATGTCAAAACCCCCACTCTCTGTCACTGTCCACCTTCCCATATCAAATTTCACAAAGTTTCAATTTCTTCCCAAACTCATTTTTTCCCTGTAAGCTTGTCTTGCTGAGGTCCTGTGACCTGCACAGCAAGCACTTCTTTTAAATACCTGATCATGGCCACTCCAAGCTGATGCAGGATCCTCAGTCAAATCAACGTACTGGAAATCTGGAAAGAGCCAACAGTTACTCTGTGTGCTCCCCTCTGACCCACGCCTGTGCTATGCCATTTCACACAGGAAACATAGTATTTGTGCCAAGGAGAGGGGATGTCAGGTAACATAGAAATGGTTACACAGCAGGTAAAACAGGAAAATGCTCTCCTGCTGATGAGGTTACATACAGCATGGAGAGGTCACTCATTTCTGAAGGAGACAAGTAAAGCTGACTGAACAGTCAGAGTATATCTTGGGAAACTTCCCAGAAGTCCAATGTTTCGTTCATCTCAGACCCTTAGCAAGCCTAACTCAAAGATCTTAAATACCTTAAAAACTAGGACTAAGCCACCCCCAAAAATACATTTCTACAATGTTCTCCCTAAGGCAAGACATTACTGACAATAGATTTCACATGGCAAAAATTAAGTTCCACTTTTCTGTCCCACTCTTGTTCAGTTGAGACTCCTCCACTTCCCAGGGGTTGCAAATATCTCCTCTTCCTTTGGGAATATCTGAACTCAAAGAACTCTCTTGTCTCACCACAGACTTCGGGTAAGGATCCCACCCTCACCAACTTCAAAAGCTTCTGCTTACAACTTCCAGCATGAGAAGCTAGTCTTCATGTTTAGGTCTAAAAACCCTATATTTTTCTGTAAAAGTACAGAAATGCAGCTACTACTTGGTAAGGCAGTGACTTTGCAAATAAATTTATGCAGTTAATCTGTCTGGATTCCCAAACTACCCATAAAATGATGGCCTGAAAACTGAGTGCAAAAGTTGCCAAGATCAGAGAAAGTACATTTCTCTTATTCTTATTTGGACCTCCATGTATACATTAGTAGAAGATTAGCTTATACATTGTATATCATGTTTCAGTACTTTTTTCTTTAAAAAGAAAAAGAACTGTTTAAATATTTTCTTAACTGTTAAAGGGGATTTCTTTTTATAGTGCAGATAATTAAGTATTGAAGATGTAGTGATCTATTTGATACAGAGAGAATAAAAGATTTGAAGAATTTTAAATAAAATATATAACCCAAACCCTATTGAACTGACTACTGCACTCTTTGAAATTTAAGGCTGATACTTTATCCCTGTTCCTACAAAGTCTTCTAGTTAATGGCTGTGCATATTTATAACATTAAATTAGTTACTTTCATTCTCTCATATTGTTCTATGAATATGAGAGACACTTATGAAAGAAGGGAGATTAAAAAACCTGAAAATAGCACCTAGAGTTGAAGTTTGTTCCCTAGTCCAAATAAAGAGGTAAGGCATGCAACATTTTGTCAGATTATAGTGCGCTGTATTTGCTCCTATTTCAGTAACAATAAAAAGTGATTTGATGAAAAAAAAAAAACTTTCCTACAGCTTCTTTCCAACTTTCTGTGTTGCCTAATCACTTTTTTTATATGCAATATAAAAGGGATTTGGACTGTACAGAAAAGTAGTGAGAGACAAAATACTAGAGCCTGATATCTGCAGTGCCATCAGGTACCTGTTATACCCATCAATTCAAGAAATCACTTAAACGTGCCTATTCTTAGCACTGGCTGAAGCCCTATGGGGCTTAAGGACGTGCTTAATGTTTTGCTGCATTAAAACTTGGACTAAGTAGTAATGACTGTGTTTTAATTTGGTTTGTTGCTGCTACTATTGATAAATGTACTTGCCACTGCCTCTAGTAACAGTGTGTGTGGCACTGTGGCCTTAAATTACTCCACAAGCAGAAATCCCACTGAAGTGCATTAGTATGTGCTTCTTAAATGGAGCTAAATAAATATCCTCGTTCTTGCTAGCTTCTTCAACACCATTGCTCGTTTGCATTTTTAGCTGCAGTTTTGCCAACTTCTTCCCACATCTTCTCCTCACAAGCCTCCACAGCAAATGCATCCTTGGGATGCTGTGGGGCTCTAAGAGCAGGCCGGGACATTACAAGAAGGTAGCTATTCTGTTCATGAGGCTGGAGTACAACAGTGTCCTCCAAAGGAAAGGTGGGAACACGACGTTGAGGCCAAACGGTGGAGAGAGTAGCTGGGAGGAGAGGAACAGTCTGGCAAACAGCTGCATAAAGTACTCACAGAACCAGTAATACAACCTTAACTTCCCAACCCACGAAGCTCAAAAGGGTTTGACAGGTAAAATGCATAAAACCAGTCCTGAAGGCAGGTAGGTCATCATGTGTAACAAGAAGAAAGCTCTCCAGAGATGGTTTTTTTCCTAAGCTCTTTCTCTCTCATCCATATATGCACGCACCAGATTTTTTGTGAGACAAAGATATTTTCAGACAGGGGTAGTTTCAGGCCTTTCTCTGTGCCAGCACTTTGCAAGCTGCCAGGTCAAGTGTGCACCCCCTTCGCTCTCCCCCTCCTTTTAGTACCTGCTCCCTGTTTAGGCTGGGGTTGTATCCGCTTCCGAAGGAAGGAGGCATATTTCAAACCTCCGGGAAACAGGAGACTATTATTGCTCTGGTTCTCTCCAAAATTCAGATAATTGATTAATGAACTTTTCCCCTCTGCTCATTTGCAGCAGCAGGAGGAGATGGAGGTAATTATGGCACTCGTAACTGAAGGTTCAGTACTGTGTGGTTACAACAACCAAAAAGCTAAGAAGAGGTATGCACATGTCATGAGGTTTTTAAAAGTTTGTCAAACCTCAGGAATGAAAGGGGTATCAGCAACAAGTCCCCACAGGCTGTGCTGTTTGCAGTCTTCTCATTTCCTGTCCACGCCTGACAGCGCAGAAGCCACGGTAATGGATGCCCCAGATAATTCCTGCCATTGCAGCTGAGCTTAACTGTAAGGTCAGGTTTAGACATTTACATATTGCCACATATCTGATCAAGTCCACTGCAGCACACACTTAATCTATTTGTTACCCACCTTGTAGCAAAGGCTGGAAGTAGACAAAATACTTTCAAGCGCACTGTTTGCAATGTCAAGCTCACAGTGAGCTCATTTGCATAAAAGCAAGCTCAGTTATCTTCAGGGGAAGGGACTTCAGAGGATAATTCAGCTATAATAGGATCCACATTTTTCCTGCTGATCCCAAGTCACTGTTTTACATACATGTGAGTGCTTCTTATCAAACCTTCCTCCCTCCTCTCTTACTAGAAAGAAAACAAAGCCCCATGCACGTACAGAGTCACATTCCCTAAAGTGCTTGCAATTTATAGTTCTCATGTCTTTGAGGGTTTGCAAGCCAACAGCTTGCTCTCCACTGACAGCCACAGAAACCCACTGACAATTGCCATGACAGAAACTGGGATTTAACTGTGTGCCTCAGCAAGAACAGGTGCTCGAGCCCAAGTGGTGTACCCAGAGGCACAGCTCTCCAACATCCAGGAAAAATATCCATTGCCCTTATTTCCAGAGGGTGCTGTAACTTCAGTTTGCATGCTCTGAAATCTCTGGCGCTAAGGGGATTAAATCAAGCCTTAGCTTGTGGGTGCACCTGATTCATTCAGTAATCAATCACCTTAAAACATTCCAAGCAAAAAGAAAGATGTAATTTGTAACTAAGAGCCGAAGAAAAGGAAACAAAATCAATATTAGAATATAACCAAGTATGGGCAAGAGTTTCCAGCACAGGATTACCAATGGCATAAATACAAATACTTAGAAAACAATCACACAGAAAGCTAAATCATCCTGGGATGATATATGTCAAGGGGACAGCTGTACAGGAAGGCAAAAACCAAACATGAGCAACAAGAAATGAACAGAAGAGAATGGGAACCGTTTTTGTTTTGTTTTAAAACTACCTTCCCAAAATTTTAGAATGTCTATAAAACCATACCAAATGTATATAAAACCACTAAAATGTGCATAAACCCATCACATATTTGTTCAAAATATTTTAATGTTTCTAAAATTCCTCCCTTGCATCTTTAGAAATGTGGGGTTATCCAAAGGAAGCCTTTGCCACACCTGTTGCTTGAGACAAAGAAACATTTTGTTCAGCAGGATACTTACTTTCCTATCAGGTGAGTTAATCTTTGCAACTTTATGTGATGAAGAACAGCTGAAAATCTGTGATTTCCTTTTTTTCTTTTCTTTTTTGGTATGTTATTTTCCTCATTTCAATTAATTATCGAGAAGCACAATCAACTTAGCAGGGTGCCTTCAAAAATTCCTTCACTGCAGTGCTATACCACCGAGCAGAGAGTTTAACTAGATGATTTTATTAGGGAGCCAATTAACACTCAGATCCCCGAAAAAGCAACTAATCCATCTTTTTATTTTGCCCCTCTGAGCAAACTCCACATTGTGAGTTTGCAGTCAACCCCGTTACACATCATGGATCCTGGACCAGAAAAGGCTTTTGAAGATATGTAATCCTGGCTTTAAAGAAATATTATTTGCCTGTTCATGGGAAAGCAGCCATCTCTTGTTCTACTCCTTACCACTAGGTAGGGAACAAATGAAAGCAGATAAATTAGAGTGCAGCTTCAAATAAGTGACTGTGAGCAATGATACTTGAAGCAAGAATGGGGATGGGTTTGCTGCCTATTACAGGAGATACAGCCTGAGCTACTCTGGTCAAAAAACAGGACAGCAGAGATTAAGGAAAGGGAGGGTGTTTCAAAGGAAAATGCTGCCTTTTGTTCAAAAAAAAAAATGACAACATCTCTTTTTACAAAATCAGAAAATTTTGTGACGTGTAATTTTTAGTAATAATGCACCATTTACTGCCATGAGTTGGCACTGTACTTCTTTTGTATTTCCTTAAATCCACATTTTCTGTCCAAAACTAGTTAGAATGGAAAATTTTTGATACAGGTTTTATGTCTTGCATCTGTATAATTCCACTCTGACCTAACGCGTCTGTACAGGGATTGCACTAAGAGGTTATTAGGTGGCAGAGAATTAAGTTTCCAAGGAGCAGAAATAGAAAAAAAAAAAATCAATTTAGTGGAAACTGAAATAGAGAAATAGAAAAGTAAGGAATGGTATGAAGGCATAGATTTACCAAGACGGCACAATGAAGGGGCTGCGCTACCAATATTAGCTCAGCCTGGGGTACTGAACAACCTTGCAGTTCAGCCTCCCACTGAGCTCTGCCTTCCCCCTGCTCTGTAGCTTTATAGTATCATCTATGTTCAAAGCTGGACAATGCCCACACGCTTGTATTTCAATCCCATCTCTCCAGAAATGCTGTCTCCTCTCTGCAATGACCTTCAACTTTCTCCCTGTAAGGGCTTCTGTGCCACACTGATACTTGTCAGTGCTGCTGTGGGGCTACAAAATCCAAAGGTCTGAAAGGAATTAACTGGTGCAGGAAGGAAGCAAGAAACGAAAGCAGAGTATTTAGACCCAGAGGTGCATAGAAGAGTTAAGAAAAATAAGATGTGTTTTTACAAGATATCATATGGGAAAGCAAGTATGTCAATAAACTAAAAGGAAGGACAGACTCAATAATAGCTCTGAAAGGCCAGATTTTCAGTTTCTGCTTTGGGAGACAGACTGCAAGAAACAATCTTGCACAGACACAAAAATAGCTGAAAGGTCTGAAAAATACTTTCCATACTCTCTGACAAGGTGACAAATTGCTGATAAATGGTCTCCAGCTCTAAAATGGTGCACTCCAAATTTGGAGTCCCCAAAACGCTAATGAGGGGAAGGGGGATTTCAAAGTCTAATTCTAGATTTCTTTCTTCAACTTCAGAACAAAATTTCCGCGAAGCAATGCTTTGACTTCAACGAATAACTCCTTTATCAGCAACAACAAGATACATGCAACTAACCCAACTGGTTAGTTGGCACTCTGTGAAGCCAGTTATCCAGGATTGATTGTAAATAGAAAGAGATGGGCACTACCAGAAGACACATTGCGCCACTCCAATGAAAACGCACCTGCAGGAAGGAACTCATCCCGAGCTGTCTAACACTGGAGGCCCAGGTGGGTAGCTTAGATAAGACACTTTTAGACAGTCCATTTTTTCACTCTCCAACAGCTGGCCTATCTTTTCTTGGGATTTGGCCTTATTTTTCTGTAGGTCTCAATTTTGGCTTTATAAGGAAAGAAAAAGAAGTGAAGCTAAGCCCACTGTGGTTTTGCTGGGAAAGATTTGCGTAGCTTGAATCAGACACAAAGCAGCTAGCAGTATCGATGCCTGGCCAGAGAGATCAGGAGCAATGTTTTTAGCCCCAGCTCTTGGTACAGAGCTGGTGCAGAGCAGAGCAAACAACCCCCTAGTTATCTAACTAAGAGGTGCTGAGATGAATCAGCAGAGGACTGGGAAAACCAAAGCACAGTAAGTTTAGGCACTGACCTCACCCAGCTCCTGCTGCAAGGGGGTAAGTGGGAGACAGGCAAATCCCACTGCCTTATGGCAATTCTCAGTTGCTGGAGGTCTCAGCATCTTGCGTAGCCAGCCTTTGGCAGCCCCCTCTCCTCTTCCCCCTTCTCCCACCTCGTGATTTACTTATTGACAGTATCATGAGAAATACTGCTATCCCTTTCCCTAGCTCAGGTTAGCTGTATTTAAATTTCACATGCTATTTACCGATGACCTTCACTTCAGAAGATATCTGCTTTTTGTAGCCTAGCTGTGTAAAGACTGACAGCAACCTTCATCAGAGGATAATTTCCAAATGAGGAAAGTATCCACGTGGGACTGTCAGAACCACTGAATTGATCTGTGCCTGCACCACAGGTCAGATTTCAACCCATTTTTCTTGAAGACAAACTAGACTGATTTATCCTCCGGGGCCTTGCCCTCCACTCCTTACAAGCCTCAAAACCCAGAAATAAATGATGTATGTTCATTTAGTACACCCATATCATGTGAGGGCAATTGATTCAATTACATTATAGCTACTGGAAACAAAGCAGCCATATGGCAAGCGTTCTACCCCAAAGTAAAGGATGCTGCACAGTCACAGCTCTGAACTGGGAGTTAGCTCCCTGCATGGACGTTGCCCCCTGTACAGGCTTCCTGGGGGGAGAGCTTTCCCTGAGCCATGGGGGAAATCGGAGTTCACGGCTGGTTAAGATAAGCATCTAAACCTTCAGATACTCCTCTGAAGCTTTATCTGAACTATCCAGACCTCCTGAGTCTGCAAAATTGCAACGAAAATTTTGTAAGAAAAGGCTTTGTGTGTGCAAGTGTGTATGTGTGTGCAGGCACATATGTACATGCTTTTTATTACCTCTTAATGCTGGCAGAACAAGAAACAGATTGAGAGGAAAAGCGGTAACTGTACTGTTTTGCTTCATATGCCATGCACAGTGTTGGCTCTAAAGACATACAAAATTCAATCATGAGCCAAATCTAGCCTTAAATCAATAAAGTTCTGCTGGCTTCAATGGAGCAATTGCAGAGATACACTCCAGCCGCTGCTCTAAGCCCACCCATTTTCACACCATCTCTGCTTTCCAGCAGGCTGTCTAGGCTGCCATCGGAGCTGGAAAATGCAAAGATTCATAGATATCTACAAAATCTGCACATGAAGCAGGGTGGGGAAATTCAGCATGGTTTTTGAAACCTTAAAAAAAAAAAAAAGCAAACAAAAAAAACAAGACAGAAAAAACTGAGCTCCCCCCTTTCCCTTCCTTAAAGGGAAGACTTAGTTGAAGAAGTTTTGTTTTGACCGTTTCAGCATTTAGCCAGAACTACCTTACCAGGCTCAGATTTTCTACTTCTGAGCAAACCTCCTGTGGTCCAGAAAAGGCCCACTATTAAAACTAGCTCTGGGAATAGGTATGAGTTGCTCCTAATGAAGTAAAAATGTGACAGCAGCTTTGGGATTTTTTGTGGTTTGCCTGCAAATCAGTTCTGACCATGAAAAGCCTGCTAGTTTTACCTTAACTAAGCAGAGCAGTTAACTTCAGAACAGGCAATATTTACTTGTACTTCCCAATACTTAAGACAGGAAATGCCTTAAATGTTGCAAATACTGAGGTTATAAAACTGTAAATGTTTGCCTGTGGAGGCACCTGACAAGTTTTTACAGCCTTCAGCTGCATGCATGCACAGTCACCCCAGCCCTCGGGTTTTCCCTGGCCTCTCCTTTTCACCCGTTTTACAGAGCGCCTCACAGAAAACAGATCTTTTTGTGCGTTTCAGTTTCAAGGCTACTGTCCAACCAGCACCTGTAGAAAGGTGATTTGGCTTTCACTGAATCCTTTAATTATCTCTTTTTATTGATGGAAAGGTAAATCTTTCAGTTTATGTTTTGTTTTGTTCACTGGCTAAAGAGAGGCTCAAAAATGTTCCTCAAATATTTTGAAAAGAGAAATTCAGCAGGTAACTTTTGGGAAGATTGATTTAAATTATTTCTTTTTACAGAATGGTATAAACCCATGGAGTATGGAATATGCCAGGACACAGTGCCACATTAGTCTTTTAATACCATTTTTCTCCGTGATACCTTAAAAATTTGGCAGTCATCTTCCTGCCCGGTGTTTCATTGCGAGCTTACTGGTTTGGGTATTTCCATGCTCATTCTTGCATGGGCCTCTCAGAAGTGAAATTAAGACCTGCAGTCTGGCTTCTCTGCTTGGCTGCACCAGCTTTACAACACCCAAGACACTCAGTGCAATCAGCGGTGTTGCAGATGCACTAGCAGAGCAGTGCACTGAGGGAAGCCCAGGGTATCCCTGCCCAAATGCCCCAGGCACCCACCCTGGGGCAGGGCACCTCACCCGCCCCACACCAGCTGATGTGGCCAGGCTGGATCCAAGTGGGAGAAGCAGGTCCCTGCCAGGGATCAGAGCCGGGGACAAAATGCCCCCCCACCTGGGAAATGTAAAATAACAGGTAATGCATCACCACACGTACGCATTGGATGGAAAGGTGTTCTTCACCCACCTTTTCAAGGCCGTACTGGCTTCAAGATGATGTTTGGCTGGCTTTGCATACCAGCATGTCGTCCATATGCCCTAGATATGACCATAAGCTCCCATAGGCCTTACTTTCATGTAGCTTACACTGGTGTAATCTCACTGGTGACAGTAAAGGTCTCTAACTGCATGTGAGGGAAGAACCCTAAATCCTGTGTTCAAGGAATGAAAAGATGTCACTGGATTTCCTGATTTACCCTCCTATGCAAAGGAGAGGAGAATCGCACGTTAGGAATTTGTCTGTATGATTGCCTACTGGAGCACCTCTGTAACGCAGCCTTGTGCCATGGGTGAAACTCACTTAAGGGAATTAAATCAGCACAATCTTCCTTTACTCAAACAAAACTGACAACCTAGGACGTAGTTCCTGCCAGGATGCTGCTGTAGAAGTGAGAAAGGCAATTTCTAGACTTCTTTTTTAACTGTGAGCTGTTACTAGTGCAGTCACATATGGTCTTTGTGGCTAGCATTGCACCCAGGAGCACGGACTGGGGTGTCAAGAGGGGTTCTGCCAACCTTTCTCTCTGGGATCTCGTTTGATCATTCAGGCAGTTGCCTGCTGCTGGAGTCCCTGCTGCCAGCCCAGTGCTGCAGTTGGGACGTGTGCTGGCTGGGCACCCTTCAGCTCGGGTGCTGTGATTGCTTCTTGCTGCCACAGAGTAGGTCTGGGGACACTTGAGAGAAGGGACTTATGGCACTGGCATGGTTTCTGCTCTGGGTGGCCCCCGTGCTGACCCAGGGATGAAGTTCCTATGGAAAGGAACCTATATGACCCTGACTGTCCTCAGGGAAACAGTCATTTTGCACAAGGGACTCAGGTAGCAGCCAAAATAATAACATCGTTTAAGTGTGCTAATGACCCTGCCCCTGCCAGCTCTGTCCTGAATATGTTTAGCTCACTACTTTCCAGGACTGGTGCAATAACACTCGAGCACCAGGAGGCTTATTATATCCACGGCCCAGCTGAGCACGTTCTAGCTGAGTTTTTATTACAAACCACTATATATCCTTGTCATTAAACAGGCTGCTAATTCATTATTTTGGACATTAACAGAATGCAGAAAGTATCTTAAAATAACATCTTAATTTATATTTTTAACTTCTTGGCACCTCTAATTTTTATTTTATAAGCTCCATTAATGCTTAATGTCTGCTGCTGCGTGGCAGCCCAGCTACACTGACAGCTATTGTTGCAAGTCTTTCATCTTTGATCCATCCAATTGGTCAAACAATGAATTTAGTACAGTTTCCTTGAATCCAAAATATTCCTACTTTTACTGTTGCTTCTGTGATAGGGGTAGATTTTTAATAATGTTACGCCTGAAGCCAAAGTTTTCTCCAAAAATTTTAGAGGATTTCTGTCTTCTCCTAGGATCTCAGTATTTCACATGTGTGAATGCAAGGGTAGCGAAATAATAATTTGTAACATTACCAAATTATTTGCCAGTTGATAACATATTTGGAGTTTGGACAAAAAAAGGAAAAAATAAACACAACCGTCCGAAGAAATAAAAATAACCTGGTTAGAAGGAAAAGGGAGAATATTCTGACCCTTCATCCGTTACATTACTCCTCTGCTCAAAAAGATGTTACTTATGATGTATACACATATCAAATTTTGCTGTTTTTCAGGACATTTGAAAAATGGTCATTGTCTTTAAGGTCTCAAGTACAATCACCATATAGCAGGCTTGCAGTCTTTTCATGACTTAACAAAAATGTATAGAATATTGTAAATAACTGCATACTTACAGTACATTTTTTAAAGATTTTTTTTAAAAAAATATATCAAAGTGGTTCTAAAACCAACTTTAACTGGAAACCAGACCATAAACATTTTTAGTGAGTCAAGCTGAGCTGAACCTGAATGTACTTTTTTAATTTGTGAGTTTTCTCTCTTTTCCATAGCCTCTTGTTCTTTAACATAACAGGACCTGCCAGCCTCGAGTATCCTCTGTCTTATATGTGGCCTTCATTAGGACTCACTCCCAGGTCTCCAAAAAGGTAAAAAAGAACCAGCTTCAGAAAATGCCATGTGTGGCACTACTGAAGCTAGAAAGGCATACTCCCTAACAACTATCCTCTGTGCTCAGCAGTCCACAGTCCCACTGGTGAACTTTCATTAAGCACTACACTCCTTAAGTCTGCAAGGCAGCAGGGTAATTTCCTTAGCAGCCAAGGGACAAACCAAAGATCCATATATTGTAGTATCTTTCTTTTATACCAGTTAATGTTAAATACCTCAGAGGAAAGTGTAAACAATGATCTTGATTTGGTAAAATAACATCTGCTTTGCTTTAAATGTGCTTAAGACCACTGGCTTCAGCCTTCATCAAAAGAAAATCATGACTTCAGTAGCACCTAAAACGTACGTTTAACATGATGATTCCAGGTTACTTGAACACATTTTTACCTTGCATGCAAAATGATTCAGGAGGACTGAACCCTATGCCTAAAGCTAAGTAGGAATTTAAGTGCTTCCTTGGCCAGGAGTAAATAAGAGCACATAATTGAGTACACTGGTCAATCGGGTTATGTTGATACGACTAAATAAAAGCTGGCCAAGAACCAATCTTGGGCCCCAGGGCCAGAGTTGCCTGTTCTGTGGCAGGTTTGTCTTGGAAACAAATATTTGAAATAGTTTGAAGGGGAGCCAGGGGCTGAGCTGGCTTGCAAAGCAGCGGGGACAATGAGAGCCCAGGCTCTCCCTCCCTATGCACTTTAATTTAGCAGTACAGGCATACCCTTAGGATTCTACACCCCAGTTCTCATGCCAATTTTCTGTTCAGGTAGCTCCACAGATTTCACTTCTGTTATTCCTACCTACAGCAGTGCATGCCCTTCAAAGGCCCTAGTAATTTTCTTAGTTATGTAATCCTAAATCCCATGGAAAGATTCAATTTTTTTTTTTTTCCAGGTCAGGATGCTAATTGCATGAGGTAAACATGTTTGTATATCCTGGGAATGTAAGGCTTCTTAGCATTACTGACGATGTGTCCATTTCTGTTAAGTCACCTCTTCCACCAGTATCCTGGACTGGTCCGTTCCACTTTCCTTAAGTTCTGGAAATGTCAGTAGTATACTTTGGTTTGTTGTTAGATGATGAAAACAGACTTAAGCAAAACTCTTCTTGGGAACAAGAGTGAATCAGAGCTGTAATTGGAGCTTCATAAAAATATGATATTTAGAAACTTGTGGTTACCTCACTGATTTGATCAACCCAATTTACCTGAAGGGGCAATTACCATCTGAAATGTCACAGACTTTGTATACCATTTTGAATCTCTGAAAATAGTCCTCCACTAATGATTTTTCTTTTGGCCCAGTGGGGATGCTGGTTAGCATTTATAGCCTGGCTATAAATTTCTGGATTTTAAAGCAAATATCAGTATCCTTGGAGCCAAGTTCCAGACCTCCAACTGTTTGAGCTTGACAGGTTTGTCTTTAAAATTTCTATATTTACTTTAAAATTTCTAACTGCTGTAATTAGTGGATGAAACAACAGCTAGAATACTGTACGGAAAGAAGTAATGGGGGAAGTTAAATTTTTTTTTTTTTAATCTCTACGTACCATGTTTATTTTCTCCCCACACATTTCTAGTTTATAAGTTAAAGCATCTTCAGTCAGTCATAGTTTGATTCTTTTTCATAAGGTGATGTGAGTACTTCATATAATGCAGCTACACCAAGACTCTTTTACTTGATATTTCGTAAAGAGATCAGATCTCAAAGGCAAAAAGAAGAAAAAGGGAACATGATGGCAGACCATTCAAAACCACAATTGAAACCACAAAAAAGAAGTTTCTGTTTTGTTTGTAAATATAAATCAGAAAGTGGTCCCCTTCCCAAAATTAAGGAACCCGCATATCCTTTTTACAGCAGCAGGCTAACCAGCATTTTTTTATCAATATTTGTACTGCTTCTGCTGAACGAGAAAAAAATAAGGCTGAACTATGGAATGAAGCATAATTTACAATTTTTCATTTAAACGTGCAAATGTCTATGGGAAAAAGACTGGAACATGTAGGAGAAAGAAGGCTTAATTATATATTGCATTTCAGAGGTCTTTTCAGCCCATACCTCAACAGTTCTTAGCTAGTCGGTCAGTCACTTATTTTTAGATCTAAATTTCTCTCTGTCACACATGAACCTGTTATCTAATTTATAAGGTACTCCATCAAAACTTCCAGTTCTTAGCCGTGAAGCCACAGAAAGCATCAAACATGTTAGCTAAAGGACCTCCCAGGCAATTTTAAGGTCCATCTTTTCTAGTATTCTGCCTCTGTTATTCTACTCCCTTTCTCTTCTTTATATCTTTACTGTAATTTTGCATCTATCATGAGACAGAGCCTGAGCAATGTATGTAAATAACTTGTATTTAATATTAAAGTAGGGGGGGGACACGACCGAAAAACAACCCTGGGAAAAATAAATATTCATAGTTCCATGTGAGAGAGCACAGGGTGCATAAGTGACCTGGCAGCAGTGGCCCCCTTGACCCAGAGCTGCTCAGTAGCACAGCGAGCCCTGCAAGGAAGGCAGCAGCCTTCTCAGATGCCTCGGCATACATGGGAAAAGGGCAATAACCACTATGCAGTGGCACTGTACAGGCAGCATCTGGCTGGTGACAGGTTGAAAAGCAGTGCTGCTGCTGACAGCCCCTGTGTTCAGCACCACTGCCATCCCGGGCAGCTGCTGAACCCACTAGTTTCCTTTGCACCAGGCACAGCTCCCACCGCCGCTGCTTTCTCGGGGCACTGGCTGGCTTCAGGAAGGGTGAAGGGCTCTCACAAGGGTCCCTCACCCCCTTCACGCCACCACAGCCTCTTTGCAGTTAGTGCAGAAAACCACGAACATAGGGCCATGGTGCAGCCCTTTCTCCTCCTGAAAAATTAGTTGGAGACTTTACTTTCCTGTGTGTTGCAGTTGCCACCAAGATGTCCCCAGATTTAAAACTGCTGTATAAAACATGCCTCTTGCACCCCCTCTGATGCAACCCCCTGGAAAACTTTTAAAGCCCTTGGACTAGTGCCAATACTCTGACAACCTTACCTTTGCTTTACATGAACTCGGAACTATATACTAGACGGCGTGATCAAGAGCTGATAATTACTGTCTTAAATCTAACTCTATGGCCAGCATACACGTAGAATATTTAATGCCTTTAACAGAAATAGAAAGGCAAATGCTCCTCTGCAAAGTCAAAGCATGTGTGTCCTATTTGGCAATTTTAATACCTTTCTCTAGCAGATCTGCTTTCATCCGTTAAAGCTCTTTAAAATAACACAGGAATACCTATTATAATATTGTAAATAGTATTGCTCAGCTCTCTTTTCAGCAGAGGGAATAAAAGAGCCCACCTTGTAAAAACGGCTTCTTATCACTGTATTTCCTTTGTGACTTTCCACGCATTACACTTATCTTTAAACAGGAAAAAAGGTATTCAGTCTTGTAAAATCAATGAAGCTTTCAAGCAATGGAGTCATCTTCTGATTCCTTTACATGTCCTTTAGAAAATATGCCAGCTTTCCTAACTTGCTTCAGCTGGCAAACCCCAATCTGACCCTTCATGCCGAACTAGGGTCACTTAGCTGGACACTAAAGGGATTTACAAAGCAACCTTTTGTGAAGGAATTCTCTCCCTTATGCAATAAAATAACTTCCAGCCTAGTCAGTAGCTCTCACAGATCCAGTGCAGGGAATATCTTACTTATTCATTCCCTGGGCAAACTGAAAATTTTCTACAAACTTCAGTTTTCTCAGTAAATTAAAAAACTAATGCACAGAGGAAAAAGTACCACTTACACTTGGCCAAAACAAAGAAAAATATTTTAGTTTTATTTTCATGGTATTTTTCTACCTCCTTTTTCCTGAAAAATCTTCTCAATTCAAATGAAATTAAAATTTAAAGGGTGAGCTGAAAATATAATTTTTCTGACTCCTTATTTATTTTTTCCCCTCCACAAGGACTGCTTTGTCCAGTTCTCCTCAGATACACCAGCCTTCTTCCCCAGGGTCTCTGCAGTCTAAACCCATAGATCAACAAGAACAAAAATCACCATCACTTGGTGTTACAAGGGAACACCACAAGGTACGTGCCTCTGCCGGCAAGGACAATCGCTGTAAAGCAAAGCAACGCACCCTGGGCACAAAACTTTCTGCGTAACCCATTTTAAACAGGCTCCATCTCTGCCCCACCACCTACATAAAGCCACCAGCACCTGGGCCTCAGCAAATGCAAAAGCTGGAACAGCATTTGGCCTTTATGTTTAGAGAAATGAAAGGGATCATGCCCTCCCTCTCTTTCCTCACCCCAGGTGCACCCTGCTTCTGACCTCTGTGCTGAATGGGATGGAGAGGGGGAGTAAAGGGCAGAGAGGGGAGGCAGGGGAAAGGAGGAATTTCTGTGATTTTTACCACTGTAATAAACTTTGGGACCTTTCTGCTACCCCACACATTTCTGAGATCGTTTCATGCTTCTAGCATAGCTGTCGGTTCCTCTTAGTTTCTTTTAAGAGGAAACTCAGTATCAGGAGGTACGTTTTGTTTCAGTATCAGCTGATGTACTTTCTGTTTGAGTTTACATCATGTACTAAGCAGTAGAAAGGAGCTCAGTGATTGCCTGTGTCTTTTCTTTCTTCCCAGCTTTTACTATGGGTGGGGAGGGATGTAAATTTGTAGAATCCTCCTCCCACAGTACTTCCCAAGGTAGTACGGTTGAATAGGTAGCTGAAGAACATGTGCTGATGCCGGCCGCAGAAAATAGGTGGGAGGACAGGGGTCCTGGGCTGCAGCTGATGGAAAGAAGGTGGCAGAGCCAGGCTGCAGCCACCTCCAGTCCTTCAGATCTGTCTGCTTTGAAAAAGGGGAAGATGATGTCATCTACTGGTGGTGGGCCATCACATCTCGAGACAGAAAGGGGTCTCACCAAGCCACAGCTCAGCCACGCTCTTTTTCCTCAGGACTGTTTGCCAAAGGGCACCCCAGCATGGAGTAAATACATTGTCCCTACCGAAAGTTCCCTCAATACACAGTGATACGCTCCTCCTCCTGTCCTACGGGCTTGGCATCGGTGGAGGTGTGCACAGCAAGTTGCTCTTTCCCCCATCTTAGAAGGGCTGTAGTTCCCTAGGTGACTGAAAAGAATACATTAATATACTAGTGGTCTTGCTGTGTTTTACTTACCTACCACTTAAATTCTATTTAAATCCAATGCTTGTTAGTTTAGGCACACAAACAGGCAGATAAGTCCATCAAGCAGATGCTACTCACATTTTCCATGTTGAGGGCTGGGTGACAATAACAAGCAGTGGTGCCTATGCTGCTGTGTGTCAACATTTTAAAAGCAGCTCCACAAATGCCACCATCTTTCAGCACCTAATGAACAGTTCAGGAGGATGTTGTTGAAGCTGCCAAAAGGGGTTTTAAAACTAGAGTGTTTCACAGGAGTCAAATGCACAGCTTGCAGTCAAAAGGCCTATCCTACCTTGCAGATGGATAAGGGAGGCAGACCACCACTGCTAGACAACACAGGGCTCTGCACAAGGAGGCTGGGGACACAGGGATGAAAAGAGATGGTACATGAGTGACACCAAGCACAACTGGGAGAGAAATGCTGGAAGAGCTGCCAGTTTTGGGTGTTACAAAATGGCCTATTAACCAGGCTTGCCTGACCGAGCTGGGCAAGGCAGTAGCACTGCAGTCTGAAGCCCGGGTTCCCCCTCTCTTCCCCTTAGATAAGTGACCCCCCACTCTGCTGGCTGGCCTCTGAAAATTCCTTTCCACCAGGCACCACTTCAGCAGGTGAACAACCCTCTCCAGAAGCTCTCTTGAAAGCACAAGCAACACGATGGTGCCTAATCAAGGGCAGAAACCTCCACCAGGCAGCAGGGCAGTGGCAGGCTCCTCTGCCCGTTTGAGAAATATCTCAGTCCCTAACTACCCAGGTAAGGTCTATTGGGAGATTTGGGATAATGCCCACGGGAGGCACAGAGAACGAAGGCTGCTTAGCCCCTCAGAGTTTAGCACTTGTGCGCTGGTAGAGACCTGTTAGCATGAAAAGAGCCATATCACTGTAAGATGAGGGTGTGACTAATTTTATTGTTATGTGGGTTACAAGAAATGAATTGGTGCTAAGCGCTTTGAGACAAAACACGACGATGTGTTTCCAAAGGGAACTTCGGAAAATAAACTTTACAAAACAACAAGCGAGGTTGATCTGAATTGGGAGTTGGAAGCTTAATATACCATTTGATGCTTTGGTATCTGAATGAAGCCCAAGCTTTGATTATCGCATCGATCAGTTGATTAAAACTAGTCACCTGAAACCTAGTATTATGTGTTGTACAGGACATCACAAGATACTGTTCAAGCCAAGAAGCATAAAAGGTTATTGCATCTCAGATCTTCATTCCGTGCTTATGCTGTGGTGATGCCATTTATAAAGATATCAGGAATGCCACATATGAACAGAGCATGTGTTATGTATGATGGCAAATGTTGTTGACATATTCTGGGTCACTGAGATTAACATTTTGGAAATTGCAGACATGTAGAAGATATGGTGTATGTTATATGGATCAGAGAACAAGCCTGTTCTTGCAAGATTTCAAACTCAATTATGCAGACACAAGAAGTTTAGATAAACTTTTTGGATTATATCAAATGAACTTTTTCATTGCTTATCTGAACCAACCCTCTGAAGGCATTTGGAATTATTCTGAATGCTGTTGTTATTGCTGAAAATAACAACAGGTTAAGAATTTAATTTTAACTTTTGCATTTCCCGAGTCTGGTTTGCCTGACTGTGCAAGGGGAGGGACAGTTTCCAAACTCTTTGCCCATTTTCACCAACACTTCATTACGCCTTGTTGGCTGCAGCCAATAGTTGCTCTCCAGTGCAAAAAAAATAACAATTTGAGCCTTAGAGTTACATTAGAATCTTTATGAATTGAACTATGAAAGATTTTACTTGATTTAAAAAGAATATATTAAAAAAAAACCCAAACACCTCCCACAAGACTTCAGTTTCAGGGGGACGATAGACTTGCTTCATGGTTTTGCTGGTTTCTATCCCATACAGGTCAGGAACTTCACATACCTCTGTGCTATAAGGGAATAGCGTCTGGTCAGTCCTGGAAAGCATTAAGTCAAGATGGACTTTCCATCTGCAGACTCCACCTCTTAACCTGGATCAGTTGCTGCAAGGTCACACCTCAGATACTGAACCGTGCCTAGAGGTGGGGCTTTTTGTGAGGGTGAGGAGAGAGCAATGGTTCCTCGATTTCATCTTTCTCCCAGACACCTGTCCTTCTCTGCACTTCCAGCCCTGCATGAGTAGGAGGGCACAGTGGGGCTGGGGCACTGGGGACACCAGTCACCCCTCAGCGGGAAGGATGAGGGCTTCTGATGTGCGCTGCAAGCTTGGGGCTTCAAGGAGAGCAGGGAACGCCAGAGAGGAGGGCTCAGGCAATGGGGAAAGGGCTTTGGGAGGGAAGGCTGCCATAGATAGGTGAGGAAAAGCTGCCAAGAAAGCAAGGCACACAGGGGACACTTCCTAGAAAGTAAAGGTTTGGGGACAGTAAGGTTGGGAGATACATCAGTACGGGGCCGCCTTCCTGTTCATCTGATGCTTTCTGGTCAGGCTGCCAGGGGAAGGACCACATGTGCACAGCTGTCAGGCACAAATGCTCTTTTGTTTTTTTAGAAATCCAGTGATTTCGGGACCAACACTGTGCTGCTGTTGCTGTGCTGCACTCAGGCATAGGATCTCAACGTGGTATTGCCCTGCAGCTCCCATGGAGCTTCATGATCTTGATGGAAACTTTCTTTCTGAAGAGCTCAAGCCATACTTTACAGCTGCTTCCCAGTCGCTAAATAAAAGTCCCTAATATCAGAAGCATGATCCTGAAACAGTTCCTAGTATTGACAAAAGTAGAGATTTATAGCCTTAGACCATACAGATTCTTCCTCAGCTTCACCCTTCAACAAGATTCACTACAGGCCTTTCTAACCAGGGTGGCTGGGCTGTTTGCTCTCCTGCCAAATGGTAAAAAACAACTGCTCAATTGTACCGAAGATTTCCAGAAGAGGGGAGGAAACACTGCTTACCACTGAGGTCATACATTAAAAAAAAAATCTCATTACCAAAGTAAGTTATCCAAAAAGTTACAGGACACAAAAAAGTAAATGACTCAATTTACTTTCTAAGTAAAGATAGGTACTAACTAAAGTTAATTCTTTACTTTATTCTACTCTAAATAAGTAAAGGTACTGTAACCTGCAGTAAGCTACAGACAGAGCATATGGCTGAATTTACCAAATCAGTGCTAATACCCATTCGACAACAATATAAAAGCTCAGCAATGTTGAAGTTCATATAAGTAACTGTTGTGGTTTAACCCCAGCCGGCAACCAAGCACCACGCAGCCACTCGCTCACCCCCCCTTAGTGGGATGGGGGAAAGAATCAGAAGAGTAAAATGGAGAAAACTCGTGGATTGAGATAAAGGCAGCTCAATAGGTAAAGCAAAAGCCACGCATGCAAGGAAAGCAAAAGAAGGAATTCATTCAGTACTTCCCATGGGCAGGCAGGCAGCCGTCTCCAGGAAAGCAGGTCTCCATCACGTGTAATGGTTACTTGGGAAGACAAACAGCATCACTCTCAATGTCCCCCCCTTCCTTCTTCTTCCCCCAGCAGCATATGCTGAGCGTGATGCCATATGGTGTGGGACATCCCTTTGGTGAGTTGGGGTCAGCTGTCCCAGCTGTGTCCCCTCCCAACGCCTTGTGCACCCCCAGCCCCTCGCTGGTGGGGTGGGGGGAGAGGCAGAAACGGCCTTGACTCAGTGTAAGCCCTGCTCGACAGCAACAAAAACATCCCTATATTATCAAAGCTGTTTCCAGCACAAATCCAAAACATAGCCCCATACTAGCTACTATGAAGAAAATCAACTTTACCCTAGCCAAAACTAGCACAGTAACCAAATTTCACAAGGGAGGCCTATATGTAATACATGTACAAAGGCACATATATGTACTGACTGTCCACAGGGTGGTAATTGACCATCAGCATGATGGCCATTCATTTAGCTGTCTCAACAATAATAAACTAGCATGGGTCAGTTATTGTACTTGAAATATGGTTTGGCAATGCAAATAAGCTCAGCCTTGGAAAGGTCATGATTATCTAAACCCTCCTATTTAACCAAAAGAACAATTTTTTTGCCTCCAGAAGCCAATGCATGTAAAAATCTACTTGAAATCTACAGGAGAGAAATATTTGCACTTCAGCAGCTAAAAATTAGAGTGGATTCATGCAACATTTAGAAATGTCAGTACTCTCAACACTCTGTGGTGTGCTAATGTCACCACATTCATAGTGTTCACAGCTCACAGATCTAGGTGTCAGCAGCTAAACATAAACCTTACATATGATGCTGCATTATTTACAGTAACCAGTGCTGAACAGAAAATCATGGCCCACAGCTGCAATTACACTTGTCACTCTCACTTGAATAAAAATTACACCTTGTCATTACTACCCGGCAGNGGTCAAAAAAAAAAAAAAAAAAAAAAAAAAAAAGTAAACCCTGTTTTTCTTAAGAGGAAAGGGGGAAAAAAACCCAGTAATCTCACAGCAGAAGTTTAACAAGTTCTCACATGTTGGCTGCTGGTTTGTTTGTGCTCATGCCAGGTAGCCCTCTTTTACAAGAGGCGGCTTCCCGGCACAGTATTGCAGGGTTGCTCTTGCAGTGCTCCAGACAACACTGGACACTGTGGGTGAAGGATGATCTCTACAGGCAGCTGCCAACTGTATTTCTCTAATATTGATACAGGCAGGGTTTGAGGTTGGTTAATATCAGTATGTTTAAGAATGTAAATTCCCTCCCTGACTTGTGACTGTAATGAGAAATTCCTACCAGTACCTCAAGCTGAGAATCATTCATTTGTGAACAGCCAGTAAGTCATTGCCCAGACAGCAAAATAAATCAGAATATCTATTTCCCAGAAATTTGAAGTAACTCTATTTGTTTTGATGGCAAAATACACACACAGAATTAATTTCAATTAATATTTTTGACCTTCTCTGTAGAAAACCTGATATTGGAGAAGGCTCAGAAATGGAAACATATCAAGATTGTCATTGCCTTTAAAAGTGAAAAGTGGGTGCTGACACAAACTGAAAGAGAGTGGCCATCTGTAAACAGGCAAATGAATGTGTGGCTCTTAACTCCGCAGCCCAGCTGGGTGCTTGGGATAGCCTGACAATGAGAAACTTTTCCTTCATTTACTCAGAGACATGAGAAGTCTGGCAGGTGCAAAGCCCATGTCGTGGGGACACAGTGGAAGCATGCTGAAGGACATACTGTCCTTCAGGATGTCTGAAGGACATTTTGCTCTTCTAATCCTCTTCCAGTGTGGTTGCCTCTCCAAGATGACTTCTGCTAGGAAAATCCAGAATAGCCGTATAAGCCATCCTTCTCCCACCCTATTCCTTCTTCCTGGTTACAGAAGAGACAAAGTACCTTTAAGAGACTACCCTTTTCTCTTTCTCACCCTTCCTGGGTCTTGCACAGAGCATGCCTCAGCTAAAATTGAGGGCCTGGCCATCACCAGGGAAGCAAACTGCTAGAGAGCACCATATGGACACAGCTCTGGTGCACGTTAATTCTCTTACCCCATCAGCCCTTTGTCGTCTCCCCAGCTGCCCTGCTTCCCATGGCATGTCCCTTCTCAGGCTCTTAATTCAGCTTTGCTGGTGCTAATGAGAAGAAGCCTTGAACTAGGTCAGCTGGTCATATACAGCCACCAGCAGCAGTGTTGATGGTGGGAGTCTTTGCATGTGGGAAACAAAGACTGTGGAGTGCATTTTTGCTTTCCTTCCACAAGTGAACACTTGGGCAGATGGTGAAGCCCATCGTTTTCAACCTCTGTAGATATGCAATGAAAATTTCCTTTCCATCTCTTCGGGAAGCCTTACACCCAAAGGCATTTTTTTCAGGAAAGAAACCACTTTCACTGACTTCAGGGACAACCACTTGCAACCCCTGAATGAGTGAAATCCCACTGAAGCCCAGTGAACCAGCTGGAGCTTCGCATAAGGGCTGCCACTATGTAGGACGCTCACAATAACAGCTACCTGACACCAAAGTTGGGTTTTCAGGGCAGAAACTACAGGAAGATGTAAACCATTCAGCCTGCTCTCAGTAACCAGCAATAACCTTGCAGGTTCAGGAAACCTCCTTGTGGGCTAGCTTACCCTGAGGTGATGTCTCAGCTAACCGGCCGTCTGAACTGCCTAAACTACAGGGTCCTCAGGTATGTATTCACTAATCTGTAGCTACTGCTCCAAGCAATTTCAAACAGTACACAGCCTTTAAAAGCCCACCCAGAGCTGAAACAACATAGAAATCTGCAAGCGGAGGGTACACGCTGACTTAGGAAGACTGCCAGGAAGTACCTTAATTTCTGTCAATAGCAGGTTCTGAAGCACTTAGTATTTTTAACAGCTTCCAATTAACTCAGAAGTGGCTGACAGTGAAACCATAATGCAAGAATTTGAAGCACGTTGCATGAAAGTGAACAAGGTATGGTTGAAAACAAGCAGGTGCTAGGAGAAAACAGAAACCAAAGAGCTCAAAACTGTCCTTAGGTTGAGCTCAGGGTTGCTAGCATGACTAGCAACCTTGCTAGGCACTGCTCACTGTGTGTTGGGCCCATGTGCCCCAAACCACCCTGCTGTGCCATACCGCAGGACTTTGAGCAGGCAAAGGTGTTGGTGGAGGACGGACGGCTTGGGAAGTACTCCTGCACGCACGTGGCAGGCACTGATACTGGCTTGGTCGCCAGTGGGCTCCTGCCTTTGTGGAAAGCTCACATCAAGGGGACATCTCAGCCTTGATGGCACCTGCTCCGAGCACTGCCATGGGCTGCTCTCCCAGGACTGCTCCACACTGTGCTATGGACCTTATACCTCCACGCAAAGAGCTGGGTCAGGGAGCCAACAGATTTCATTCCCCTCAAATCTGATCACTGGCTATCTTTGTAGCTGACGTGGCCTAAATGACCAAACGACTCGAAATATGCAAAGCTGTCTTTTAGAATCTGGAATCAGCTTTCAGCATTTTCCTGTTCAGAAAGGCAATCTAATCCAGCCTGAGGCCAGTGAATGATACTGTGACCTTACAGAGGATCCCATACTACAGGCAAGGAGCAAGGAAGGAAAAATGTGCAAAATCAAAGGCAGACTCCTCAATAAGCAGAATGTGAATTTGCAGGCACTATAGTGAAGTGTAACAGCCAAATCTGTGACCAGTATTCAGAAACAGAAGAAATATTATAAAGATATACTCCAAACCAAGTGAAAAGGGTCTGTCTGGTGGTAAAGCAAAAGTATTCTGGATCAAACTAGGCAGAGATTTACTTGTTTTGGTGGAGGCACTTACCTCTTGCTGCCAGAGAAAGCATTAGAAGAAGATGGCCTCAAGCTGCGCCAGTGGAGGTTTAGATTGGATATTAGGAAAAATTTCTTCACTGAAAGAGTGCTCAGGCACTGGAACAGGCTGTCCAGAGAGGTGGTGGAGTCACCATCCCTGGAGGAGTTCAAAAAACACGTAGACATGGCACTTCAGGGCATGGTTTAGGTGACATGGTAGTGTTGGTTTGATGGGTGGACTCAATGATCCTAGAGGCCTTTCCCAACCTTAATGATTCTATGATTCTATAAGATGCTGACACAAAAATGGAGATTGAGCATATCTATATTCTCTAGAAATGGTATTCCCGATGTAGTAATAGCTGACAATAGGCCTAAATTTAGTACATATGAATTCTTAGAAGTAAAAAGAAAAATTAAACAAGAAAACTCTCATTATCAGCCATCCAAGTGGTTGGTAGAAAACAAATGTCAAGCAATGAAGAATACCGATTCGGACTCACATCTGCATTTAATACTGCTGCAGAACAATGCGGATGAAGGCAGCTTGTCACCTGTTTTGTTCAGTGAAAAGCAGAAAGTAAAACTGCCTACACTGCTGGAACCAACGTCAGAGTTACTGGGGGTGTGCAGATGTATAGAGACAGGCAGAACAGAAGCAATTAACGTGACAGTCAGCACTCTGGCCATGCCAAACAAAGCAGTGTTTCCTGGTAGTTGGAAACAAATAGATATGAACAGCAATAATATTACCAGGAGATTAGAGGAGGTTCCCCCTCTCTATCAAACATAAAGAACATCTGTATCCCCCCCCCAAGTTGTTTTTTCACCAAAAATCTTGGACAGGTTAAACCATAGCAAATTTAGATAGCTGAGCCCTACAACAAGATGATAGGCTCAAATTCAGTAGGTATGAATTTGAGCAGTGAAGTATAAGTTCAGATGCTCATATCCAGAACTAATCCACTTATCTCTACCTGACCATAGAGATGGCGATACTCAGGAGGACTCAATAAATTACAGGCACTTCAGGGATTATTTGAGCATTGCTATTTATACGCATTTGAAGTGGAGTTTTATGATATACTTGGGCTGATGAACTGTTCTTATTTCTGACTGTACCTTTAAAAAGTCCTCACTTTGAACAAACTGAACCTGTTATTGTATTACACACCAATTCGTATTGCACTGACACCACTGGTTATAACCCAGGCACTGAAAGAAACCAGTCTCTGTCGGGCTCCTTCTGCTGAACCACTGCGTAATTGCACACTGACCTGATAACCTGCGTGCTAGTCTAGCAGGGAAAGCGGTCATGCAGCCCTTGGCCCTCTTCCTCATCTTGGCATACTCCTTTTAGGCTGCAGGGGGGCCCATTGCACCCCTCTACTTGCAGCAGTCCTGAGCCTGAAGCCGTGCCTGCTTCTGTCAACGCAGCTGGCGTTTCTGCAGCTGCAGTCTGGTTCTGGGTGGGGAGGACAAGGAAGAGATAGCGAGAAATAATCTCAGTGATTATGTGAGACGGAGAATACATTCCCATAAATAACCTCCTCTGCCTACTGAAGTTATGAGAGCATGCCTTTCTAATGCAGGCTAATGCCAGGTTAAGTTCAGTAGTTCACAGCTGCATATTTTGTTCGAGATTTGTCCTTAATTGAACAGCAAGCTTGGGGACTGCAGCTACATGTAATATCTGCTAGGAAAACACATCCATCTCAAAAGACATTTTTCAAAGAGGCACATACAATCTTATTAAAAGCAGGAACCCTAATGGCCATTTGCTCCAGTATACACCAGCAGCAGGTATGGCAGGAAAGGGAACAGCTGCTTAGTTCCTTCTGTGATCTATTTTGTCTAGATGTTTGTATGTTTGGGAGAGTGGTCTGGCCCTTTTGCAGCTCTCAGATGAATCACCCTGCTAATGGACTAGCAAGTGCATGGATAACATTATCAGCGATGCAGACTATGGCTCCTATATTGCCTTAGTACGCCTCCAAAACAATCTGGTAAATTACTTCCATTATAGGATTTAGATAGTATCCCATTACAGATCAAGCTTTTGGTTAAATGTCATGTCTTTGAAAGACATATTTGATGTCAAGGTCTGCTTGGCAGTTTCAGGAGAGACTGAACAGAGTCCCAGACTTCCTTATTTACTCCTTGAAGCATTCCCTCTCACTAGCCATCAAAGGGTGGAACCACGAGAACCAGAAGAGGCACGGTGAGAACTTCTTTCATCAACAGAGGAGTGCTAGCTAGACAATTTTTCACTAAGGTCTGTCCCTGGAGTACTGCAAACATGCAAGTCTCCTGGTCACATACTGAAAACTGTTTCTGGGCTGCTTTGGGCAATTCTAAAATAAAAGGGACTATCTACCATTACATTATTATGCTAGAAAAATAACTCCATATATAGGCTGCTGTTAAAGAAACTGGATTTCCAGTACCTTTCCAGTGGTTTTCTCCCAACACTTCACTGAAACTACAGAGCCCATCCCAGCTGTCGAAGTACAGCCAGTCTATGCTGCATTTATTATTGCGTAGTTCCCTTCCTTGCCCTGAAAGCAGATCTAAATAAAACAATTTTCCGCTTGCACTTGAAAAAAATCCTGCAACAAATCCAAGACATGAAAAGGTTTCTATTTGTATTAGAAAGTATAAGTGTTCTTCCTCTTTTTTAAACAAAATGAAGACATTTGTGTCCAGCCTATGTTTTTTTCTGGAGCTTCTATTAAATATTTTTACTTTATAGTTAATAAAAAGAGGCATTTCATTTTAGCAAAGTCCTGGCATATTAAAACTAAAGCAATGTGGCATATTAGAGGGACTTGCCAGTATTAACTGTCTTTACATGATAATTTATTCCACAGTTAGTGTTCAATGTTTGTAGTATTTAATACAGCTAAAGCATATGGTGCTGTTTTATTCAAATGATAAACTATGTGATCATTAAAAATATATGGAAATGTAAACATCATGTCAGAGTTCGGTGTTTCAGAGAGGAGCTGTTATTCCTTGCAAACAGTTTCATTATAAAAGAAGCCCAATCAATTGGTTGTGTTTCCTTATGTATTTACTTGGTATTATGTATCCATTTACAGCAATTAATTTGGTTATATTTCAAATTGATATATATTTACAATTCTAGGTTATTTTAAAGGAATGTGCCATTTTTATTTTGATTTGGTAAAAAACAAAGATTGGCAAAATCTGTTTAACTACTAAGCTGGGAGCTGAGATCAATCTCCATTTCACTTGAGGATTGAAAGCAAAAAGCTTCTGGCTCTACAGCAGCTTTGTCAGCCTTGGCAATTTGCATTATGTTACCCATGATAGTATGCACAAGGATCCATTGCCACAAATGCAATTTAAGAAAACACTTTCAGTCCTTTTTACTCCTTTCTCAGTATTTTCAGGCAGCTGGAGTGCCTTTTCTTTCCCTTGCTGTAGAGAGACTACTTATTACTTGTATTTAACTGAATAAAAAAAAAAACCTTGAAAGGTAATAAATAAGTTGAGTTCCTAAGAGAAACTTTTCAGGGCTTTTCATGCAAAGGGTGAAAGCAAGAGGGATTCTGCTGGACGTGGTAGGTGCACTGCTTTGGAGCCTGAGACTCTCCATTGAGCAGAGGAGCAGGGAAAGCTAAGGCAGGTGAACTGGGAGCATTTTTCACAGCCCTCTGCCTGTTTCTATCAAGCTGGGACTACCTGGACCACTTCTAAGTGTAAGCTGGCCACTGAGGTTCTGTGCTCCATGCACTTAATGATGGCGTTAGCATAACTTTAAAATTTTTCAGCTATGGGTCTTGCAGGAAGATGTAGACAGTTGGGACTGATTGCTGTACTGATGAGCATGCAGGGTTGGACATTTGTGACTGTTAGGCAAAAATGTCTCCATCTTTATGAAGTCAGGATTTCATCGACAGAGCCTGAAGACTCAATACAAGCCAGATACAGGAGTTAATGAATACCTAGTACGTCTGCCTCCCCACTCATCAGACACTGCTGTTGATGCAAGACCTGTTAACTATTTCATCAGGCTACCTGAGGGTTTAACACTGTGGAGGTATCTCCCTCCAAACCCGACTTCCATTTCCTTACTGGGTTCCTGCAACTCGGGCAAACCCAAGGGCTGACCGATGGCAACAAAGGCTAAGTGCTCCTAATACCTCTGCTGTTCAGAGAGTGAGCAATCACAGAAAATAGTCAAGCCTTATCTGTTGCCTTTGGGCAGAAGGACAATGGTAATGGTACACTCAGGATTTTGCTCCAAGGCACGTATTAACTTGCAACTTAGCCAGTGCCCGCACAGCTAGCTGGCCTTTCACCGTCCCAGTGGAAGCTCTCTGCTTGCAGAAGAATCATGTTCCTTAAAAGAAAAGCCCATATCACAAGGAAGATGGTGAAATCTGGATGTCTTTCTAGGAAATCACACAGATTCTGCTTTGATCCAAAATGGAAAACTCAACATTGGGGCAACTGGGTGAAATTTTAAAACTGAACATGAGTTAAAACTAACTTAAAACCCACTTTTGGGTTACCTGTGTGAAAAGGTGAAAGTCTGTGTTCAGCAAGTCAGGCTCAGTGATCTAACTAAATCTCCTAACTTTAAAGTCTCCAAGACTGGGGTTGTGATGCCCCATTTTGTTGTCAGTTGTTTGTCCTCAACACTATGCAAAGTCAGCATGAATATTTCTTTCTTACAGCCATTTAATTTATACCATCCATTACCCCTGCTTGCGTGACTGACATTTACTGCACAATGTCTGGTAAGTAGTGCTGGCGGCTGGGAGCCAGGAGACCTGGTGTCTATAGCTGATGTTACTATCTTTGGTAAGTTGCTTCATCTCTTCTATTGCATTCACTTAATCACGGTCATCATCTTCAGTTGAGCTGTTTGAAGGGACTCTGTTATTACAGCTGTTACACCCAATACAACAAGGCTTGAATTATTTTCAGGGAACACAGCAATACAAGACCGTGAATTATTAGGTAGCATGTATAACCTAACGTATTTGGCAGATACAGTTACAGAGTTGAATGTCACACCATCCAGGTCTTTTTTCCACCCAGTCAGCAGTGTAGATAAGCAAAACATTTGCTGCATATACTGAAAAAACATGTGCCTCACCCACTGTGCTGCAGAAATGGAAAGGAATAAGTGATTCATTTTGTCCCTTCTTTGATCATTATCATTTTTTTCATGGGCCTGATCCAAAGTCTGGTGCTGCTGACTGGGGGCTTTTCCTTCTCTTTGTTCCCTTTCCAAGTAGCAAAGCATTCTCCTAGTTCTCCTAACTCACACTCCCTTGTTGAAACTCTTGGAAAACAGGTAGCAAAGCTGACATAAAGGAAGCCACAAATCCTGTTAACTACACAAATGTACACTGGGTAAATGACCTAGACAATCCTTTTCCCTCTGGATACCTCCAAATAGTATCCAGTTTTACCTCTTGTATTCCTGAGAAAAATCAGGACGCTGATCTAATGAGGACAAGGAAACTAATTCAGGAAACATGAGAAGCCTCCAAGGTAATTCCTTTCATGCAGAATCAAACTTTAACCAGAACTTTATTAAAAGAGTGACATGGTTAAATAGATGTTTTATGTCCTTTAGCCATTAGCACTAAAATTCCTAAAAAAGAGCTACAGGACATCTTGCAAGAATGCCTGCATCAAAGGCATCAGATAGTTTTCTAGCTGTCTTTTTACAGATCAAGTTTTAGAGATGTTTTTCATAGTAGCATCCTAACATCTGAAACTGAAATCAAACTTCGGGAATTCACACATTTCTTGGGATCACTGCATTTATTTCACAGGGGCTGCAGAAAAAGAAAATATTCCAGGTCCTCTAAATCCTTATGCTCATCCATTTCCGTCCCTTGTGTAGGAAAAAGTTCAGGTGCACAGACTTCCCCAAATGATCTCAATATTAAAAGGACCATTTATTATTTACTGAGCTCTAACCATGTCCTTGACACTTAGCAATTAATGAAGACCTCCCTACTTAGAGGAGTCTCTCTGAGTAACAGGCAGGAGCTGAAACCTGCTGGAAAATCATGGGCAGGAGGAGGTCAGAGAGTCCCTCTCTTCTGCTGTTCCTCCACCAATCTCTGCTCAGGTATTGCATTTATCATTGAGCAAGTTGTCTCTAAAGTCTCTGTCTCACTGGTGTTAAGTTCCGTGCCCAAAGCCGTTACTGTGGGCAGACGCTGTGCTACCTCCCTTCCCTGGCACCTTGGGGCTGTCACCTCCCCTTGGCTTTCAGGAGTCCTGAAGCAAATATATGCTGCAGACTCTAGTTGCCTGGCAGTTTCCAAAGCACTGTACGTTTTTGGAGGACTTGGTGTTGCAGAAGGTAGCTATGTATCTCTGAAAAAGGAACCTCATTTCACAGCTATTTTCCTGCATCCTTAATGCTAAATTTTAAGGTGATTTTTGCCCTGTTGTAATTCTGTAGCAAGCATAACTTAATTATTTGGCCAATTATAATATCAGGGAATATAACAACCATTACGTGAATGGGTGTTGAATAAGCACATTTTCCACTCCACAGTAACCAACAGGAAAGAGAGAGGAAAATGTATTAACGGAGCAAAATCTAATAAACATAATGCTACCTACAGATATGTGCTACTTAAGCCCATGAAAGGATTTTATGCTTCTGTTCACATGGCAATATCAGATATCATCTCACTGAGGGAAACAGCGACTCCAGTGTGCAAGTCCAACATCAGGAAAATAATGTTTTTATTTTAATATCTGCATGCAAACAAAATGTTTTCTGTCTTGGTAATTCTTAAATGTGGGGGGAAATACTACTCGGGCATTAACACATTTTAGGCTAGATCCAAAAGGAAATTGCTCCCATTGACTTCAGTCTGAGCTTCCTAGACGAGTCGGTGAGCTTCTCTAGGACCCAGCACATCTTCTATTTGTCTGTATAGCCCTTCCCCAGCTGGGACTAGAGCTGGAATGGGGTGTTACCAGCTACTGCCATACCGAGGGTAAGGATCTCTCTTCACGAGTTCAGTTAAAACATATCTGCCACACTTATTCTGCTGTTGTGGACAAGTCCAAGGGTTGACAAATTCCCCCCAAAATTCAGATGTTTCAGTCTGGAGAAGCATGAATAATGAATTGGTCAGAAACTGCTCTGGAAAATGAGAATGGGTAAAAAAAACATACCAGGTTTAATTTTCCTCTGTACTCCTCACCTTTGAGGGGAGGGGAGGCAGAAAATGGGATAGCGAAGCCTTCAGAAAATAAGCTAAATGAAAAAAACCAAAACAAAATTTGAGAGAACTAGGGCTTCAGTTCAAGAGGCAAATGTTTGTACTGAATCTGAAGTCATACAGTGCTTTACAAGTGTTAAATGCCCTTTCATTATTATCAGTTGTTACAGCTACATGTGATACCGATTATGTTAATATCAGGATAACATTCTGAAGAGGAAGTGTTAGATTTTCTAACAGTGATTAGTACTTTGATTGTGATTGGCTATACAATTACAGTTATTAAGGTGGTATTTCACTCTTTAACATGGCATTTTATAAGTTAGCGACTATTTAGGGCATCAGCGGGCCCAAGTTGGAACAATTACACTTGTAAAGTATACAATATATTCTAAATATAATATTCTCTTATTACCGTTCATTTACTAAATAAGATCCTCAAGTAGAAGGTTTCTGAGTGCCTGTTGTTGGAACTGAAGTCCACAGCATGCATCCAAGTCTAAATCTTTTTAAAAACAATAGCTACATTTATGGTGACCTCCTCTAACACCTGACTATGTATTGAAGCTGAACTTATTATTACTCTTCCTTCAGTACAGGAAAAGATACCCTAGGTGCCATATATTACATAGTCCTTTTCCAGGCACTACTGAAGTAAATGGGAGGTGTCCTTTTATTCAGGGACTTAATGCAAATCCTAAATTGGACACTTTGAAAAGTTAATTTTTACATCATTTTAGGTAACATTCTTATTTTCACTCCAGAGATTCAAAATAAGAGCTGACTAGAGTGTTATCGGATATTTTTACTGCAGCTGGAAGTATCCACCTGCACAAGGTAACATTAGATATATCAGGCTATACATTCTGATTTTTTGTGAACTACACCTAGATTGCACATTTGTTTTTCTCATGAAAAATGGCTGACACAAGGAAGATTTCAAGATATATCAAAATCAGGATATTTAGCACTGATAAACCAGTGGAGCCTTGGTTTTAGTGTTTATAAAAGGCAAGGAAAATAAAGATCAGCTGTCACATTGCAAAGACCACCTATTTCACGCACCAGCAGCTAGCTCTGTGGGGGAAGGTAAAACCAGATTTTTATCTTTTTTATACATAGACACATCAGGCATCCCTAGAAGTATGAAGGAATTTTGATAAAGCAACCATACCTAACTATATTTTCAAAATAATAATTGCATGGTACTGTAACCCACGGTGTTTCCTTTTTATAAAATAAAAAATTGCTATGCTGAATGTGTCTCGCATTTTTTCAGAATGTACTATTACGCTGCTCTTGCAGTTGCCCCTTCTTCTTGGCCACATTTAGCATAGTGACAACTGCTTTCATAGCCCAGGTTCCTACTGCAAAGTTTTAACAACGGACGTACAGGTCCCAACAGACAGATTTCGGGAAACTGGCAAATCTGTTTCTCTTTTGATCCTGATTACATCTCCTTCCGTGAACAGCACAAGGTCTCAGTAAACACATGGTCATTGATGTAACCTGTGTAGATGCTGTACTGTGTCCCAGGAGGCCTCAAGAAACAGTCATGCACAGCATTTGTATCCGTGATGGTGACAAAGCCAATCAGGATTTTTAGCTCCACAAGTCCAGTGACTCAGACTGCAGATACCTACACGTATTTTCCCAGTCTTTTGGAAATGCCTCTTCTCCAGTCATCCATTCCTATGTCCTGACGGACAACAGTCCTCAGAAGACAAGAGCACCCCTTCAGCCTGTGCTGTTGGGTAAATGCAAGATCACCTCAGCCTGTGGGGACAAAAGGCTGTTTCAGCTCCCCTCCCAGGTCAACCAGAGGAGCAAGGACAGCAGTTCTGATGTTGCAAGGAGGATGGACACCAGCAACTATGAGAGAGAGAAAGGCAGCCAGCACATGGCCAGGGGAGCATGCCCAGTGAAGCAGAACCACAATCCACACCTCTGGAGATCACCAAAACTGCCCTGATTTGGGAGCAGTCCCTCCTCTTTGGTGGCATCTCCCCCTTCATGCTCAGTAGCACTATGAATGTGTGAATGGGACGCAAGAGTTTCTGAGGAATAGGAAGAGGTCAGGGGAGGTGTGGCACTGCTGCGGGTCTCTGGCCTTGTGAAAAACACCAGACTAAAACCTGCCACAAATGAGGACAAGGGATGATGCTTAAGTAAAATTCTATACTTTTAACATCTTGTCCCCATACACAGCATGTAAACCTATCCTCTCTCACATCCTCTTTAAAAATGGCAGCCCTTTGTAAAGTTGAAAAATAAAGGAAAGAACATGGAGAACAGCTAGTTTATTTAAAAAAACTGTGCTAGCTATGCAGCAGGAAAGCAAGCGAGCCACTTGGTAGGGTTTCAACCGTTGCAAAACAGAAATACACCAGGGATACATTTCATAAATTAGTAAAATAGTGAACCAGGTCCCTAGGCATAACAAAAGTGACATAAGGACATAAAAGTGTTCCCTTAAAAACTCACTAGTGACTTTAGGCTGAGCTCTTGGGTTTTTGTTTTGGGTTGTTTTATTGTTTTGTTTTTTTTTTAAAGTCCCCTGTACTCATGCACTGAAAAACACAGAACTAAGTTCAAGACCAAATTCCCCACTCCAAACAGACCAGGCTGTTGCAGAAGACAGCAAAGGGAACACTAGTTAAATTTCTTTCAGGAAGAATTACTTTTGTCTGTTATGCATTGCTAGCAAGTAACCAGAGTCCTCTCTCCTTGCGCCGCATTTCTTGACCATTCTACCATCATTGCTTTTTTAAGCTGGTCTGAACAGCTTTTGGCAGGAGATACTCCTCAGTCCTCAGCTGCTCCATTGCATGCTGGTAGAAAGCATAACCACAACTACACGTAAACAAACCGGCTCCACGGGCAGCTTGCACTTCTTTAGTGGTGCAAGAACAGGTAACAGGCAACTCTCACATCCACAGCTTCTCTTCTTTGCTCCAAACGAGCTAAGTTTATTTATTTTTATATTTTTTTGCAATACACACACTAAAAATGTGTGATAAAGTTCAGCATAAACACATGAGAACCAGTAGATGTTTGGTATCACCTTTTTCCTTCCTTTTGACATGATCAACAACATTCTAAATATTTGTGCTATTTATGTAAGAAAAGTACCAAAAATAAACAACAATTAAGCATATGTTAAGACACAGTGGTAAAGTGATATTTTCCTCAGCTTCAGCACTCCTCAGTGTGTCTGCTTGGTGCTTTGCTCTGAAAACCAATAGATGACTCTTTGTTTCCTTCTCCCAGTCTCCACATCATCTTTGTTATGCCAAATACTGCACGATACAAAGGAAGAAGCAATAGCACGAAAACTGTTTGCCTCAGAGAGATACAGGCAAGTCAGTCTGCTAGCAGCATACCAAAATGTTCCCTGGCTTCAGGGTGGAGTAAGACAACCTGGTCCCTCTAAGAGGAGCTTTAGGCTCACACCAGAGTAGCTGACTCCAGTACCTGCTTCGGACAGTGAGCACAGACACCGACCACACCAAGCCTGGCTTTCCGCACCTGGGACCGGCCGCAGCAGGCCCTGAGCCCTCTCTCATCACCCTGCAATCACATAGCAGTCACTACTGGCATCAACCACCAGTCATCTCAATACAACAGGCACCTTGCAGCAGAAAACAGAAAGGAAGATAAATAAATTACAACTCAAGACTGCAGACGTATCACAGGTTAGTGGCCTGCATTGGAGGGCTGCGGAAGACTCTTCCCACCTCACACCCTCCTGGGTGCTGCTAGGTCTCCCAGGCTCCATCACCCCTACTGCCCGCAAGGTGCTCACGTGCACCGTCTGCTTTTTTCTTCTTGAAAAATCCCATCGGCTCTGTTGCAGGAGTAACAGTCATTTAAATTACACCAGACCCCAGTGAATTGTGTAGCCTAGCTATAAGCAGACATCAGATATGAGCAGGACCCCTGATCACACACAGGAGAGGTAGCTGCTGGGTGCTGGGGATTTTAAATAGTGAAGAAGAGAAAATGTGGAAAGCCATCCCCACCCACCCACGATTTCCTAAGCTCTTGTCTGTGCTTTTTTGTAAATCATAAAAAAGCACATCCTGCAGGATACAATGCCAGAGGGCGGTTCAGGGAACGCGTGTGCTGTATGATCATGGTGTACCAGCCAGCCAGGAGACCACACAAAGTACGAGTTCAAGCAGTAAAATTTGTTTTTTCTGAGCACGTATCAAAGTCAGCTGTTGCAGCCTGATAAAACTTGTAGCAGGGAGCTTTCTAGTATAAACATAGCTTCACTCACACTAAAGTGACCAGTCCTACAGCCCTCCTCTGCTGGGGGGTAAAGCCATCACTGCAAAGTGGGAAAACATGACAAGAGTCAGACAAAATGTGCAATGATTTACCAATAAAATGATAGAGGAATGAGATAACTCATAAGCATGGTAACCAATTTACTCCATATGGCTCAAACCCTGCTAATGTTTGGGATTATATCTCACAAAAATGTATACAACTCATATCAAGAATTTCCCTCCCAGACAACTTTTTACTAAACAGAGATTTTCAAAAGCATTTTCTGCTGGGCTAAGCTCTGCTTCCATCAAAATCACTAGCACTCCAGTTTAATTTTGATGGGAGCAAAGCTAGGCCAAAATCCCACCCATGAACTTTTATTTACTAAATGCAGGGTGCTAATGCTGATATCTCTGCAGCCATTAGAAATCATGTAGCATGTCCCTGGAAAAGTTAACTTAGGACTTTCTAGCAATACAGAGCCTCAAATAAGAGTCTGTTCCAGCTCAGCACAAATCATCTTTTCGTATGACTGACATCTCATCAAATCCTAGTTACAAATGCTTAGGTAAAGGTATCGATATTACTCTAATGCAATGGGGAACAAAAAAATAAAGAAATCAGAGAAATCAAACAACAGCAAAAAAAAAAAAAGAACAATAAAGCCTGGACATGCTTCACATTCTTTTCCGAATTAGAAGCATTGGCTGTTCCCGCAGCAGCCAGCTCAGCAGCTCAGAGTGCAAGTCTCCTTTGCAAAATCTCAGTGAGACAGTGATAAGGAATTAAGGAGGAGAGAGAAAGCATGGAAATGAAATTTGGCAAACAAACAAACAAATAAAAACATAGAGGACTGAACTTAGTTCAGCCCAGCGGAACCTGCTAACAAGGCGCATCTTATCTCTATAGTCTTAATAAAAACACAGAAAGAAAACTTATTCCTTTTCTGTACACACTGAAATCAGTCAAAACAAACTGTAGTTTGGTTGGAGATAGAGCTATTGTGGACCATAATTACATACAAAGAAAATGGATATATCTAACACGAAAGCTTTCTACACTGAACTAAAATGCAATAGCGAAGATAATTACTTTGATCCTTAAGTATTTTCCACAAAGACAAAAATCTTGCCAAGCTGAAATTTGATTCTGTAATTTTTAATGTCTTTTAAGACAACTCATTTCCTCCTGCTACCCCCCACCAACCAGCAAGTCCCAGATGTTTTTAAAAAATTACTTGAGAGGACATGCCCACTTAAAAGAAGAGAAAAAGGGTTATTTTTATTCATTCTTTTTCTTTTTTCCTTTCCTTTCTAATTTCTTCTCTCTCCTCTTCTCTTTGATACTGCTACTGTAAGTAGCACTTAAGATAGCTCTAACTGGAAAGTAGTAAAGAGAGAAGTGATAAAGAGAGAGGGAAATCCAAAAATCCTATTTGTAGGGGTTTTTTCCCCCTCTAGTTATGTTTACTACTGACAAGATCTTGTACAATTGCCACACGTTTTTTGTCATGAGCATTTTAATGTGATTTAAATTAAATAGAACAATAACAACAATATTAGTGTTTTTCATTGCTTCCTACAATGACATTTTTTTAGTTACTTCCTCTGTTTTACATCAGAAGCTCTGGTGCTGCAGCAAGGAAATTTTTCTTTAATCTAATGATCAAAAGGGCCTGATGTTGAATAGTGCACATGGGACCAGCCAAGGTCAGGCAACCAAGGCATCTTTAGAGAGGCACCTGGCAGAGACAGTGCTTACTGGTTCTTCACTCACACTAGGCTATGTATTAGGCAATTAGAGGCATTTCCCAATACCCATAACTGAGACACTACAGACCAAGTTCTTGGAAACCTCTTCCTCTCTGACAAAATGTATCTGGGAACCTTCTGATGATCTGCTAACGAGCCTTATTTCTAATGTGGAAAATTAAAATCTGAGTTGGTACACAATTCTGCAAAGGTTCCTGACCTTTCCCAACAGAAACCATTGGGAAAAAAAAAGGAAAAAGAGTTTGTAGCTAGTTCTTTTTTAGCCAGGTACCCAGGGAAGCAAACCCCATATGATTACAAGAAGGGGTGTGTATGTGTATATATGCATCCCTTTGCACTCGCATGCCTGTGTGCGTCTATCCCTTTTCCTCCTTCCCTCTCCATTCTCCCCCTAATCTTTGAGACAATTTCTAACATGTTTGACAGAGGAATAAAGCTCTTGGAGATACTCATCCCCTACAATATAGTGAAAAAAGGAGGAGGGTAATGAAGAAAGATCTTACTAGAGCCTCTGCTGAGGGAAAGGTGGTAGTGTGACCTCAGCAAGTATTAAATCAAGCAATCTACACAGGACATCATTCCTGAGGCGCAAGTTTTAAGAAAAAAAGCCCCCACTGTTCATGCAGCTGCTTTTTTTCTCTAACTGTTTGGACTCCTGATGGATGGTCTGCCTTTAGTTTTGGTGAATGTGCACCCACTGATGCATAAATTGACCTCAGTAGCACCAAGTACTTGAGCACCGTGAATGGCATGACATAGGCTCCAGGTTAGTAGGTTGAACAGTTTACATTAATGTGCTACCTGCTCAACAGCTGGCTAAAAACTGTCAGTTTACCTGTTACTGATGTAGGAACAGTTTGGTCCAGCACTGTAGCGGATTTTGAAACAACGGTCTTGGCATGAGGTATAAATGGCAGCAGAACATGGATTGACTTATTAAATGTGCTTTTGAAATAGGAGCCCCGGCTTTGTTTGGATACAGAGTCTAATGTACCTACCCCAACACTCCACAGGAACGCCGCTGGACCACATTCCCACAGAGGGATGGTAATAACCACAGACTTCTGACGTGCCTGGTTATGCTGCCCAGATGTATTCACCTTTTTTTCTCTGTGCAGAGTATGAGAAGCAGAAAAGGTGGCTCATATGTTCAGTACAGAATCTCCCCTTTCCTCTGTAGGCTGTACTCTATAGCTAAACAAGCAGAGGAGTTAAGTCAGAAACTAATGACTGTCAACCTGGGAGAAAAGGAGAGTTGGAAAGCAATTCACACTTGAGGACACAGGCATAAATTACTCCAGGTAAGCCACACACAGTGTGTCAGCAACTCTGCACGATCTCCCTTCATGCATCTTCAGCATTGCCACAGCCCATGGCAAAGGTTCATTTATCCCTTTGTCCCCACAACTTTCTGAAGCACGAATGCCTTCAAGGGCTGTCCCTGGAATGATGCCACTTAGGCAACATCCGTAGCCCTAGAAGAAATCTTACCATGTGTATTTCTTTTTCTCCTTGAAGTTGAAACTATTATAGGCTTTCATACAGTACCTACTTTCTTAGCAATCATGTAATACAGGCTTTTACTGTCAGGAATTAATGCATCAGCAGGGAAGAAGAGAGTAATTTCAGCTCTATATGTTTCTCTGTTTATTTCCATTTCTTTAGGGAGAATACAATACTCCCATCCGAATACAACAAGAAAAAGGGTTTTCAGGGAATGAGCATTTCAAGCACAAGCATAGTACTTCAACATTATTACAGAAGTGCCCAGTGATTCTAAGGACATACATGCAATACTTTGACTAACCTGTTTCAAATGTTTTGTTAGTGAGCTGACACAGCATGATCATGACAAACAAAGGCTTCTAGCCCATTTTATTGACAAGTAAATAAAGCCAAAGCAGAGAACAGGACCTAAGCCTTTGAGTTCAGGTTTACACTTTAACGCTGCACGTACAACAGCAAAATGTGCTTTTCTGAAATGATGCACAGCTGTAAAAAGTGGCTCTTAATTACAGGTGTGTTGTCCCAGACCCACAGAATTGTGATCATAAAATATTATGCTAAAATTAAACAATACAGCTTCAGGGGAATCATCTGTCGAATATTTTTTCTGTTTAGGGAATACCTAGGGAGAAAGAAGCCTTGAAAGTTTTGCTCTTTTATCATATTGCAGCCACAAGAAGCTCAGTGTTTAACATTGATTTTATGTTTTTAAACTACTGGCTTACGTTTGTCATGTAAAGGATGTTATTCCATTTTATAAATTTCATACTGCAGGTGAACTAAAATCAGTCCCAGACAATATTTTTGAGCAGCTAATATGCAGTTGCATTGAGAGTTGGTCAAACTTTTTCCAGTTTTTCTTTGCTTGTTTTAAGAAAAAGGCAAAGGTTTTTTGAGCTTGGAATGGGTGGTTTTGTTTTTACAGAGAATCTGTTTGATTCTGTTCAGAGAATCTGTTTGATGAAGAACTGCAAACAGTTTTTCAGCTCAGGGCCCATATACTGAGACAGCCCCTAGCATGATGGAGTCTTGATGTCAGGTAGATGATACTTTAATAGAAAGTAAAAACAGCATAGTGAAATCTCAGCCTAAGAGGGACAAAGATTCTAACTCTCTATTGCCTTTTTCTTGCTAGTCCATCCATTTCACCCAGACTATGTAACCAACTTCGGTCTTAAGTAGTAAATGATGAAGGCCTTTTGGAGGATTTTCACTAAGCCTTCCCTAGCTGCTGGATTAACAGGACACTCAGATGTATTTTTTCTGTAACACTAAGTATCCTGTCACTTTTCATTCAAACTGACCTACTGCAATAGCATTAGTTCAAATGCAGTTTGTTCGGTGTGAGTGAACACTTTACATCATCTTGGACAGAAATTTCATTGTAAGTACGATGCAACATTTACCACTACAGAAACAAACAAATCATGACCTTTAAGCACTGGGGCTACTTCATGTAACAGCAGGGACTTTCAGACGAACAGGAGGGTTTCATGAACTGGAAGTGGCACTGCAGAAGTGGCATTAGCAGAGTGAATAAAGTTTAATGGAAAATATGGCAACTCAGGATTAAGGGGCAGGCAAAGGTGAGACTGCTTTGATGTGAGCTCCTGCTTTCTGCTCAGCAGATTTTGATCAGGCAAACCTGAACTGTTTGCAAATACCTGTTATTTCTTGTCCAGAAAAATGTATTAGCTTCATTTCCCAATAATTCCCCCCCCATCCCCCCCCCCCAAAAAAAAAAAAAAAAAAAGCATGGCTTCTTTCTGTACCCCTGGAATAGAAAATATAGCTCCCCAGCAACTGTCTCTGGACCGCTGCTCTCTTCAGCTGCATCCAGGGTTATGCTAATGCTCTTTTTTCCACAGAGAAAATTTCAATGATGCCAGAGTGCATGGTGCCCCTGCAGAAGATTTAAAGTAACTAATTAGTAATCAGGATTAAAATGAATATAGGCTGACCAGGAAAAGAAGTTTATGAGTAGCCCTCCAGTGAATGGAAAGTCTTAAAGCAGACATTTCCCCCCGTCCCATGTTCTACATTTTGTGTAGTCATTCACAAATCCCCATTTCCACTCCTTTGCTGGCTAGTTCCTCTCTATTGAACATCAGTGCTTTTCTTCCTGTGGCATTACAGAAACAGGCTTTCCTACACCCAGCTCTAGCCCTCTGTGTGTGTCTCTCAAGCTTCCTTCCAAAAAGACCCTCTCTTCATAATGTGAAGGTAGATAGCAGTGCTGAATGCGTTTCATCCTCTACAGACTATTCTGATCCTTTCTGCTTGCCAGGAAAAGAAAAAAAAAAAGATTTTCACTGGGGAATATTTGACCATATACTACTTAACTGTCAGCTGCTACTGGAACTCCTTAGTGGGCCCACAGACTGAACTCGTTTTTCTCTCCCAGCATGGTTTCCCAGGCTGAGACACCCGAAGAGAGGCACGAGAACATGCGTGTGCTGCCTGCCGCTGCCTGCGGTTCCCTTCTCCCACGGGGAGGGAGAAGAATCCAGTCGCCAGGGATGTCAATCACATGTTAAATTTGCAATAGCAGAGCATTCTTTTAAGCCAGACATCTATTTAATACCGCTTACTCCTTACTCAAAATTGCAGACAAACCTGTCCATAATCAGATAGCTTGAAAAAGACTCTGACAGATGGCTGGTGACGTCTGTACCTGCCCCTTCCCCCATACTTGGCCAATTCGCTGTGGTTTGCAGGTATCTGAGAGAGGCAGCTTCTGACAAACAGGCACACTTTGCACTCCTGGGCAGGCTGTACGTGTTGCAGTAGTGAGCGTAACCTGCTGGTTAAAGCACAAAAGTGATTATCAAAAGAGTTCGGATGCTGTTCCTGGCCACACAGATCATTCACATGTGCAGTACAACTCGACAGGGGGTGGTTGTATACATTTGGGAAAATATTTTTGTAACGCTACTGAAAATCTCATATTTTAACTTTTTTCTGGGTTGGTGAATAAAGAAGTTTCTACAATGGAAATAACTTATCTTTGACAGCATTGCTGCAATTATACTGAAATTACCGAAACAAATAAAACCTCTGCAAATCTTTCCTCACTGTCAAAAACCAGAAAACATACTGATGTTTATAGGTGTTCTCAAGGAACTGTAATTCATACTGGTACACTGCATATGAATAAAACTCGATGCTTACAAGCTGTGTCTGTCATGCAGTCCATCTGATTTGTTCAAGTGGCCATGTTAGAGCAGCATTCCATCTGACCTGGTGAGGTTATTAATAGGCAATAAATAGAAACACACTATTTAAAACACTTGACTAATGCAAACCAAGATAAATCTGAGTTGGCAGATTTATTAGCACCCAATATCATGCTATGACTCAAGGAGTGATTAGCCAGGACCCTTGACAGGCTGAAGATATATTATCTGATATGGCAGCCTTTTTCTGCATCTATTGAGAGAAGATTTTCTAAGGTGTGTGGGTGTTTGTTTAGTGCTTGTGTAAATTATACTGATAGCCCTGAAATATCTTCAAAACTGGGCACAGGCTGGGTCCTTTTTTATAATGCCGTACTGTGCCTTAAACAAGGCTTGGGGGCTTATTGCTCAGAGCAGGACAGGAGTGTGACTTGGTGCTTATTCACCAAGGAGAGAGCTAAGAAGTCTAATTGGATATTTTTTGCAATGAAGAAGGTATGAAAATACCTGGGACATGCTTCACATATTTGGTGTGTTCATGTTGAGTACAGAATTGGTAATTTTAAAAATATCTTCCAAAATTTTCATGCTGCACACCTATATTTGCTTTACATTGTACTTCATTCTGAAGAATTAGGTATCCTTATGATGATGCCTCAGTGAAAACACTGGGGAGAAAAAGCATAAAGCAAGCTCTCTAAAGATAAAGAAGAGAGAATTTGTGACATTTCTTCCCTCCTTCCCTTTTTCCCTTGCAAAGGGAATCAGTGTATAACTTGCTTCACATTGAAGTCAGCTTTGTAAATTCACATTTGAGCAATAGCCTGATCCAGAAAAGTCTAAATTAACTGAGTAACTACTCAGAGTAGCCCAAGGAAAGGGAAATTTGAGTGCAGAAATTGAGAGTAAAGGAGGGACATAAGTAAAAACAAGGTGACAAAAGGGCCTTGAAATTTCCAGTGAGCTTCTAAATTTTGTGAACCATCCTCAAACCTAAGAAGCATTCGTTACTTAACCGTAAGTAACAGGATTGCAGCTAAGCTCTCGACGGAGCTGTAATAGAAAGAGAAACGTAGCATGGACAGAGAGTATTAATGGTTATTTTATTTTATCATTGCCTGCTTTCTTGAATTCTTATTAGGAAATTAATAAACACATATAGTTCACAGAAAAAATCCAGGCACTAGGAACTTTCCAGAGTACATTTTTTTTTAATTACTAATGATAATTATGCCTACAGGTGAATTAACAGCTGAGTGACTCAAGTTATCCTGCTGTTTAATTGAATCAAAGGAGTCGTGAATCCTTTAACAAGACCTTTTAGAAAAAGGACAAAGATAATTTCCCCTATTATTGGGTTACAAGGAATACAAAGAATTTATTTCATAACTCCTACTATATAGTAAAAGTTTATGAGGAGAGAAAGAGAAAAGTAGAGGGAATCAATAAAGCCACTTGAAGGCATGTCGATTTTTCTTTTTCTCTGAAATTTTGTGGCATGCTCTTAAATCACTGTCATAATATAGAGGGCTTGTAGATGCTGCCAATTAGTCAAGACAACTATGTGTTAAATTCAAAAACTGTGACTTTAACAGAAAGAGCATTTGACTGCTGCTTGTCTCTAGAGCACACAATACACATCAGGAGGAGGCAAAACCCCTTATACCAACACTAAATCTTAGGAAACAGGGCTGAGATTGCATTATTTCTGCTGTTCCAAAGCCTGCGGCTTGCAGAACAAACTGTTGCAGAACTTGGAATCAGAAGCAGCAGGAAAGATCTACTGGTCTTTGGTGTATTCTGTCTTCTCTGATGTCCCAAAGTATGGAGTTGAGACTAGACAATAATTTGAGAGGTTAGACCAAACATGGTATTTAATAAAGCTCTGGTAGATTTCAAGCATCTTATTTCTTGAGCACTGATGCTCCTAAGGATAATAGTGTAGAATAAACCTTGGCTTATGGTAAGACAACTCAGTGCTACTACTGCGTTCTTCAGTTCATGAAAATATTGAGAGTTAATGTACCAGCTCCACTGTCAGAACAAGAGTTGCAATCCCTCCCTCCCATAACATCTCTTCACTGTTCAATTTCTACCACTCTTAACTTAAGGTTAAAAAAGAAAATATAAAGAGACCAACAAAAACAGTCTTTAACCTGTCTCTTGCAGTGAGCAGCAAATAGCAATAATCTTCACAAGCCCCAGAAATATTCTGAGACGACTCACAACTCTCTCAATTACAGAGGAGCCTGGGGGACTCAGTTTCTGGCAGTGTGGCCTGTCTCTCACTCAGCATAAGCATAGCCACTACTCCTCACAGTGGCTATTTTAGCCATGGTGGAGAAGTTACACTGTCTATGTGTAGCCCACAAAATAAACCCTCTGCCTTGCTGCTTGGTTGCCCAACAGCTCGGGTGCATGCCACATGACTCTAGTTCCCTCACTGCCCAAACCTGAGCTCACCAGGGCTCCTTCCCTAACTCTATCTAGGTTTTTGGAGAGGAGCGTGACAGAAAGGTAAAGGCTACGTGCCTACAGTCACACAGCAAGTCAGTGGCAAGTGTAAGAGTAGAATAATTTTCTACCCAAGAGACCCTTCTTTCAGAGTCCAGCCCAACCCAGAAAGTCAAAGAATTAACACATGTGGCAACCTTTCACTTCAAGAGCTCATCTGTAGAAATTTCTGTTATGTTAAAAGCTAATTAAGGTCAAGCATACCATACTGTATGTAGGAAGACTTGCTAAGTCATTCACTCTTTGGAGGAGCAGGATTCGTTTCCACAGGACCAATCCACAAGCCAGTATTTTGTTGAAACTACTTTCAAAAATCGCAAGCAACAGGGGATTTTTAGTAGTTCCCTTGCAAGATACCTCAGGTGTCTTGCCACTGGAAAACTCTAACCTGATTTTTGGCTTAAGTGTATCTCCACTTGTGATTTATATCCCCATGCCTCTTGATCACGCTTGGGTGCATTGAACTACATTTCTTTTATTCCTGGATGTTTGCACACTTCAAACATTTACAGCCTGTTATAACATCCTTTCTCCTTAGTCATTAGCCAGTGACGCATTGGATTATTAAATCATTCCAATATTTTGGCTGAGTTCTTTCCTTCTACTCCCAATATTTGCTGCTTTCTACTGAACTCACTCCAGTTTGTTCCTTTCTTTGGTAACACAGTGCCCCAGATGAATTCAGCAGGCAAAATTCAACACTCAACGTACGATACGCTACCAATTCACTACATTTTCCTTCCTATCGCCCCCGCCACCTTTTACACTCTTCTGAAGATCAAGTCCCTTTTTGGCATGTTGGTAAAATAACTAGATGCATCCAGTCTAAACCTTGACACACAAAACATTGAATGTGTTGACCTCCCAGGAAAAATAAAGAAATCTGCCCCTGTATTTACATGCCTGAGGATAAAGCTGGGCTCTTTTGAAAAATCTGTGCCACCCCAGCACCACTGGAAACAATCTGAGACCCAGTGCCTGCTGCCACCTCTGCTCCGAAAGCAAAGATGGGGATAATATTTCTTAGGTGCCATGAGTAACCTGTGAATAAAGACCGGGGTGCAGAGGAAGCTAGGATACACTGCTCTTTCGCTACCGGGTGAGAATGCAATGACAGAGCTGGCCAGGAGCATGGGGCACATTGGCCCTTCTCCCTTCCGGGCAGTGAGGGCTCCCCACCTGGACTTCCTCCTTCCCGCCGCCCCGGGGCGGAGGGCCGCTCCCCGGCTCTTCCCGAAAGGGAAAAACGGGGATTTTAACTGGGGCACGTCATTCCCTCCAGGCACAGAGTAAAACTTTGAGGCCACACAAGCTAAATGCACAGGAACATAGTGTCTGCTGTGTTTCTGCAGGCAGGAAATGTATACTTCAGGAACAAGAGTATTCAGCTAGCATTTATAAGCAAGCTGTTAAACAAAAGCTGGGGGTCTCCTGCTTCCCCACGCTCCTCCTAGGTGAGAGGTGCCTGGAAAAGGCTGGAATGAGGAGAAAATAGGTTTCACGGCTCGCTCCCCGCTTACGCCTTGCTTGTGGAGACAGACCGGGCGCCCAAGCAAGCCCACCCCACAGGAGCAGGTGCCCGGAGCAGTCGCTGGGTCACTCTCTGGAGCCGTGGCAGGAGGCTGAGTGATGGGGACCCGCGTCTTGCCACCTGCCTGCCTGCCTGGGCCACCGGGAAGAGCCCGAGGGGAATCCTTCCCCAGCTCTGGCCTGAGACAGGACAAAACTCTCCAACTCTCAAGTATCGCCATGTTAAATTAAGGGTGCTGGTTTTACTCTCTTGAGCACTGGGACAGGTCTGTCCAGTTCAGGTGCCTGCTGCTGCAGCAGCTGCATTTCACAAGTGTCCAAAAAGGAGCTTGCCATAACTGCTTGCTGTGGCATAGCATATCCTTTATCACACTCCTTTTAAAACACTGGTATTTTCCAAAGGAAAAGAAAACATCCTGTGCTATCTGGAATTTTCCATAGTTACACTTTGCCCAAAGGTAACTTGTCCCTCTGAGGAAACTTCCAGCATTACGTAGTATTTTTTTTACTTCTGTTGTTTGTATCTACAGAGGCAGGCAGATAAATAGAGACACAAATAAATGAAACAATAGCCTGAGATTTGTATCAGAGCGCAGGGCTAGGATGACTCAATGATCAAGACAACTGCTCTGGAAAGTTTTAGACTTTTGTTAACTGAAGATTGCTGAAATTCCAGGATGACGTGGGGCCATCCTTGAATCTTTATCACAGAGGAAAATGTAGTTTTAAGAGGTGGGTGTGACTGGAAATACCTAAAGGGAATGCCGTTTTTAATTTTGAGATCCTGTCAAATTGTGCTTTCACAAAGAGCTAAACGTTCAAGTAACCACTTGAGAATACGTTTTTTGTCAAAATGCACAAATATTAGTAGTTTAAAAAGCCAGAACTTTGAATCCCACTGTTATTGTTTAAATATACAATTTAGTTATAGTTTGGTTATCCAAATTGCCACTTTTCTGAACATTTGAATCCCTAAGCCCCTGCACCTTTTTTGAAAGTGTGTTGATTCATCCCAGAAGCAGCTCTGAACTCACTCTCCTCACTGCTCTATAATATAAATAATGGACGTCAAGTATTTTTCTGTGTTATTGTATAATTCTTGCACACACAGATATGATAATAGTATAATTTTGAAACAATATGATTACTCACACTGAACCTATATGCACACACAATCTGCAAAATAGTTGGGGGTCTGGTTCATCAAGACGAACAAGACTGTCCTGTCAGAAATGTATTTCTATTTTGAGGTGGTTCGTGTGTGGACAATTTAATTACTTGCTTGAGCAATAAAATTCCCACAACAGTAAAGGCTGGCCAACCTACCCATTTCTCACTTCATTAACCTGCTGAAACTCAAGACACCTGTTCCAAACTGAGAGATTTTGATAGAATGAGTATCGGAGGACTTGAGACTTTCCCACAATCTTGGCATCATATTTCAGGTAAGACAACCCCACCCCCGCCTCAAAATGCCTTTCATTCTGTGTTACAGATACATTTGCCTGGAGCTGTTATCAGGAAGAATGCAGAACACCTTGTCAAGAGACAGAATATTTTTTTTTTTTTAAAAAAAACGATATGATCTCAAGGGGGGAAAAAAAAGTAGAAAAGTATACTGATCATCCATATCCAGAGGCTAAGAGGCTAAATCCTTTTGTTATTGATCTGCTTAGGTTAGGAATTCAGGAGATACATGTGTGTCTTCGCATGTCTGTGCTCTTCTTGTCTGTACCGTGTTTCTCCTGGGATACAGATGAAAAGCTGAGTTCAAGGGTCTGTCCTAAATATGTCTTTTATTCTTAATATTGCAGATGCCCGTGAATTGTAATACCCAAGGTTCCAAAGGTCTGTAAGCATCTTCTAAAGCATTGCATTACACCCTGTTGAGGCAAAAAGTCACTCAAAAACAGAGGAAGGAGCTGTTGTTTTATCTTGGTTGTGTGAAAAATATTATAAGCATTGTGTCATGGGATTTAGAGATCAACCCATCTGCTCTGGTGGCTCAATTCACTTATCTATTGAGATCAAATTCTTAGCTGAGGGAATTTCAAATAAAATTAACCTCCTGCTTCTCTGGTATACCAGTTGGGGATCACTTTTCTCCTCTACGGTCTTGGTGAACTCATGATGCAAGTTATCCTTCAGGGCTTGCTCTGTGCTGCCTTTGAAGTAACACTCGAGTGGCAGGGACACTTCTGCACAAGCCCTTCAGTGGTGCTGTCCCAGCAGCAGACTTGCTGCAAGTCAAGAGACTTTCTGAATTACAAAGAAGCAACACTTTATGCCATTACGTTAAGAATTCAGAGTAAATTATTTGATAAAAAAATCCTTGTTTATACTCCAGCTGTTGATTATCTCGGAGCCTGGTAGCAGCAGGTACTACTTACAAGAAATCCTGAAGAGTTCATGCCGAATGAGAACATAACCAGAAAACCAGGCCCAAGGCAAAACACTCTGCACTTCACTCCTCCACAGGCAGATATCCTAACACTACCTGTTGGTTCCTTACTTCTGGCATGCAGAGGTTGCATCTGACTTTTCTCAAAGCAAATTCAGCTTTCATGACAGACTAGTGACAGGTGGGGAGATGAAATTCCTCTGTTAAGCCATGCAGAGGTGCACCACGGATAACCCCACACACGGTTATGTGCATCATCCCAGCCTGAAGGAAATGCCTACTGGGCAGCAAAAATAACTGCCTCCAACACTGAGCCCTTCGCCCACCCGTAAGTGTTGGTTAAAACTTCAGTGAAGCCAACATGTCCCGCAGTGTGACAGATGAGGCTGGTAGCACCGTTAGTGTTGATATAGCTCAGCCTCTGAACTGTGCCAGCCAAAATAAGGCTTACCACCAAAATCACTTTTTCACTATGCCTATCCTTGGACTTCTTCAGGTATGGAAATGCCATCACGAGTCATAATTCCTAACTGACTCTACTACACGACTCACATTTTTGAGAACAGGTTTGGCCTTCAGTCACAAACCCTCTCAAAGCAAAGCTGATGCTCTGATGCAATCACCGGCTGGTATCAGTGGAAATTAAACAAACCCAGCATCCAAGATGGAAAAATGTTCTGTTGTCCATCACCAATATGCTGAAGCACCCAGTCCCTGGTGTAAAATACAATTAACACTGTATATGAATGAGTCATTGAATGATTTCAGCTCTCTGAAACTACTGCCTGCTTTTTCCTTCAGATGTTCCACATTCCCCCAAAGACACCTAAGATTATGGTATGTATTAAGTCTTGTTCCTAACGGTCAGTATAGCATATCAACAGAAGAAATACAGTGTATTGCTAACTTTCTGCATGCATCATTTGCAATTCCGTTCCATGGGCACTTGCTGACTGAAGTAATCTCAATAATAAAGGTGAAAAATACATATTCCTAGAAGACTATTATATGGAATGACATAGGATGTAATACCCTGTAGCCATAGAGAAATGATGACTTTAAATGAATGAAACCAGTGCTGCTTATGTGGTGATAGGAGGATACTGCCTTTTTTAAAAAATATATATCTGTAATGAAAGCTAAGCTGTTATTATGTATAAAGCAGCTGCAGAGAAAGTGATAGCATTAAAGGCATTACAACAAAGATTATCTGTTCTCTGTAATTAAATCCTTTTCCCTGCTTTATACTAGATGACTCCTCAGGTCACATGAGCCCAAGTCAAGCATCATCCTTGAAACTAGCCTGAAGAAGTTGGAAACAGTCACTGAAAACCCCTCAACCTACAGGGATTTAATTGTTCTGTGGCTTCCATCCTGCCTTCTCTCTGCAGGAGTGGAGAGCTGTAACATTGATCCTAAAAGTATCCGGGAACAGGCTGGTCTTTGCACAGCTTCCACTTTCCACACACCTTTTGCCAGTGACCTCTCATACATTTGAGATGACAGCACATAAATATCACTTCCTTGCCAGAGCAGGCAGATTATTCATATCCTAGTTCCAATAGCTGTATGACAAAATACTATCTCATGGTCACTGAAGGGGGAATATCCATCTCCCAGAAAGTGAATGCAGTGCCAGGCTATTCTCTGCATGAGTCAGGGGGACAGAGGAATGTGTCAGCACGTCTGTGGCAAACAGACACTCCCCAATGGCCTTTTATCAGCCTGTCACTCTGGCCAGGCTATGAGATTAGCTCTGTGCTCTCTGAATCAGCTTTCCTTCTCATCTGACACCACCTCACCTATTGCTTACCTAATACTCTTCTGCTGGAAGCAGTCACACAGGTTTAAAAATAAATAAAGGTTTTGCATGATCCAGGAGGAGGGGAAGAGGGACTCCTGCTAGTTCAACTGGTGATCCACATCATCGGTGATTAAAGAAAGAAAAAAAGAAAAAAGTCACTGCTGTTTGGTGGTTTATGAGAGCTGCTGGTCTCAGTTTAGTCATGAAGAGAAAAAAAATCTATTCACATGGATGCCCTCAGCCTGGTAAGAGGGTCTCAACACTTGGAGGGCAGAAAGGCTAAACTTACATTTCCTCCACCTACAGCCCCTTTGGGTTAGAGCTGGAGGTGAAAAGAAGGTAATGACGGAATGACGGAGGCAGACCTGAGTTGTACCACATCCCTTTACAGCCAGAAAATCAAAGGCTGACACAGGCCACAGTCCTTCTGCTCCAACCATTCTCCTGCTAGATGAAGTAGCCTCCTTCTAGTACAGTCTTAAGGAAAACAAGCTCTGACATTTACAATCTGATTCCCTTTATAATCACACTCAATTTTCATCTTGCAAGGCAAGTGTGTCCTTTCTTAAACTTAGTACTGAAAGAAGAAAGAAAAAATAGAGGAAGATTGACTTGGGACACACAATAGTTTGAAGCAATTCAGAGATGAAATCCATCTCTTATGCAGACAGAACAGGAGTGTAAATGAACAAGCTCTGCTGGAGCCAAGACTGGAAGAAGGCCTGGAGCCTCTGTAATTCATCTAGGAGCCATAGTAGTGCTAGTGGTGAGAGGGCACAGAAAATGGAAGAACCCCAGTTGTCCAATAAAGCCCACTGTCATCCGTGCATGGAGCCAGGCTGGACTGGAAGTGGGCAAGTGTGCACCAGCCCTTGTAATTCAGCTTAAGTTCAATCTCTGCTCCCTGCTTTCATTTTCCCTGACTTGGCCTCCCAGCTTGCTCCTTCCACTACCACCTTCACCCATGTTCTGAGGGACATGGCAACCTCTCCAGGTGATCACCTCCGTCAGCTTTGTTCTGCTTTATGATGAATGCAATTTATGGTATGTCTCAACAGCACTATTCTGCAGTAGGAGACGTACACATGGAAGGGAAGCCAACAGCAACACATACGCCTGTCGGGTAAATAAAACCACCCCTGTTGGAGGTAACCCTGATGAACTGGAGAGAGTCGGAGCCAGAGCACACAGTGAAGTTCTGGAGAGCCCAGGCCCCTTACTTCAGTCAGTGGCCAACACAACAACTAACATGAAGAACGTTTTTTTCTTAACCCGAACTTTTCCACCCAAGCTTACAAAGGCTAATACCTTTTACAGAACTTGCTAGTATTTACTTTCAGACCTTTTGCCAAGCAGTTTAAGGATATTCTAAGAAGCCGTGCAAATGTGTAAACTAAAATAGAAAACTGACTAGAGGAAAAAGAAAGCAAATGAAGTTTTACGTGAATGTGCTCATAACATTGTGGGTATTGTATAAGTGTAGCTTCCTTTTGCCACTGTTTCATGGAGGACTGCCCAGCTGGTCCCAGGAAGCTAGGATAGAAAGGCAGGTCAGCCCCTCTGTTTTGCACAGCATGGCAACATGCTGCCAAGCCAAGTCTACAAAATCTTTTACAGCTGTAATGTAGGTGACCACTTTCCTACAGCCCCCCATAAATTCTGTTTGCTTTCTGAGGGGGCTTAGTTGCAAAGATTTTAGATGGACTTTTTTTTAGTTTTTCTTAGTAGGAACTCTAACTTCTGCTTACTGAATCAACAGAAGAAAAAATACAAACCGTATAAAGGTGTGTCTACTGCTGGAAATGGGGACAAGAGTGGGAATACATGTGTAGGTCAACTATCCTGTCTCTGACACTTCAGCCTAATGTGCGAGTAAATGGTATGTTGACAAATTACGGATTTAGCAAGAGTTTGTTTCTTAACCAAGGCAATTAAAGGGTGGTTTATGTCTCAGAGAACAAAGGTACATTTGTACATTTTTATCCTACCCAAAGCAATACAGTACTTTTTATATATGCACAAGTTTCACACTTCTTGATACTATCTGGCAGCATATACTACATGTTGTAAACATGCCACATTAAAAAAGAACCAAACCAAAAATCACAAACCAAACTTCTCTGATTAGTTCCTTTTTAAAAAAATTATTTGCATTCTAGTATTAGTATATTTTATTAGTATTAGCATCCTTTAGGAGAACAGGGGAGAACATGATGTACAAAGACAAGCTGAAAGAAGAGGGTTTGTTCAGTCCTAAGAGATAGCAAAATCATATACTGTTGCTTTCAAGTACCTACCAGGAGCATACAGAGAAGGCAGAGCCAGTCTTCTCAGAATTTCAATTAGATTTGCAGGGGGAGATGGGATAGCTACCATGAGGGTGCTCAAAGACTTGAGCAGGTACCCAGGGGGGTCGTGGAACCTCCATCCTCAGAGACACTCTAACCCCGATTAGTCTTCACATTGGGTATTGGATAGGATGACCCCCAGTAGTCCTTTCCCACCCAAATTATCCTAGGAGTCTGTGACACTGCTGCCCTCCTTGTTTTAGCTGACATTAGAGTAGCTTCTTACTTGGATTCTTACAGGGGACTTCGATCAGTGTTAAGTCTCTAACAGATCAGAAGCTGTACGCCAGTATTGTCCCAGAGTTTGTTCCATGACATGTACTCAGATGAGTTTCAGATTAATTCAAATGTATAGGTATTAAGTTTCTGTAACAAAAAATCCACTCCAAATTTCATTCTGTATCCCAGAATACATTCTAAAAGGGTATCACTCATTTCTGCCTCACACCCCCAACCGCGTGCTTTAAGTGGCTGTATTCAACCTCATGTGTATGGTTTTCATCCAAAACTATCTTAAGAATCATCCCAGGGAATATCATCCTCACGGACATCGGCTGAAGTGCTTCAGCTAAGAGTTCTTTGCAATAGGAGGAATTTCCTAGGAAAACCTGAATCCTCCTGTCTCCCCGACACAACCTCCAAGCTTATACGCGAGTCCAAACCTTTGCCTGCAGTAGGGGAGTGGGGTAGGTAGCTGTTTCGTATCAGATGAATGAGAATGTTTTCATGCTTGGGAAGGCTTTCAAACTTGTTTTCTTTTCAGGAGGCATTAAATGGTTGAAGGACAAAAGGGACTTTAATATAAGCAAGTTTGAAAGTACTGGAGAAGTATTTTTATCAGTATGAATAAACTTATTGCTTTATAGACACTAGTCCATTTAACCCCATGTTTAAATAGACATTTAAATCCACACAAGGAAGTTATCTCAATCGGACATGCAGTAGAAGTTATATTTTCTACAGCAAACCACCTCCCATAGTCATTAGACGTTCAGTTTCCTACCCTGCTATGTTTCTGGTGATGTACATTGTCCTCTGCCACCCTTGCCAGTTCACCCACTACCCTCCAATCTCCTGCTCTCTGCCTTCTGGTTTTCCATATGATAGATGTTTCTAGCATATGGCACACTTCCACAGTTTCTTTGTCCCCACTCGCAGCGTTCTGCTCTGTCCGTTAGTATCCTACCTTCTCTCTTATACTGGTATTTTTCCTCTTCATTTGTCATTGATGTTTTCCTTTTCCTTTGTCTGGTTTATCCTCCTTTTTTTTTTCGCCCCCACATGTGCTTCCATTTTCCTTCTACTGTGATTAAGATTTCATTTTAATGCAAATTTCAAAGCAAAATATTGTTATTCCCAAATGCTACATGCACACTCGTATTTGAACAAGACAGAAACACTTCTCATCCCTTACCTTTTGTTCTAGGTTTTCCCACCTTGCTATGACGGTTTCTTTCTTCCTCTGGATTAACCTCTCATTTCTTTCTTTGATGCTCTTTTCTTTAATAGAGCAATTGTTTTTCTTTGATGGCACATTAAACTTCTTTTCTTTTTCAGTATTTAAAGCTTGATTGATGTTGGACTTCTTTTGTCACCTTTTTTTTGAGTACCGTATTTATTCCTCCCCACTCCTGGTCTGCTATTTTATTCCATCACCTTTTTTAGGAATACTCCTCAAAGATAAGGCTAAAGGAGGCCACTTCTCAGAGGGCCAAATACATTATGTCCTCCACCACTAAAATTGGTAATAGTGGACACCTGCAAGATATATTACATAAGCTGGGGTGTATTTTTTGTTTGTTTGGGTTTTTTTGGGGTTTTTTTTTGGTTGGTTTTTTTTTTTGACTCAAGGCACTTCTAGGGTCGAGGCTGCCACTAGTTTGCATCTTGAATATGCAAACAAGGAGAAAAACGAGTGTTAAACATTGCACTTTAGAGCCACTTAGCAGTGTGAAGGCAGAAGCCCTGCTTTGCTTTTCCCTCAGCCTGGCCATAGCTGAAGCTAACTAGAACACTACAGGTCCTCTTTCTAACTAAGTCTATAGGTCTGTAGTCAATTCATTGAAAAATTATGTTTGTGACCTTTCATTCTGGCATGAACAGCCACCAAACTCCATTTTCCATGAAATATTGTCAAACATGGATGTTTTATCAACTTAACTCTGAAAATTGGAAACTAGAAGCCCTAGAATTTAAATAACATCCTGATAAATACTGAGATTGGTAAAATTACACTTTTGCTTATTTGACCACAGCCTGGGACCTGATCTTGCGTTTGCTGAAGTACATGATTAATTCTAGGAGGCAAGTGAAGTTACAAGACCTACAAAAAGTGGTTTCTATAGGAGAAAGAGGGTATGGAAGATTTAAACTAATAGTTCTGCTCTTGATAGTAATTGCTCCAGGCCTAGCAATTCCTCACAGACAATTCAATTAAATGCTGACAAAAACACAAATAGAGCTCACACGGTCTTCTAGTTCTTGCAGTGTTACACTGATGTCATCTTGTCTGGAAGTTACTGCGAAAGGCTGTTCTTACTGAACACATAACCTCTAAATAACACGGAGATGTCCAAAGCAATTAGAAAAACAATAACCCTATGTTTCAAAACCTGAGTTTCCCAATCTCCAGAACCGACCTTGTTGTACCTGGCAGTCTCATACTGGATAATGTATATCTTTGCATTCCAAACATTTGATGGGTTTTGCATTTCTCCCTTTTGGGTTTATGCTTGCATTCCTGAAGAGTCTCTGATGGTTACTGAAATAGAATGCACTTGTGGTTGTGCTGAAATTAGCAGCAATGAATCACCTGGACTGGAATTTTTTCAGTGTATAACTAGTTTATTTGTTCTAATCTCCTGTTATTGCACAGATATTTGACTTTCTGAATCTAATCTTGTCAATGAGTATCATTCAGCTACCACTTGTCTTTCCTGACTTAATGATAGAGTACAGTATTACATACATATATATGTAAAATATCAAGCACAGTTTCGAAATGCCAGTGTTCTTAATGGCAACAATTGTTTGCAAAGCAAACTGTAGGGATATACAAATAGTCACGTAGAAAGATCAAGTATTCTCATTTATAATAAATTGACACAGCATGAAATTTGGGCCGCTTTTAGGTTTGTGGTAAAAAATTCCAAATCAAGTATACTTATAACTAATTTTATAATAAGACAGAGTGAAAACTAACAAACTGCACTAGGATGGAAGAAAATTTGAGAGTATTTCTTGCAATATTAATAGCAAGCAACTTAAGGAAATACTTCAATCATCTCAAAGCAGAGCCTTATAACATGAGGTTAACCTTAAAAAAAATATCAAAAGCTGTTAACATATGGAAGTGCCCACTTAAGCCTCTCAAACAGCTTTAACTCTGACTGCCAGTGATATTGTTGCAGGACAGTATTCAATAACCTTCTGACACAATTAATGCATGTATGTATTTATCATCTCCAACTGGGAAAATGTGCCTTTCAGTCACTCATTCAAAGCATACACACATGCATAGCATCACTGCACAGCAAAATCTGTGTGTGGGCACAGTGGTTGTTCATTGCCCAGTTGTGCTGGGTGAGCAATGTAAAATAACTGGCAACAGTTTCTGAGGAAGGTTAAGCATTTATACTCAAAGTAGTTAAAATGTTTTAAACCATAAGAAATCCATGTCTATATCTTCTCAAGTTCTGGGGCCAAACTGGTTACTGCCCATGATGTATTTGTGACTGACTCTGATACCAGTTATTAGTGCTTGGCAAATATGTATGGAAATAGGTAAGCCCTTGCCTAGCAAAACTGTTTGGTTTTTGGGTTTATTTTTTCTGCTTGCATCATAAATTTTCATATGAATACCCCCACTGAAGCTTTACCACGAGATTCTGCAGTATCACAAAAATATCTAATGAACCAAACTCCAGTAAGTGCTGGCCGTAAAAACAACTCAGAGAGTATCCCACAATTCAAACAAGCAAAACCAGGGGTATTATAATGGCTTTATTTGGGTCTAAGCTTCACTCAAATTTCTTGATACACTTTGCAAACCAGCCATTTCTTGGACTTCTTTGATGAGAAATCTGTCCTCAGATCAACCTTTCCCCTTACCTGAAGCTTTTTTACACTCTTTCTTTCATAACTAAGAATATATCTAGCTATGCTTACTCTTCCCAATGTTTCACTTGCTTAAAAAAAAAAAAAAAAAGTACTAGCAATCCAAGCTGGTTTTATTTTTGTATCTCTCAGCAAGTTCTAATAAAGTAAATTGAGCAATATTCTCAGTTTATTGTATTGATAAACAGACTGTAAAGTGTTTTATGATATGATACTTCTCGTATGAAAGACACTAGACTAACATAAATTGCAATTGTAACTGTAAAGTACTAAAATATATTTTCCCTCTAGGGCTCTCCAGTATCTTTGGCTGAAAAAAATAAAATAAAATAAAATAAAATAAAATAGACTTGTTTATTGTGTATATTTTTTGTAGTGTAATTAAATGTCTCTATGGTTTCCACTCAGAAACAAAGTCCTCTCTCCCTGCTAAAAGCAGTCTGAAGGCCCACAAATAACTTTACAGAGCTGCTTTGTTCCAAATTGGAGGTGAAAAAGAACTTTTTTTTTTTTCACTTTCTCCAAACTGTCTCCAGAGGAATGGATCTCTCAGCACATGCAGCCCAGTCATTTCCAGGCCATGCTAATAGTCATTATTAAAAAAAAGCATCAGACTACTGCGTCAATCTTTCCTACTGTCCCAGCAATACTGTTTCACTGTAATCTGGACCGATGCAAAAACTTCCATTCTCCACCCAAACTGGTGTCAAGTGGATTCTTTGTGGTGATTACTTTGGATCTCATCCAAAGTGAGTATTGAGCAAGAAGGAGTCTTCTCCTCAGGATTAGGATTTGTCAGTGTGGCAACTGCTGTACCCTAAGGGATGTAAAACAATCACAGCAGCTTTGCCTCCCTACCAATGGTGGCTGGAGGCAGCTGTCCAGATGGGTAAAGACACAGAGGTGCTCTGCCTCCCTGGCGGGGCGCCCCAGCCCAGGCACAGGTCTCGCAGTCTCGGATCACACCAATGTGTCTGCAGCTCTGGCTGCAGTGAAACTGAGGACAAACTCAGTCCTTGGTGGTTTTACTGCAGAAAAAGAAATTTGCAGGGATGCGGTAATATAGCTACAGACTCCAGACAGGTCTCACTTTGCAAATAGCAGCTCCATTTTGAAGCCCAGCTCTTCGAAGACACCAGGACCTACTCTGATCCCTCTTGCAAGTGTACACTAACAGTAAAATTACTGCAGTGCCTGGAACTACTGAAGTGTGGCGAGAGGGAACAGTGTGAATCAGAGCAGTATCCAGTCCCAAGGCTGGTAGCCTTTGTTCAGTAAATACAATCCCTCCAGTTTCATACCTCCTTGCTTTAACAGCACTTCCCACCCAGACCTCCCATTAAGAAGGAAGTGCTAATGGAGCTGTTGTAATCCTTCTTCAGACAAAAGACAGCAGCTGAAATAATGGATACCTGAGGAAAGAATATTCACAGAAAAGTCAGAGGACAGGATAATGGATCTTTGAAATAAAGGTGGAGGTGAGATACTTAAAAAAATTAACCTCCTCCTCTCTTTTGGTCTTCCTTTAATAAAATGGTAATAAATCCATTACCTGTTTTAAGGTTCAGAGCAGCTGCATAATGAATCATCCATAATACACAGGGAAGTGCAAATTCGCCATTACACTTCAACAGCTTGTGCTCCACTCTGAATGAGATGGAGGATTTTACAAGCACAGAAACACTCCTGGAGTAGCTGAAGGGAGCTGGTAGAATTAGGACTGAAACAGTTACAGTTAACTCCTGATACCTGTTTAGGCACACGACCGTTAAGCCCTTCTTTTGACACAGACTTTCATAAGCTTTGTTTGTCCTTACAGAACACTTCAGATGGGACCTCTCTGGTAACTCAACAGGTTGCCTAAAAAAGGGAAAAAGCACCTCCTTGGTCACATATGAAGGATCTGCTTGCTTCCCTGTGGCTCTTGCTAGATCCTAAAAGTCTCTCTTATAATTCAGAAATAATTTTGATTTTTGGAAGAGCAGTATTTCCTAAATCTGTCTTAAGCAGTGGTCTGTTCTGGATCTGAACCTGCCATTTTAATTTGAAAACATTATTTTATCACATGCTATCTCCAGTTCTTACTCTTGTCTAAGCCTTCCTTAACGTTCTTCGACCATTTCTTTTTCTTATTCCGTGAGCATCTTATAACAGATAAAAACCTCATCACTCAAATATAGCATAAGATTAATATTTTGCATTGTCTCATTGATTCATTCTTCCATCAGAGAATCATGCATAATGGTTTGGACACCCATGAGGTAGAATTTGTCTCACATCTGTATCTCTTTGTACCCATCATTACACTATATTAGCTCAAAACAGCCAACCTCTTATATCCTGGACTTTCTGTAAAGGTCATGTCTTACGATAAAGTAAAGTATGATAAGAACACAGAATTTAAGGCTTGCAAAGATGATCCTACACCTCTGTGACAAAGCTGGAATAGGAACAGTAATGTTAGCAGTACAGAATACTTTTCTCTCCCAAACTCTGAGGGAAAAAAACAAACACAAAAACCACAAGCAAACACATATCACAAAAGTGTACAAAATCTCAGGCAATTATAGAATTCAGTCTTAATAAATTCATACGTAACTGGTCTAAGCCATAAGTTGGGCCAGAGCAGCAGGGTTGCCCTTGGCCGGGGGAGTATGCCAGCTGTGCTGAGGTTGCCTTTGGGTAACACCCAGCTTTTGACAAGTAGGACTTCTCACCACTACCCTGAAGGAAGGAGGAACAGGTACTTGAGGTGACACATTTCTTTGTCCCACCAGTAACTAGTGTGTGCACCAGGTTTTGCACTCTGCAAAACCCCAGTGAGGGAAACAGACAAGTGTCCTGCTTGGAGAAGAGGACAAAAGCACAACGGAGTATGTTCATTCCCTTAGAAGATCAGACTAAAAATCCTATTTAGCTGGGGAGAGGTGGAGGGAAGGTGACACATATGTGGGGTGAGAGACATCAGCAAACAAAGGAAAAACAACACCAGGACAAAATGAAGAGAAGAACCAAAAGGCTGGTAAACTACACAAGCACCAAATCTTTCTTGAGAAGTCTTTTTGTCCTTTACCTCCAAATTCCACTTTACAATACAAACTTGAGTAATCAATGTTTCTCCAGGTAGGCATGAAAATACAAATGTAGCCTTTTTTCTTCAGAATATAAATAATATGCCCGAGGAAACAAAGAATTATTTATCAGTAAATAAGGGACCCCATGCCTTCACTTAGTAACTTTATTGATACTTTGCTCAATAGGAATAATTTTAAATTATTCCCCAATGCATATAGTTGTATGACAATTCTGTCACATCCTATCATGGTCTAGGGATTGAATCTGGCCCATTGGTGCTTTCTCCTTCCACCTTCTGCTACAGGAGGTAAAACAGCTGTTCAGCCAGGAAACATTTCAGCAAAAGGCATGCAGTATTTTTCTGACATTTGCTCATAGTCCAGTGCAGGTTTCACATTGCCAGTATTGTTGTAGCTTCTGGGGAGAAGGTGTGGGAAGGAAGAAGGTGAGCATCTGCCAAAGAAGGAAGGAGAAGAAAGGGTTCCAAACTGGGACCCTGTACAGGTCACAGCCTATGACTTCTTTCCTGTCTTGCCCCTGCCCTTGCAAGAAGAGAAGGTGATGCTCTAGTGGAGATTAGTGAACAGCTGCTGAGCGAAGTGACCTGAGGGGCATGAACAGAAATTCCCAAAGGCAATTTGTCCAGTGTGACTTTAGGTCTGACCACAGTGCCCTATATCTGTAGTATCTGGACTCCAGATTAGCAGGCTCCCTTGATATGCTGTTATTCTGGTCCCTTCAGTGGGAAACTACTGAAAGATGAAGCTAGGAACGTGTTTCAATGCATGCATCTACAGACACCTACAAAAATTATGTTGTGGGATAGATTAAGTCAATCTAAAGAGCTCTATGCAGCAAAGATTTCCTTTGTTTTACATCTGGAGATATCTGTTAGAGATGATCAGAGTGCAAACACCACAAACTCAATAGGACTTTTAACTTGTGAGTTTTAGACACAATGGCTATTTAGGGCAGAAAGAAGGGGGTATTTTCAATGCCATTTGTTGACAGAAGAGATAAGCATTTGACCTTGTGCTCTAAGCTCATTTTGTAGGCTTTGTATATCACAACAATTTAAGAGCATGGCTAAGCAGGAGACTTGCCTGTTTCCCTTGGCTTTGTTCCCCTCTGGGTCAAACAGTCTCCCTGGAGAGGAGGGCAGGGGGTGGGGGGGTGGGGGTGGGAGAGAAAGATTGTCTGCTCCTTGAAGAGTAACCACCATGCTTAGCTCCAGCTGTAAGGTGAGGTGGGAGGAAAGGATGGCTGCAGAAAGAGGCAAGCTTACTACACAGTTCCAAAATACTATGTACAGCTGAACAGATGTTTGAACAATCATGCTTTACTAACAGAATGGGGCTTGCTTGTAGACTGGAAAAATAAAACTCTTTATCCAGCTTCAAGGCAGCACTGGAAGAGGCTGAGAATCAGAGCCAAAGTCTTCACAGGAATGTTGGCTCTCCCTGGAAAGAAAAGAAATTTGTGTTGCACATTTGAGGGGTAGAAGAGGCAGGGGACCTAAATCCAGTTTGCCATACTATGTTTTTTTATTGTCTGGAATGACAACACTTCTAATTACTCTATTTTTGCATTTCATGCCAATGTAACAACAGTTTCCGGTTGACTAAAACCCAATCTTACTCTCTACAACAGAGAAACTGGATAACTGTCTTAAGTTTGCTGGCCCACCTGTTCATTCCAGTGCAATGCAGCTGTCAGTATGAAATAAGCTTGCTATTATTATAAAAGATCACATTTAGCATGATTCAGTAGGGCTATTTCAGTATTAGCTACAGCAAAGACAAGGATCAAACACAACTGAACAGCTCTGAACAGCTTCTGAAATAGGTACCTCCATCTGATGTGTCTTTACATGGTGTTTCCCATTATTTTTGCAAATTAAAATACAACAGAGCAAGTTCATTAACAATATTCTCCAAAATGTGCAGGGTCTATATGGAGAAGGTAGAGCATTTTTTTGAAGTACTACTAATCCTCCGTACTGTTCTTTCCCTCCTCCCTAGTGTTGCTATGACTCGCGCGACTGTTGGCTGGAAAACAAATGTTGCTACCCTTGATGACCTAGTTAATCTAACCCTCACTCTAACTTCCATTCTGATTTTTTTTTCTCCTAAACTTTCTTCTTGGTCCTCTGGTTGGGAAGTTGCAGGTGAGTGGGAGATCCAGGTGCACTCTCCATGCACTCTCTTCCTGTTGGGATCCTGTTGCACAGCTCTTTGTGGATTTGTCTGAAGGTGCCCCATACTCACTCCCTGTCTGCCTCTCTGCCCCCTGAGGATATAGTATGCTGCACAGGACAGAGCTAACTGAGAGGGCCTAACGGAAGGAAAAAAGAGGAGAAAATGTTATGGGAGAGACACTATGCTGTGTCCAGCCATTTCTTCTCACTGTTTCTCAAGGGTCTCTGTGGGTTGGCTTCCTGCTGAGCAGTGGAAAGGAGAAACTGGGCTAAGGTAAATGTGCCCTCAGAGGGACACTGGTAGTTCTCCTCATTTAGAGCAAATCAAAGCCTCACTCCTCTTGCCAGGCCTCTGCCACTAAGTTAGTACCTGACTCCTAACACCTCCCTGCAGCTGTTAACCAATATACCACTTTCTCAGACAATTGGTATATAAATGAGGAGCCAAATTTTTTCTTCAGCAGTTCCAAGCCATTAGGTGTCCATATTACTTACCTGTCTAACCATCCAACACTTCATCTCTGGAGAGTTTAAAATAATGCCCAAACCATAAGTAATGAAAATGAGTCTCCTTCCTAATCTCGCACCTTGCCAGCAATCCCTCACAATAGGTGATGCTGCCCTTATGATCTTGATGAGATATAAAAGCAGGTTCTCCCAACCTTGTCTTCCTTCTCTTGGTCATGTCCACATCAAGCTGAAAAGGCAGAATTAAGGACTGTACAAAGGTACAGCTAATGGGGATAAAACTACATACAGTTGAAGCTTGTAATTGTTCTTCATACCTTAAGCATTATGAGTTATCAAGTAATATAAAAATAAATACTGCATATTATGTGTATTGACCTAATCCTAACCACATTTGTAAAACAATAATATTAAGACCAGTGACTAAGCATAAAGCCCATGATTACAAACCAAACCTCGATCTTCTTTGTACGAGTCACATTTTTTCAAGCAGCAGGACAACTTTGTACAAACTGAGGAGAGGCAAGACTCAATGGTAACGGAGAAAGCCCTCCCAAAGTCCATTCTTATTTCAACAAAAAAATACAGACTCTCTCTCTAAAAAATCTACCTTGAATTTTCAAAATTCAAAACTTAAATAGACAGAAATATTATACTTTATGCCATACCAATGGAAAAACATATTCTTAATTTATTTTTACTCACTGAGACCCTTCTCAAGTAGCTGTATTTTCTGATAACTGTCCCAACATATTACAATCTCTTTATTTCAATATTGTGTAAGTTTGCCAGATGATAAACATTATTTGAAGCTAAACAGAAATTTATATATGCAGTATCATTAGTGCTTTAATGCTCCAAACCACTATGGAACTTAGCAGGTTGGGCTTCTCATTTACTGATCTAAACATGACTGGGGCAGTGACTTTCAATTTTTCATCAAAATGTCATACCTGGGAATTTCGGCTCATCTAGCTCAGGACTGCAAAATTTTCACTCTTGTTCTCCACCCACCTATTTCTGCAAGGTCTTGTTCACGCAAAATTTTTTGCATGAGAGGACAGGAGGAATCAGGATAAAGTAAATTATCTCCTTCTACATATACTTGTACTTTCTGACTGCCAGTAAGAAGCCCTATTATACCTTGCTTTTGTCTCCTGTGTTATGCCTACTATTGCAATGCAATAAGAACGGAGAAGGATAGCTTTTCTTGATGCATTTTCATAATTACGAAGTCTTTAAAGTCACTTCTTTCAGATGAATATAGGTAGACAATGGCTACCATTCAGTGAAACTGATGAATACTACATTGAATGCAAAATGTATATAGAGCAACAAAGAGAAAAATGTGATGTTTCACACCGAAGCCTTCACAGGTCTTCAGGGCTTTGTGTGACTTTCTGTCTTCATCGCTGAATACACATAACTTTTCAAAGATCCTTTCAAAGAGCTGCCAAAGAGGTAATTCACATTTTTAGAAAAGGAGAGAAGAAAATGTTTAATTTTAGTGTTAAATGTATTCACCTCCACCCCTAGCACTCACCGTTTTCTTTAAATAAATGATTTTTTTGAGAATGTATGTTTTGATTTGAACTGCTACATTTTGCTTAGTTTGAGTCAAAACTGATTGTTGAGTTTGCGAGCCACACATGAAAACAGAGGGGAAAAACCCATACCATCCTACACCTGTTAAGGCTTTGTCTCTCTGGATTTGACAGGAAAGCTCTCTGTAGTTACTATTATTTTTTTCTTATCCAAGACCAGAACTTTAATTGCATCCATAACTTCTCTTATCAACACATCTGTATCCAACTGTGCTAACACTTCGCTCACCTTCAACTTTTTTTTGTTTGTTTTGGGAACATTTCTTTGTGGTTCTAAACAACATAAATTTGGTTTCCTCATCAAGAAGCTCATTTAGCTGCAGCTTGATTGCAAGTAATTTGCCCTAACTGTCTCTGTCTTTTAATTGTTTGTGCCTTTTTCTAATCTATAAACTGTAACTTCAGGCAGGACATTTTTGTCTTACCATTTCCTCTTTGAAAAGGCATATCTAATAACCCACCTCATATCCTGTGGCTTTAGGCATCTGAAATCATACAAACAGAAGGGATAGACCATTGATTCAACTCCAAATTCATTTGAATAAAATACCTCCATAAAATCTTCTTTTTAAGAAATAGGAAAATAAAACTTCATCCATGAAATTTAGTTTGGTGGAAAATAAATATGCACCACCATTGGCACTGAACTGACTCCCTATTCTGTTTCCACAGCGTTTCCTTGTGACCGCCAAGAGACCTGGAATTCTGAGTCCCAATTTGGGTACTGCTACAATCCTTGAGTTAATCAGAGTCCAATGAATTTTATTCANGAGTCTCTGGACTTAGTCAAGTCTATGCATAAGGCAGCTTTTTTTTTTTTCTTTTAAAGTAATCTCATTAGAAGTTCTACCAAATATGGTATCCATAGCAAATCTCTTTAATTCCTCCCACCTAATCCCCTTTACCCCCAAAGTGTAACATAAATGTATTAGTCAGATTAGCAGCACACTGAGGAGTAATCCCTTCCAAAACAAGAGAACTATATGTCTTTTTCCTGATCCCCAAACTTTTGTTTGTGTTAATTATTCTAAAGCTGGCTGACAGTGTGAATAATACTCTTCCCCCCCTCCAGACTGAATAGCAATTAAGGAATTTGCATTTGCTGCATCTTTTTCTTACAAAATAAGATATTTTCTCTGCATTTTTTGTTCTGAGCAAGTGCCTGCTCTGATGGCTGCTGAAGTCTGTAGCCAAGCTCCCAAATGAATGTTTTCAGCTGTCTCTTACTTCATACCATTTGTATAAAGCACAAAACACATACAGGAGTACGGCAGCCTTGGGATGGGGAAAGAATGCCAAGCACAGTAGGGTTTCTTTCTCTTAAAGTTCCTTACACAGGTATTTTCTCATATGACCTC
>WEKW01011753.1:0-12017 GCA_013389905.1 Sula dactylatra | reverse complement strand
CGTGTAAGTGATGACAGTGGTTCAAAACCCAAAAGCACTAAAACACTGTCGCAAATACAGATTTGTGGATACTGCCGACTACACCAATTTGTCGTGAATATGATTTGTTACACGGCTTTAGTTAGCAATTTAAGATTTACTAATATTTTTGAGATAGATAACAGTATTAGGTTGTATAAGTCTTAACAGCACTTAAGCATCAGCCAATTTAAAGCAATTTGATGGAATTTCTTGCAATCAACATAGCGACTTAGTTAAAGATTCGAGAAAGGCAAGGTTCACTCCCTTACATGGAAGAAGAGCACAAAGGACCACCACACACACTGTTGCCCCTTTATGCATAGAATTCATACTCTCCATAATCTTTCTGGTAAAGTCAGGGGAGCCACATATATAAATAAGATTTGCAGGGCCAACTCTCCAATTTACTGCTTTAGGATTTAAGGCCATATTCCTGTTGTGGTTTAGCCCCAGTCAGCAAGTAAGCACCACACAGCCGCTCGCTCACTCCCCCCACCCCATTGGGGTGGGGGAGAGAATCGGAGGAGCAAAAGAAAGAAAACTCATGGGTTGAGATAAGAACAGTTTAATAATTAAAATATAAAATAGTAAGAGTAGTAATGGTAATGATAACAATGATAATGATAATATAATAAAAAGAAATAACGAGAGAGAAACGAAACCCAGGGAAAAGAGGGAAAAGGCAAAAAAACCCCACAAGTGTTGCAACCACTCACCACCCGCTGACCGACACCGCCAGTCCCCGAGCCGCGATCGCTCCTTCCCCCGGCCAGCTCCCCCCAGTTCATATACTGGGCATGACATCACATGATATGGAATACCCTTTGGCCAATTCGGATCAGCTCTCTTGGTTGTATCCCCTCCCCTCCCGGCTTCTTGTGCACCTGGCAGAGCATGGGAAGCTGCAAAAGTCCTTGACTAGTGCAAGTGCTACCTAGCAACAACTAAAAACATCAGTGTGTTTTCACACTATTTGCATACTAAGTCTAAAACACAGCACTATACTGGCTACAGTGAAGAAAATTAACTATCCCAGCTAAAACCATGACAATTCTGAAAATATAAAAGAAGTTAACTTTAAGTATGTGCATATTCCCATTGAAATCAATGGAATTACACACACATTCAAATTAAACATGTGGAAGAGTTTTCCAGAGCCAGTAATGTAATAAAAAAAATCAGCTTTGCAGTTCACCTTTGATAAATACTATTGATAAAAAACAACAGCTTTCCAGTTTAGTTCAAACAGAAAAATAATTGTCAGAGGAAGCAACGTAACATAATTTCTTCTTAGTGTCATTCTGAAGAGACAGTAAGAACAAGGCAATAGAAAAGAGTGTGATAGCTTATTTCTAGACTTTCTTGAGTTTTATAGCTGCATCAGGGCTTGGCTTTTCCCTGCTGTTGCAAAAACAGCTACTGATTTGAATGCACTTCTAGAGTTCTCCAAACACAACCAATGTCTCAATGAGAAGTCCAAGGGAGGCGGCACTTCACTGGGTAAGAAAGCTGTCCACTCCCTAGTGTGCAGCATGCAACTTCCATAAATAAGCTCAACAGCCCCTCTCTCATCTTTTCTTTATATTTCATTTACCCATCCAGTGGAATCTTATGAAATAAAACAAAACCTAAACCAAACAAAATAAAATATGAGAAATCATGCTTAAAAAAAAGGTCAAAGAAAAAATAATACAAAGGACCAAACACAAATGAATGCTTGACAATCAAACATAAAAGGCATTTAACACGTACATAAAATGTTAAATAAAAACTGTACATGATTTTATGAACCTGACAACATTGGCTCTAGCTTGTGGCCAAGGATTTTATTAATTAATTTTTGTTTCTGTTTTTAACCTTGCTTCAGTAAGTTCTTAATGTTTATAAAGAGCTGAAAGCTTATCTATATTCCACATCACACTAAAGAACCAAAGATTTAACTCTCCTTAGCCTCTAAGATACCCTTACAGAATAGGTACAAGGCCCTGGGAATGGTAGACAAAGCACATAATGAGATAGAGGAGGAACCTATGCAAACAGTCTTGCCAAGGTCAGAGAGACCAACCCCTCGCAACAAAACCTGTATTAAGACTAGTACTGAGAAGAAATAATGGCAAGTTTTGGTCATTGGTGATTCCCTCCTGTGTGGAACAGAAGCGCCCATTTGCAGACCAGACACTCTTTTCAGGAAAGTTTGCTGCCTCTCTGGGGCCTGAATTAGGGATGTCACCACAAGACTGAAGAGCTTAGTACAGCCTTCAGACTACTGTCCATTCCTGCTCTTTCACGTGGGTACTAATGATGTTGCAACAAAAAATCTGAGGTCGATCAAAATGGATTTCAGGACCCTGGGAAGAATGCTAAAGAATTCAGGAGCACAGGTAGTGTTTTCCTCAGTCCTTCCAGTAATGGGGGGAGACTTTGGAAGAAACAGGTGAGCCCAGGATACCAATACCTGGCTCCAGGACTGGTGCCTGTGCCAAAACTTTGGGTTTTTAAACCATGGAAGAGCCTTCGAGAGACATGGTATGCTGGGGCCTGATGGGGAAAACGTATCTTTGCTCATAAGCTGGCAAGACTGATTGAGAAGGCTTTAAACTAGAATCGAGGGGGAAGGGGATACCATCTGGAACGTTGAAGGTAAGCCAAGGGTTGGCATGGAATTGCCTGAGGGTGGCAATGCTAATGGGAACATTTACACTGCTCCAGGGAGCACTAAGGGCTTAGGAGCACATCTGAAATGCTTGTACACCAATGCACGCAGTATGAGAAACAAACAGGATGAACTGGAAGCGTTGGTGAGTTCCCAGAGCTACAGTGTCATTGGTATTAGTGAGACTAAGAAAGATGCCCTCCTAGACTTGTTGTTTGTGAATAGAGAAGGACTCGTGGGAGATGTGATGGTAGGTGGCTGTCTTGGCCACAGTGATCATGAAATGGTTGAGTTTAAAATTTTCTGTGTAATGAGAAAAAAGGACAGCAGAGTTGCTACCCTGGACTTCAGGAGAGCAAACTTTAAGCTATTCAGGGAGCTATTTAGCAGAGTACACCAAGAATCAGCTTCTGAGAGCTTAGGGGTCCACGAGTGCTGGTCAGTTTTGAAGAACCACCTTTTAGAAGCACAGGCACAGGCAATCCCATTGTGTCATAAGTCAAGCAAGTGGGGCAGAAGACCAGCTTGGCTGAACAGGGAACTCCTGGAACTCAGGAGGAAAAAGAAATTGTATGATCTCTGGAACCAAGGTCAGGCTTCACAGAAAGATTACAGAGCTGTGGTTCATATATGCAGGGAGAAGACATGAAAGGCCAAAGCTCAATTGGAGTTGAAACTGGCCAGTGTTGTGTCAGATAACAAGGGCTTTTTTAAGTATATTAATAGCAAGAGGAGGTTGTAAGGGACTGAAAAAGTTAATGTCTCAAACATTGTTGTAAAGTGGGATGTAGCGAACTGCAGGCGGGAAATTGGACACAGGGCATGGGGGGGAGCGTCGGAGGATGCGCAGTCCCAGGTTCTGCTGGGCCTCACATAGCAACTTGTTGAGGTCAGTCAAAGTTTATTTGAGGAAGGGGCTTATGACTGCCCAAAAGACCCCTCGCGACCACCCCTCACAATGGCACCTGCGCAGAAGATCATGAAACTTCTGGAGCAAGAACCATATAAGCTCACAGGAGGCATACCTGAAGGCAGGACTTAGACTATAAAAGACACTACAACAAAGAGACTGGTGCGCGCCCACCACAGGAGGATTGTCATGTCTGTCGTCATCAGCACTGGATCCAAGGGTGGCGATATCTCCCTATCTTTCCCTAACTTTCTCTCTTTTTTCCCTCTCTCTCCCCCCCCACTTTATTTTCCTCTTCTTCTTTTACAAATATTCCTAATAAGAACTGTCACCATCAACGCTTTTCCAAGTTTTCAAGTTCAAGTTGCCTTTTAAAGTTCAAGTTGCCTCTGCATTGAAATAAAATGTTTAGTTGATCGTTTGGTGTCATTTCACCTTAATGTAGTCCAAGGGGATGATTTGATCCTTGGTTGCTTTCCCTCCTCCTCACAGGTTGGGATGTGACAGAGGTCAAAGGAAAACATCGGACCAGTACTTGTTGAAGATGGTCACCTGACAAATAGGGATGAAGAAAAAGCAGAGGCAGTCAATGCTTTTTTTGCCTCGGTGTTAAATAATATTGATAGACCTTGGGCTGCCCGGTTCATTAAGTTGGAGGACCACGACTGTGGGAACAGTGACTTTCCATTTGTGGACACTGAAATTGTAAGGAACCAGCCGTATCAGTTGAATGTTCACAAGTCCATGGGGCCTGATGGGATTCACCCCAGAGTACGGAAGGAGCTAGCGGATGTTACAGCAGGAGTCCTCACGGTCATCTACCAAAGGTCTTGGAAGTCTGGGGAGGTCCCTGCTAACTGGAAGCTAGACAATGTTATTCCAATTTACAAGAAGGGCATGAGGGAAGACCCAGGAAACTACAGACCTGTTAGTCTAACCTCAGTTCCTGGAAAAATTATGGAGAAAATTATACTGGGTGCTATTGAAAGACATTTAAAGAATAATGCAATCATGAGGCACAGTCAACATGGGTTCACAAAGGAAAAGTCCTGACTAACTAATTTGATATCCTTCTATGATAAGTCACCCACCTAGTGGATGAAGGGAAGGCAGTGGATATAGTTTTTCTGGATTTTAGGAAGGCTTTTGATACTGTCCCTCACAGTATCCTTCTGGACAAGTTGCCCAACTGTGGGATGAGCAGCTTCATGGTGTGCTGGGTGAAGACCTGGCTGAACGGCAGGGCTCAAAGTGTTGTAGTGAATGGGGCTACATCTGGCTGGCAGCCAGTCACCAGCGGTGTTCCTCAGGGCTCAATTCTAGGGCCAGTTCTGTTCAATATTTTTATCAGTGATCTGGATGCAGGAGTTGAATGCACCAATAGCAAGTTTGCTGATGATACCAAACTGGGAGGTGCTGGTGACTCTCCTGAGGGACAAGAGGCCTTGCAGAGGGAACTAGATAGATTAGAGCATTGGGCAATCATCAATAGCATGAAATTTAACAAGAACAAATGCCGGGTTCTGCACCTGGGACAGAGTAACGCCAGGCACAAGTATAAATTGGGAGAAGAGTGGCTGGAGAGCAGCCCTGCAGAAAGGGATCTGGGGGTGCTGGTTGACAGCAAGCTGTCACTTTTGATTCTACATTATAGTTGAATAGATACAATAAGATTTTTTGTGCCAATGAACACTTTAATGTGTGATTAAAGATGTATTTATTGTGATTAATTCTCATGCCTTTAACAGGACTTGCAGGACTCCCTTGTGGACTTGTCGACTCTTATGGACTGCTCAGGTCCTAGATCTGATTCTCTTTCCATAGTGGTTTTAGACATTGCGGTTGGCTACTGGAGTAACTAATATACATGCTTATGTAACTAAGGATATAAGCAGATCTATTGTCTACCTGTGCTTTGCATAGTGCTGTACACTTAATAGAAGGTCATCACTTAAAAACTTCTGAAATGAAAATTCAGAAGTGACTTTAAACACAACAGTCTGGTTTCACTGTGATTGCACCAGACCAGGTAAGGAACAAACTCAAAGGCCAGAAAGCTTTCACTTGTAATGATTTGTCTCAGCGTTAAGTGCAGCGTAAATTTGTATGTTTGTGTTAAAATATATATATATGTCCTTGGACTTAGTCTCCAAGAATGTATGCAATCTTACAGATTTAAGAAAACAAAAATCCACAGAAAGGGTCTGAAAGGCCTAGCAAATCTGAAGGGAAGGTAGCAACCATGCAGTAGCTTTAAATGCTAGACTACCAAAACCATGATGATAATTCTCTAACCCCTAACTTCCAAACATCCTTCAGAAAATTACCTAGGAGATAATAATTAACCACAGCCACCTACTAAAAATATGGCAGAAAGGCCTCTGTTCATAGAGTTTGCAACATGCATAGACAGTCATGAAGGTCAACATACTTTACAAGTGTGCATTTTTCTTAACATTACAGTAGACTTCTAGAGCTGTGTTTGGTATTCTGTGTGATGACCTGGATTTTCAGTGGTACGGTTTTGAATTCTGCTGTTGGGAATTCTGTGGACCCACAGTGTGGCAAAGGTATATTAATTCAATTTAAGATACTTTATAAAGCAGTAGAACTAGCAAGAGCACCAATTCCAACAATAACTTAGTATTCCTTACAAGTTATTAAGAAACTCATCACTACATGTGGATATAACTTTACGAGACTCATCTTGTAAATATCAGTCTAGCCTGGAGCCTTCCTCTCCAGTTAAAACAGTCCCTGTGCAGAAGTCTAGCTGTTCTGAAATGCTATACATTTGTATTGATATTATCTTTTTGTCTGTGAATTATTCAAGTCTTGTTTTTGTCAGCATCTTACACTAAATCCTATCAATTTTTTTGTAGAAAAGGAATTTTGCCCACACCCTTTTGGAAAAGTGCAGTGGCTCAAAGCCATTACCTATTTGCAACATGGAAGTACTAGGACTGCCTCAAGGTTTAAAATGAGTAAGAAAATGCAATGTAAAGGAATTAGTCACTGTTACTTAATTACTAACAGTCAAATTCAACTTCTCTTGAAAATGGTAGCAGAACTCCCATTGACTTAAGGCAGATCAAGATTTGGCCCTGAACAGAACAGAATAGACTAGACTAGACTAGAATAGTTCAGTTGGAAGGGACCTAAAATGATCATCTAGTCCAGTGGCCTGACCACTTCAGGGATGACCAAAAGTTCAAGCATATTGTTAAGGGCATTGTCCAAATGCCTCTTAAACCCTGACAGGCTTGGGGCATTGACCACCTCTCTAGGAAGCCTGTTCCAGTGTTTGACTACCCTCTTAGTAAAGAAGCGATTCCTAATGTCCAGTCTAAAACTCCCCGACGCAGCTTTGACCCATTCCCATGTGTCCTATCACTGGATACCAGGGAGAAGAGATCAGCACCTCCTTCTCCACTTCCCCTCCTCAGGAAGCTGTAGAGAGCAATGAGGTCGCCCATCAGCCTCCTTTTCTCCAAACTAGACAAACCCAGAGTCCTTGGCCATTCCTCCTCTGGACACATTCAAGTACCTTAACATCCTTTTTAAATTGTGGGGCCCAGAACTGCGCACAGTACTCAATACTTGATTAATCTCAACTATTTCCTTTTATAGCCATTATTATTCAAGCATTTCCAGCTGGAAATTAATGATCTTACTTAAAAAGCTGATGTGTTGGATAAATGCTATTGAGAAGTAGTGTGAACAGTGACTAGGATAATGGACTGAGAGCAAGTGACCAGAAGTCAAATCCAAGCTATCCTAGTCACTGATTTGCTCCACGAACACAACTACGACGTTTCTGTGCGTCTTTTCTTCCTCCCTCCTGTGCAGACTTTAAGCCCCCAGGCCCAGAGCTCATTGCCATACTTTGGTACAGTGTTGGTTCAGGTGTTTCACCCTGCAAATTCTCTCCTGGTAGAATAATAAAAACAGGTTCCAGAACAAAAAAATAAAATAACCCCCCAAAACCTGTTTTTTAATCTCTTACCACAAATCCTACTGTCACAGCACAGCCTTTCACTGAACCTTATCCAAGTAAGTCCTCCTCCACAACACCACATGGGCTTTGAGAGAAGAGAAGGATGAGGCAGAGGATGTCTCCTCATGAACCTCATGGTCAGGATTTACACTGCTAAAAAGCCATGTTTTGCAGGCAGCCTGGGGTATATACATTCAGGTCCTGCATCTCTTCAAAGGCTCCAGGGACTTTCACCTCTTCCCAAGTACTGCAGTAACTTGGAATAGCTCCAAAGACACTGTGAATGCCCCTGTGATTCTTCCAAAACACAGAAGATGATGGATAATATTTTTAAGGAAAAATATTGCACAGCTCAGTACTGAATAAAGTAGTCTGAGTCTCCTGAAGCACAGCTGCTTGTAGCCAAAGTAAAAAGAATGTGCGCTTACTCCACTTTAGCCTTGGTTTGCTTCATTCTGTTCTCAGTTTCATAGACACATGGGCACAAAATGGTTCTCCATTCAAAGGAGCAATCTTCAAAGGGTAAAGAAAGGAATGGAGAAGGAAAATGGTATTGCAAGCATGTCTTGGGAGAAAGGGAAGCTCCCACTCTTTATATTTATAAATGCTACCTCTTGCAGCACCTTTTTGACAAAACTAAACACATAATATATGTAACAGGCTAATTACATCAAAATTACAGCCAAAAAGCCCCATCTAAAGGCTCAGTGACTTCCTTATGGGAGAAAGTAAACAGTTTTACTAAATAATACAATGTCATTATAAAATTAAATAATATGAAATCAATTAGAGACATGAGTCTATAATGGATGCCATGTTTAGTTTCTTATTGTCATAATTGCCAGGGGGCACTATTAGCAAGTAAGTGAATAAGACTATTTTCTTCTTTGAAACTCTATTCCTGCAACTGGAGCTGCTGGGTTTCTCATCCAAATGTTCTGGCACACTGTATGCTATACGTCCTATTCAGATCCTATTTGTCTGCTACCACTGATGCATAACTTTTTGAGCTGTGTGAAGAGCATTAGAAATAACCTTTCCCTCTTTCCATACGTGTTAGCTAAGTTCCAACTGAAGAAACTCACTCCCAAAGGTATTTCCATCGCATAACTTTGTAGGGAGAAAACCAGGAAAGGAGCTCAGTTATTCCTGTAGCATTGCAGAGCTGTGCCTCCTGAATTTCTCTGTTTCCACAGAAAGAGTGGTCTTGTAGCCTTGAAGCGATGAGGGTACTGCTTAAGAAATCCAGCATCTTCAGCCTTCACAGTCATTACAAATCCCCCTGCCTTTTCAACAAACAGCCAAATATATATGCCTTCAGTCAGGCAACTAAAATGACTGCCTACCTTCGGGCTCCAGGGACCAAACAGCTCCCAGCCTGCAACAACCAGGGAGGAAGAGTTCCTGAAGGTCCAGAATCCCTGGAACCTGTCAGTGTTTCAGCCACGATGCTGCAGGCATTGGTCAAGGTGGTGCTCTGGCTACATGTGCTACTGCCACTGCAAAAAGAATAGGCAATGGGGCTTAGACCTGCCCTCCTTCCATGAGATGGGGTTCCCATCTCCTCCCCTTTCCCCAACTTCCTCCTAGAAAATAAGACTTAGACTTACTTGGAGCAAGGCTGGTGCAAACTAGAGCTTGAATAACTCCACTCTACCAAAGAGTAATCATGTGGATTCAGGTGTGGAACAGACACACAAGGACCCAAATAGCAGTTAACAAGCCAAAAGTTCTCTAGAGTAAATGGGATGTGCCAGACTAGTTGCTTTAGGACCCTACCACTAAGCTAAAGACTTCCAAGAAAAGGAGGCTCAAGGCACATCTATGTCAGTGAATAAAAAAAAGGCCAGAACACAGGCTTGAGCAAGGGCATATCATCTTCTGGTTTTTATCCACATTTATTTCATCTATATTTAATTGCGGTGCCATTTTGGTCTAAGATAAATAGCACTTTCCCAAACAATGTCCCAGTATGGTTCAAAGGAGAGCATGGGTCAGGAATTATTCGCGATACACAGTATGGATGAGGCCACCTTATTTGAGGCATGATCTACACCTTTCCCTCAGGGCCAGAGAATGCACCCTAGCCCCAATTGCTTTATTAGCACACCTGTAGCCTCAAATGCTGCTGTGCTTTGCCCCAGAAGCAAGTGAAATGATAAAGTATTTGCAAACCACACAATATGCCTGCTCTCCAGGGAGAGTGCTTAACAGATAATACAGAACTGAATTATTTTGGATTACTTAAAGTACAATGGAATGGAAGGAGTGAGTCAGTTATGTGAAATGCATACTGGCATTGCAACTGGTTAAATATTTTTCAAAATAGTTGTACTAATTTTGTTAATGTAGGACAGAAAAGCCTAGTATTTGTCCACTCCTAATTATTTAGGCTTGATGTCATAAATCAATATTGATAAAACAGAAATCAATTTTTGACATTCTCTCTGAAAAATATATTAATCAACAGGTACTTGAGAGCTCTTGTGATTTTAGTCCTGTCAGGACTAGAAAGAAGATTATGATTGAAAACATGTAAGCAAACATAAAAAGAAAAAACCCAAAACAGTACTCCTAAAGACACTAGTCTAAACACGATATTCAGGACTTTTCCCCAGATATACAGTTGGGTTTGCTTATAACAAATGGATACTTACCAAGTCCTGCTAAACAATATATTTCTAATGAGCAAAACAAGACAAGTTACCTTCTAATAATATTATTTAGTCCATCCCAATTTATCAAAATTTCAATAGAATACCATCTTTTTCAAGCCCTGTTCAAACCCCTGACATTCACACAAAAATAATTTCCCAGATTCATAAAGGAACCTAAAATTCATTATTCCTAATTTTGACTGCATATGTTTTATCGACCAAAAAGTATGTATGTATGTGCATATATATATCCTGTCCTGGAAATAAAAATGGAAATAAGTGTCGTATTTTAAGATGACATCTGTTCTGAGAAATAATTCTGTAAATTCACCAGGTATATATGAAAACAATAAAGCCTAGCCTATAGGCTAGGAGTCTGAATAGCTTTATCATCTCACCTTCATTACTGCAGTCTTGCAATGTGTTGTGGGTTAACCCCAATAAGCAGTTAAGTGCCACACAACCGCTCGCTCATTGCTCCCCAGTGGGATGGGGAAGAGAATAGGAAGGGTACAAGAGAGCAAACCTGTAGGTTGAGATAAGGACAGTATAATAGGTAAAGCAAAATCTGTATGCACAATCAAAGCAAAATAAGGAATTCACTCCTTCGTTACCATCGGCAGGCAGGTGTTTAGCCATTTCCAGGAAAGCAGGGCTTCATCATGTGTAATGGTTACTTGGGAAGACAGATGCCATAACTGAATGTCCCCCCTTCCTCCTTCTTTCCCCCCAGCTTTTATTGCTGAGCACATCATATGGTATGGAATATCCCTTTGATCAGCTGGGGTCAGCTGTCCTGCTGTGTCCCCTCCCAACTTCTGGTGCACTCCCAGCCAACTTGCTGGAAGGGCAGCGTAAGAAACAGAAAAACTTTGATGCTGTGTAAGCACTGCTAACCAATAGGTAAAGCATGGGAGTGTTATCATCACAAATCCAAAACATAGCACCATATGAGCTACTATGAAGAAAATTAACTCTTTCCCAGTGTTGTGGTTTAGCCCCAGCCGGCAACTAAGCACCACACAGCCGCTCGCTCACTCCCCCACCAGGGGGATGGGGAAGAGAATCACAAGGGTAAAAACTCGTGGGCTGAGATACGAACAGTTCAATAATTAAAATAAAACAATAATAAAACCAACAATAACAATAATATAATGAAAAGGAAAATATCAAGAGAGGCGAAACCCAGTGGGGGAGGGGGAATAAACAACCAAAACAACAAGTGATGCAACCCCCCACCACCCGCCGACCGACACCACCAGTCCTCAGAACGCGATCGCTCCCCCTCAACTCCCCCAGTTCATATACTGGCCATGATGTCATATGATACGGAATATCCCATTGGCCAGTTTGGGTCAGCTGACTTGGCTGTGGCCCCTCCCCTCCCAGCTTCTTGTGCACTTGACACAGCATGGGAAGCTGGAAAAGTCCCTGACTAGTATAGGCACTACTTAGGGATACTCAGCCGCTACTTAACAACAACCACAACATAAATGTGCCAGCAGCACTATAACAGCTACAGTGAAGAAAATTACATCTATCCCAGCCAAAACCAGCACATTCCCCACCCCTCATTCCACACCATTTAGGTCATGCCCAGGTCCTATACAACCAATAAACCCTCAACGACCACCTCCCCCTTCCCATCCTTTGACATAATACACAGATATCATTCCCTTAGTCCATGGACCACACCATAAAATATCCACAAAATTCCGCAAAAATGTCCATTGAGTTCATTAGTTGTTTTCACCCAAAATCAAATCCCCTTGAGGCACA
>WEKW01011750.1:32609-148871 GCA_013389905.1 Sula dactylatra | reverse complement strand
CCCACATCTGGCTTCTGTCAGATGTATTATCAGTACATTTCATTGCAGAAGCTTAGGTCTCAAATGTGTGTGTTTTGGAAAGCGTTCAAATTAAAATCAAAGTGCAGATGCTTGTTAATTTCTGTAATGCTGTTGATTTAGCTCATGTACTAAACCTTATCTTCTGGCAGAGCTGACACTTGAGAATCTATCAGCTGTTCTTGCAAGTTTCATCTACAGATTAGAACATGTTCCTGAAAAATGTAATGAAAGCGTGTTACAGACTGCATACATTTAATATTTATAACACATTTTGAAAAATATCTGTCTACAAGGTGACTGTTCGTGGGTAGTATTACTCAAAAGCTTGTGCACATGGCAGGGGTGGTAGTGAGGAGGATAGGTTTGCGTCTTACACCTTATATATAATGGCTGATATTGCAGAACAACTCTTTGTGTAGGTTTTTATTGGCCTTATGGTAGTCATCTATCTTTCACCTTTGCCAATACTGTGCACTCACTATTTTAGTCACTAGAATACTTCTGTTAATAATTCTGTTTAAAAAAAATATCTAGCCAAGCATAACAAATGCTTGACAGTTCTTTTTTTTCAATAGATAAGCAAAATAGAATGCCCTTGTACTCAGCTGGATGACAATGAGGATTGGTATGGCATATATTGAAGGAATTTTTATAATAGCTAAGTACAAGAGGAAATTGGTTTTAGTATGCAAAAATTCTGTTTCATGGCCGAACTTTTAGGTGCATTTGTTTGTGGGAGGCTGTGCAGGGGTCAGACCTGCTGAAATGAATTATCTTCTGGTTTGGTCATTATGACAACCAAAGCATTATTATACAATGACATGAAGGCAAAATGACCTGCACAAAGGTTTTTTTGCATATCATATGTCCAGAAAAGAAAGTTTGCTCTAGGAAGACATACTCTTTGGATTTCTTGACCTTTCAAGTTTTTTTGCAAACTTGTGGATTTGCATAAAGTTTATTTCTAAAGTTTTAAGTTGTAACATGTTCAGTTTGCAGCTGAGAGAGTTGAGGAAGCAGGGAAAATTGAGTTCTCTCAAGCTGTTGCGGCAACTGTATAGTATGTTCTCAGTCAAGGCCCTTATCTTGATCATTATCCAGTAGTTCTTTTGAATGGCTTCTCAATTTAGGTGAATAAGTCGCAAGTAGAAAACTACATTTTCCACAAGTGGACTTTGTTTAACTAAAGAGTCTACGATATGTTCCTGACCTGCTGTACAGTGTATCATGCTCTGCATTTAGAAGATAAGTTGTTGGGTTTTGACACTGTAGGACACAAAAAAAAAAAACCCAAAACCTCCTCAAGATTCCTTTCACCACCATCTTTCTTAATATAAACCTGGCAACACAATTTTAAAATGTAAGTAAATGTGGGCTTCTTTTTGTAGTTTTGAGTTTAAAATTGATAAACCTTGTATCACATCTCTCATGTCCTTTTAATAGATCTCGATTCTAAATGTCTAGTATCTGTTGGCACTGGGTTTCCTCTGAAGAGGAATGCTGCATTGCAACAGTAGAATTAATTACAAATGCAATAACTTTATTTGTAAGACAATGAGTAAATGAGTCCTGTATTAGTCAGATAAAGGAGACTGGGACGAACAAATGAAAGCAGCGCTGAGCCCAGAAAGCATTATGGAACATGCTCTGGAAAGCAGCAGCTTCATACGGGACTTCATTGTGGGGGTTAGGAAGCTGGAACAAGTGCTGGGAAATGTGAAACTAATTGCATGTGGTGGTCTAAATGGAAACGTAGAAGCTCTGGTATGACCTCTATCTTTTTGGGAATGTGCCACTATGATGTTGCCATGTAATGGCCCCTTTTGACCAAAGCTCCTGCTGAAAATGAGGGGTCAAGAAACCATCCTTTGTTCCTCAAGGGAGTACAGAGTTGGTAAACAGTGCCAAAAAAAAAAAAAAAGGTTGGCTAGAGAATGTCTTTCCACTCCAATCCACATCATATCTCAGGACAGTAAGCCAACGGTGATTTCGATGGAACAGTGTAAGGGCATGACGTGGCACTTCTGTATAGTCCAGCAACACCAGTGATCTGCAGCTCACAGGCCTCAAGTCAGACATAACCTCTTTGTTTTGCCAGTTTTTAAGGGGATATTCTTCCATGAATTTGTCTGTACACTTTCTTCAACTTTATCAAGCTTCTGGCTTTCATTGACAATTAATTCCTGTAATTAGTTTACACATAGTATGAAGAAGTTGGTCTTCCTACTTACTGTTTTGAACCTACACCGGTTAATCTCATCCAGGCTCCCTTGGCTGTTGTTCTACAAGAGGCAACAGACAACTGGAGCAAGCAGGGATGGAAACTAGATTCCACAGTTGCAGGGGAAGGAAATTAGACTCCACAGTTGCAGAAGTAAACTCCTTTCTAAAGGACTTATCTTCTGGGTGTAGTAGACAGTCACCTTATTGCTGACACAAAGTTGAGGAGTGTGTTTTGTAATTGGTTATATATAAAAAAAACCCTGTTTGTAGTACAGAAGAAAGAAAAGGGGGAAGAAATCCCCAAGAAGGGATTTTGAAGGAGAAGCTGCATCTTGGAAGAACTTTTTTTCGTTATAGCTTAGGAGTCAAAATAGTAAATGCAAAGGGCCAAGGTGTTAAATCCATGCTTTGTAGTACTCCTTTGGAAGCTCCAGTATTTGGAGTGAACAGTTTACTAATACTGTCTAACGTAAGGCATGTTAGTGTCTGTGAGTAGTCACTTTCGCCTTCTGCTTACATTTGTGTGTCCTTGTTTCCCAGGTCAAGGTTCATCTATTTTATTAGCATTTCTAGAGAGCTGAGAATTAAGAATCTGGGGCTGTGTGTATTAGTTAGCTCCTAGTTTTAAGTGCACTGATCATAATCATAAAGCTGAGCTATGGGAGCTATGGTTGTCTTCTGTATTGTAATTGTGATCTGCATTGTTTGTATTTATGTCTAGAGGTTGACTAGTTTCCCCTTGTGAAATAAATATAATAATAATTAACTTGAAACTTCTGTGAAAAGGGAACTTAACAAAACAGACTTCATGGTCCTGTAAACAAAATTCTATAACTGAAGCAGGAGAAAAGAGTTCTTTTCAAAAGCCACTTTAATTTTTCATGCTACCTTCTAAGAAGTACCTGTCCATTCAAACCCCTTAATGGATAACTGTCTCCAACCTGAAATGAGGAAGGAGGGTGCAGGAACAGAGTCCCATGTTAAAACAGCCCTGTGTTCAAAAACCATGCAGCAGGAAGAGGTCATGGGATTGGACCTCTTCTTGACCCCCTTAATCCTAGGCTATAGTGTAATCTTTCTGTGCCATCTGGTGTTTTAACAGACTTAAATCAGTGCATATGAAAATTGCCAGAAAAGGTATGGTTGTGACTAGTATTATTCATTTCAGGAATATGCCTTTTTAATGCATATTTTCTTTTAAGTTAAATCTTCCTTTCATGCTATATCCAAAGAAAGGCTACAGGTTAGGTCCTAACTTCTGATGCTTTGCAGAAGTTGTTTAATAGTAGCCATCTGCTCCTGACATAGCTTACATATCAGTGTATTGTTCTACTTTATTTCTGCCTTCTGTCACTGGTGGCATGCATGGCCTTGGGCAAATGACTTAACATCTGTTTCATTTTTTTTTTCTGCATCTATAAGCTAATGATCAAAATACCTGCATAAGTTATTGGGAGCACTGAAATAGATCATCAGTACATGAAACCTATCAGGTTTGAGAATAAATGGTAGTAAAATTTGATGATAGGAAGAGAGCAAAAGAGCTGTCAGGGAAAAAAAATCCACAGCAACACAAAAATCAGCAGGTACAATCCTGCAAAGAAATGGAGGCTATTTTTGTTCTTAAGTGATGGGAAGCATTTTGATCAAAAGTTCAGCTGACTTTGATCCATGGGCTGTACTTGCTCTCTGCGCAAGGCAGGTGGAATTCAAGAGAGGAATGAGGTGTGTTAAATGACTTGTCCTAGAACATATAGCGAACCTGTGCATAAAACATAAAGTTTTTTGTTGGATTTTTCTCCACTTACATTTCGCTCTACGTCATACAGTAAATTGGCTATTTGGTTTATTTTTCCACTGTTTCTTTAGCAAAATGCACATCAGCTTTATAAGAGATTTTATGGCAGTTTGCTTGTAACTAACCTATTGATTCTTTGGAGATCCTTCCTTCTGAGAAACTTTTAAAGAGGTTAGGTAGTGTAGTGCTGGCTTGTCGTTTTATGGATATAGTCCGAAGTGTTTATTGTTAACTCATGAGATGAAAAGGTGCTTATCTTAATTTATTTAAGAGATGCAGCTTTAGCAAACATCTGTAAAAGATGCTGGACTGTTATGCTAATCCATGGGTGTGAGACAAAGCCTTGATGTGGGTGTTATTAAAAACCTGACTATCTGTCCCAGAGGCAGAACTGTACTGGATATTGAGCAACATTATATATATATATATATATAGATAGATATATAGATATATATAAAAAAAATTATTTTTACATGTGTATATATATATATTTTTAATGGTTCTTGCAGCTTGCCTGTGTGTCTGGGAGCTCCAAGATTTGTGACAGTCACTTTTCTCTCATTAAGCCTCTGTCCAACTTTGACAGATACTAGTACCTTTTTATATAAAACTGACAAAATCTGCCTCCTTTCCTGAGACCTGCAGTAGGCTAAATTACGTCCAGAGAGTGAGAAGGGTATTCATTAATGAATACATAGAAGTCTGCAGTTCGGCAACAGTAAGTTGTGCAGTCCCTTTGGGAAACTGCAGAGTCTGCAATGCAGATCTGCGGCACTCTTCTGCTCCCATGCTGCTTTTTTGCTTCTGCTGTAATATCTCCTAAAGTGTTCACCAGTCCAATTATGGCTGTGACAAGCTTGTTCTGAGGAGAGATGTGTTCCTTTCCCACTAGTTTGGAAAGCTGGAGGAAAACACCATGCAGGGCTGCAGCATTGCTCCGTACTGCTCGTTCTCCTGATTCCCCTTTCTCCCACTTGCCTAACAGAAGGTGTGTATTTGGGAAGGGAAGCTACTGCTGTCTTAACTTTTTCTCTTCTGTCTCCCCTGGGGACTGAGGGGGTGATGCGATTATTTCACACCGTGTTAAGGTAAGAAAGTCTGATTTGCCATCAGATGAGTCCTGAAAGATCAGGTGAACTTCTTACAAATAGGTGTGTTGTGACATTGCCTGCTCTCCTTTCTGGTGGTGCCATTTCCAACTCTTTTTTTCTTTTGCTATGTGAGTCACCATCTGGGATATGTTCTGGTCCCACCCTTGCATAACGAGCTAGATGACTTACGATGCCAGGAACTAGACTTGTTGCTATGCTTTGGGATCTGGAAGTAAGTCCCCACCGCCACCATACCCCCATATCATAGTATTAGCAAATTGCTATGCAGAGCCTCTGGGTCTTACCTGGTACAACAATATCCTGGTTTCAGCAGGAAGCTGTATTCATGTTGCATCTTGGGCAAGATCCACTGTAATGGGTGGATCCAAAAAGAACTTTGGGTGTGTAGCACTGCCTTGTTGGGTAGCTGGGTTATATCTCTGCAGCTTGTGTTGCTCGTGTGGTCTGGTTTCTTCTATTCCCTGAATGGCCCAGAGTCACTGGAGTAATGCTGTTTTCCAGAGGCAGGGTACTGAGCAGGCCAGAAGAAGCTGAGGGGAATATTGCCCTAAGGGATGTGAAATCTGTGCCACGCTTGGCTTGTAAAAGTTACTTTGTATCTTCCCACTCATACACCTGTGGTACCGAAAGACTTTTATATGATGTTTCAACCTTTGCAGCTTCATTTTATCATAATGCTTCTGCCCTGTTGTTCTGACCACATCAAAGTGTTGCCTTGTTAGTACGGGAAGCCCTCTGATAGTCTTCTCCCGCAAAGCTTAGGATAGAGAATGAGGACATGAACTCCCTATGTTTAACTGGTAAACTGTTTAGAGATGGCAAAGCTTTCAATTACGTTACCTATTTTTTTCAGTTGTGATTTCTGAGCAGTAGACTCAGAATACTACTTCTGTGTCCAGACTAGGTGAATGGAGTATTGTTGTTGTTGTTCTCATACCATCATATGTTTGATAACTCTACCTCAACATTTACCAGGATTTGGAGAAGGAAGAAGTATCCTTCTCTTGCAGCAGATAGGCGAAGAGAACTTTATTCCATTTGACTTGGAATCACTAAAACTTCTGTGTTGTCTTTTTTCATTGCAGATAGCTGCTGCTTTATGGTGGTATTATGTCTCTAAAGGAATTGAATATTTGGATACAGTATTCTTCATCCTGAGGAAGAAATTCAACCAAATTAGTTTCCTTCATGTCTATCACCATTTCACCATGTTCACCTTGTGGTGGATTGGTATTAAGTGGGTTGCAGGTGGACAAGGTGAGTTCCCTTCCTTCCATACCCTTTTGACTGGATGTAAGGGAGAATTATAATTGTTTGGGATCAATGGAAAAAAATTTTCATAGACTTAACAATATAATACACAAGACTGTTTTAATAGCAATGAAGCAGTGCAGTAGCGTTAATATAAGTAGCTTTAATGTGTACAGTCTTCCTTTGTGGGAAACGTGGGGGAGGAAGAGATAACAGGGCAATAATCGAACCAATTGCAAAACTTTTTTTTCCTCATGGGCATCAATTGCAAGCCCGAAGTTCTGTCTTCAAAATTATCCTTGTTCTGTATGAAATGGGAAGATGAACATGTCTTGCCTAACTTTAATTATTGCAGATACAGAGAACTGCAAGATCTAATTATGGGCCACAATATGTGTGCAAATGTAATGAAGTTAATGGAGACGTTATTTTGGCATTATATCTGTTTGGGGTTCACTTTCTTTTTTATAAAGAGGCATGTATAAAATTCTGAAACCTTCCCTTGAAAGTGAGCCAATAAATCTGTCAATTAATCTTTAAAACTTATTCATAATGACACAAGCCTATAATTCATTGTCAGCCTTTTTCGTTCTTTGCTTCCTTTCTAAAGCCCCCATCAAAGAATTTTATTCCACTGTACTTGCCACATCCTCCCTTGCCTGCATTGTACCCTTTTTCCTGTTTTGCTTTGTCTCTCTCAGATTATAACCTCTACCAAGCAGAGGATTCAGGGAAAATACCCTGTTTTGTTTATAATGTGCTTTGTAGGCCTAAGACACTGAAAGTAACATACTAAACACCAAAGACCAAACTAAGATTTTGGGGTGCTTTTTTGTCAAACCACACTAATACTTAATGCATGGGCGTTTTGTGCTCTCATTTACTATAGATATCTTGTACTAAGTGGTTACTCTATATTCAAAAGGTGAAATATTTGAAATGACTATCTGTGACTGTCCTCTAATTTCTCCCAAGTAATCTGCAGGATGCAGCTACTCAAACAGACATTTCATGATCTTTATTGACTACTGCACCCACAAAATAAACTTACTGCAGACTGGATGCTTACTTGTAGTCTTACTTAGAAATTCCCTGCATATCTCAAAATGCTCTCTCCTTTGTTGCTTTTTCAGATTTTTCATGTTAAATATCTACAGTTTTCAATACAACAGTTGCAACTATTTCCAAATTTATTTCAAGTTTTGGTGTTCTTGCACTGCCTCTTAGTTTCTAGCCCCTGCAAAAGGAAGAGCAACAGTTGCTCTTCTGCATTTATGTAGTGCTGCTGCATAAATGTGGATAGATCTATGTTCTTTTGTTTTCTAGTTGATAGCACACCGCTTACATAGACAGATCTGTTAGAAACTAGACCCTGTTATAACCAACTGGGTCTAGACCGCCTGGGCATCTGAGCTGCTTGATGTCAGCAGCCATTGCCTGTATTGCCCTAATCTAGTACATTAGAGCCTTTTTTGAGCCTCTTTAGCAGTGTAAGAACACCTTAACAAGATATAATTTGTTTCTGTTAAATGGCTGCTAATCTTGACAGAGCAAATAGATTTTAACGCAAATGAGAACTGTTGTCTTTGTTTCCAGCATGGATCATTCTGGAAAAAGCTATACTATATATTTATGTATTTAAGAATGCTGCATATTTTACCTCATAAATAAGGAAACTAAAGATGAGCAATTTAGACAAACTCACTTGGCAATGCCCTTAAACATCTTATAACCACAAATGAAGTTTTGCTTTGTATGATATTTTTGGCCTCTTTCGTTAGACTTCCACATGACTTTTCTGACTTCTTGTTGAAAAGTGAACCTTGCTTATTTAAATATAGTTTAAAAGATTTAAGTTCAGAACCTGATACTTTATCCTTTACATTGTCAAATACCACTTTTAATAATCCTTTTTGCAAAACAATTGCACTTACGCTACAATAACTAATGTGGAATCCATGTGATTTATGTCTGTTCAACAAAAATCTTATGAAAAGATTTTGCATAAGTAGTTCCGTGAAAGGTGTGACATACTACTTGCACGAACAGCTATTTGTGTCAGCACGTGTTGGCAGCAGGTCTATACGGTACTATTGAATATTTCAAAGTTGGAAGCCTGGCATGTCCTGTGCTTTATAAGTTTTACTATCACATGAAAAATACGAGAAAAGACTTCTTTTTTTTCAAAATTACATGACAATTTTCCCTTCTGTTCCTGGACAGCTTTTTTTGGAGCTCAGATGAATGCATTTATTCATGTCATTATGTACATGTATTACGGATTAGCTGCCTGTGGCCCTAAATTTCAGAAATACCTGTGGTGGAAACGATACTTGACCATATTGCAACTGGTAAGTAAAATTTCTCCCTTTTTCTCAGAAGGTATTGCCTTTGAGTGGATTTGCATTTGCAGAGCTTCGGAACAGATGCTGCTCCTTCCAAAAGTTCTTAGCTGTCTGATACTCACAGCTCAAGTTAGAATACTTCCCAGAGATGGAATTATTTATTTCATTTCTCAAAAAATATGCAACATAGATAAGAGTTGTGTGAGTAAAGTCTAATACTCCTTACTGGTTGTTTCAAGTGAATTGCAAAGACCTGTTCAAAAGGTAGAGAAAATCCATATCTTTTAATGTCTTCTCATTTTCCTATTTCTGAAAACTGGTGCCAGGTACTGCACTAAATTTTATGTCCCTGGTCAAGCATATGTGTGGATGCATGATGTGACAGCCAAATACAGCTTCCCTACCACCACCCAGTTTAGCAGTTTTTACAACTTAATGCAATCAGACCTACATAATATATCCAGACCTTTTTGATTCTATATTTTCTGTCTTTCAGGTGCAGTTCCATGTGACTATTGGCCACACAGCCTTGTCTATTTATATTGATTGTCCTTTCCCTAAATGGATGCACTGGGGTGTAATTTTCTATGCTGTCACCTTTATTCTCCTGTTTGGTAACTTCTACTATCGGACATATAAGCTGCCCAAGGAACCTCTAAAGAATGGCAAAATAGCAAATGGTGCTGTTGCAAATGGAGTAAGCAAACCAGAAGATAATGCAGTGGTGGAAAATGGAAAAAAGCAGAAAAAGGGAAAAGCAAAAGGAGAGTAACTTGATCCAGGCCTTAACCATGGTTGGCAGTGAGGAACCTCCAGTTTGGTTTATAAAAGGAAGAAAAAAAAAAACCACTATCTGTACCAATTAACCTTAGGTTACTGAAGAGCTAGAACACAGATATTTTCATTATTTATGAAGATTGTTTTAAGAACAACACTAAAGTTGAATTTCTATTGTAATTATGTAATTATCATGCATATGGTCTCTGTGTAAACTTGTAGACTGCTGGTGTCGGTGAATGTAAGGAAGAATTGCAGTTGATTCCATGTTTAGCAGTCCAAAAGTTAATACTACCATTGATACAGGCAGTTTTGTTGACACCCACATTTCTTTGGGGGAGGGAGGGGAAGGAAGTAGCATTTGGATACTTGTGTTTTCTTTCCAGAAAATTATTAAATTTCAAATTATGCCATATTATCTAATCAGAATGCGCAACTTTTCTTGTCCTCCTTGGAGGGTATCTTCGGACACATTATGTTTATGTGCTGTCAGAACAGTGTTTGACTTTTCAGACATTACTTGATTTAACTGTCTNAGTTGGTTTTGGTTTTTTTTTGGTTTTTTTTGTTTTGTTTTTTTTTCTTGTGTGGAAATATACCTACCTCTTCATCTGCTGAAAAGAATATTGAGCATTAAATAACTGGTTTCTGAAATATGGAGTCCTCTAATATAAATATCTGTTAACACTAATTCAGGAGAAAATATGATTTCTTGTGGGAGTAAAAGGGATTTGGGGGGTACTTTAGTATGACTAACTGAAGAAAAGATTTTAAGAATGTATAAATATGAAACAATAGATTGTTTGAAGCAAGCAGTAAAAGTAGGCCTGCTGCTTGTTGTCCATGACTTGCATTAAACCTGTGGTGCTGACTGATACTGAAATGGTAAGATAATATTATGGTGGAGAGAAAACAACATTGTGCAATTCCATTTAGAAATGCTGTGTGTATGGGTAGTCATGCTAACTACAAGACAGTCACTTTATTGGGAGAGAGAATTCAGTTTAAAAAGTACTAAATACAGTAAACATAAAATGTTGGAAATGCTGCAACTGCTTGATACCCATCAACACTCTCTTTGTTCAGATGCTTGCAGACAAAGTATTGCTAGTAGTCAAGCCATCATTTTAATGTGAATATCAGAGATGGGCTTCTGAAACTTATTCCCAAAATATTCTCGTCTCTTTTCAACCTAATTGACAAAGTGATTATGCTAATCATTTTTAGTCAAAACTGCTAAAATAAGTAGAAGCCTTTTAGACAGCTCTTCATCTTACTTTATACATTAAGGGACTACTTACTGCTCCTTTTGTGAAGAAAATATGGAAAGAGTTATTCTCCTTCCAAATAATGTGATTACTAAGAGAGATGTTTTGAGCTGCTCAGCATGCAATGAGTGTAATACAGGGATGGAATTATAAACCATATTCTGAACTCCCATGTTCCTTGCTCATCACTGCAAGAGCTGTGTTGTTGCTGTCTAAATGCTAAATTCCTCCCAGCTCTGGTCAAAAACATATTCATAAGTAGTGACAAACTTGCACCTGGCAAGTGACACCATTGTTGCAGGAAAAAAGTACATGGAGCTGTAGGTGTAAAGTGTGTGACACGTTTAATAGTTTTTGCATCTCAACTATCCATTTGTCTGTTTACAGTATGCAATCAGGTCACATCTTCTGTGTCTCAGGTTTGTCTCTTGTCTCTATACTAAAAACTGCCTAAACCCAAAAAACGAGCCCTATGAAAAGAAGGGTTGGATATAGTCTGTTCTACTCAGAAATAATTCCTAATTCTGGAGTTGATTCAGCTGGAAGGTAGTTCATCCATAATCTCCACCACTGTGGATTTTACGGCAGAATATAGGATTGTGAAAGGATATCTCTGCTGAACTGTAATGCATGTGACCATTGTTTCCTATCTGTTGTATCTTGTGATTCTTCCAGCCTTTGCACTGATGCTTTTTGCATTTGCATAACTCTGTATTTATGTAGCGTGGCATGGGGAAGAGGGATGGTGGGGTACCCTTCCTTCTTGGACAAATGCCACTACCCTTAACCAAGCCAAAATGCTGGCTTAGTGGGTAACTTTGGAATGGCTAAAGGAGCAAATAACTGCAAAGTGAGCTAGCAGATTTACAGCACACCTGCTACTCCAAAGTAATGGCTGGTGTGAATACACTTACCCTACTGTAAATTCAAGGTAGCTTACCCCACTTTGATTAAAGGGTAGCTTCTTTCTATTTGCCATGGGACGTGGGCAGCTAACTTGTAAATCTGTATCATTCATTGTATTGTGTTAAACTGGTTGTTTGCTCTGTCTTTCTTTTGGTAAGCCAGATCAGATAAACTGATACTCTTAATGTGATCTAGCTCTGAAAGAGCATACTGAAGAAGTATTCCAGTACAGGTTCAATTAAGTCTTCGCTACACTTTGTAAAGTAAGAATTACGTCTTGCATGTTGGCAAGTATTTAAATAACTGAAAGTCAAACCTTCTCTCCCCTCATCATGCATGGAAGCTGCTTATAGTTGATAACAACGTGAACCTTACTGACAGAACTTGAGTAGAAACCTGTCCTCAAACTCTGGACCATTTGGTAACTTTTAAGAAAAAATTGAAACAGCGCATTGCGAGAATGCATGTGTACATACACATCATGCTGCTGGCCCTGTGGCTAAAACCAGATTGAGAGATTGGCATTTCATGGGAAAAAAATCAGTCATTAAATTGCTGGAACACTGCTCTTTTGAGTCCATCTTCTGCAATATGTTTTCCTAGGTCTGTTTATCATATATTTGGTTGTTCATGTGACTACTTGAGTCCCATTATGATCTTGAATATAATGGCCTTATTAAATGTGCATTTTTGTAGGTGTGGTCTTGAGTGCAATACTTCTGTTTCTGACTGTGCAGCCAGACTCAGACAATACGGGGCTGAACTTGTACAGCTTTTTCTTTTCCAAAATTTGAGGCAATGATGTACGTGTGAGATATTGCCAGATTCATTAAAGTCATAATTGAGTCCAAGGCACCTCAGAATTTTGCCATAATAAGTAAAGTAACAGAATATGTATTTAAACGTGTGTTTGCTATACACAGAACTGAAATTTAAATTATAAAATATACTTTGCATGGTATTTTTTTTAAATGTTTCAAATTTATTTAAAAGTGAAATTCTAACCATTTGGACCATTTTTGCCAATGAAAAATACTTTTTTGCGAACAGTTCTCGGTAGCTCTTGGACCAGAGTCACATAATTATTTGATGCCATATAAGTGATACCATTTCATTTAGCCTCCTCATTTCTAGCAGTGACAGTTGTTGGATTCTTTTAGCACTTTGTCAGTGTAAAATAAATACAAATTATCTATATATGTGTGTATATGTATGTTTACACATACATAGTGTGTGGGGGGGTATATATGATAGAATCACAGAATGGTAGGGGCTGGAAGAGACGTCTGGAGATCATCTCGTCCAATCCCCCTGCTTGAGCAGGACACCTAGAGCAGGGGGCACAGGACTGTGTCCAGGCGGGTTTTGAATGTCTCCAGAGAAGGAGACTCCAGAACCCCTCTGGGCAGCCTGTCCCACTGCTCTGTCACCCTCACAGTAAAGATGATTTTCCTCATATTCAGGTGGAACTTCCTGTGTTCCAATTTGTGCCCATTGCCCCTTGTCCTGTCGTTGGGCACCACTGGAAAGAGTCTGGCCTCATCCTCTTCACACCCACCCTTTAGATATTTATAAGCACTGATAAGATCCCCCCTCTCTCAGCCTTTCCTCATTAAGGGAGATGCCCCGGTCCCCTGATCATCTTTACAGCTCTCTGCTGGACTTGCTCAAGGAGTTCCCTGTCCTTCTTAAACTGGGGGGCCCAGAACTGGACACAGTACTCCAGATGTGGCCTCACTAGGGCAGAGTAGAGGGGGAGGATAACCTCCCTCAACCTGCTGGCCACACGCCTTTTAATGCACCCCAGGACAGCATTGGCCTTCTTGCCCACAAGGACACAGTGCTGGCTCATGGTCACCTTGCTGTCCACCAGCACTCCCAGGTCCTTCTCAGCAGAGCTGCTTTCCAGCAGGTCAGCCCCCAACCTGTACTGGTGCATGGGGTTGTTCCTTCCCAGGGGCAGGACCTTACCCTTGCTCTTGTTGGATTTCAGAAAGTTCTCCTCAGCCCAGCTCTCCAGCCTGTCCAGGTCTCGTTGGAGGGCAGCACAGCCTTCTGGTGCATCAGCCACTCCTCCCAGTTTTGTATCATCAGCAAACTTGCTGTAGGTACACTCTGTCCCTTTGTCCAGGTCATTGATGAATATATTAAACAGGACTGGACCCAGCACTGACCCCTGGGGAACACCCCTAGTTACAGCCTTCCAACCAGACTCTGCCCCGTTGATCACAACCCTCTGAGCTCTTTTGTTCAGCCAGTTCTCCATCCACCTCACTGTCCTCTTATCTAACTCACACTTCCTAAGCTTGTCTGTGAGGATGTTACGGGAGACAGTGTTGAATGCCTTACTGAAGTCGAGATAAAACAGCATCCACTGCTCTCCCTTCGTTGACCCAGCCAGTCACACCATCATAAAAGGCTGTCGGTTGGTCAAGCATGATCTCCCCTTGGTGAATCCATGTTGATGACTTCTGATAACCTTCTATATAACATATAACATATATATGGCTTCTTAGCAGGTTCTTTCAATATGTGAAGTAAATTATATTTCTTAATGTGAAGTTGGCAGGAGCTAATAGAACAGTTCCTACAGCTTAAGCAGTAAAATGAAGCAGTTTTCATTGATTCATAGATCCAGTATCAGTCTTGCAGACAGAAACAGTGTTTGTCAGTCATTTTAGACATGAGATGGCAGACAAGCCAGATCCATTTCTCCCACTGTAATAAATATTTTGAGGCATCGGTTATAGATTCTGAGGGGAGGGACCTCAAATTGGAGGAGCTGAGGAATTATGCTGTTTTATAGTAGGGATCATTTTAGAAAACAGTATGAGTAATTTGCTCCAGGTAAGTTTTTGAAGTCATTGCAATCAAATTCTCTGTGTAACAGAACACTTTTAAAATAAATAAATAAATAAATGTTTCTCTGTAAGTTCAAAAGCATGACCTATTTGATTATATGGCTATTAACTACTACCAGCTCCAGAGCAGGAGAAAAAGATGAAGGCAAAATAAAAATGCTGAACATTTTTTTTCAGGTTAACCTTAGGGCACTTTTCCTCAGAGTAGGCACTTGACCTCCATATGCTGGGGAGGCAGTTAAGAAAGGAGTAAATAGCTATTGTGCTGAAAGGTCTCACTCCTAAAATAGCTTATAAGCACACTTGCTGTCTCTTAAAAACTTGAGTGAAATTGTTCATGGTGCATAAACCTTGCATGAAGTTAGTGTGGGATGAGAGTCATAATGTCTAAACAGATATGTAAAATTAGATCTGTTTCAGTTAAAACTGAAGCAAATGGAGAGCTTATGAAGTATCTGGATAGTGTATTCATCTTGGTTAGAAGCACAGACTTCAGCCAGTTTGGCACCTAGAGCGAGTCACCCATGTGACATCTCGTTGCGTTGTGGTCTAATGAGTTAGTCCATTTGCTCACCTAAGCAGTCGGAGCTCCATGGAAATCGATGGGGTGGTTCCCATTTACCTCAGCAGAGTACGTTTAACCCCAAAGAACCAAGAAAATACTTGCTTTCTGACAGTATCCCAGGTGGATGAGGGAAATATATGGTTCTGGATGCTGCTTTTGCGTAAGGTGTTCATGCTTTTGTAAACAATAAAAATAAAAATTACTTTTTTCATGCTGTTTGAGTTTGGTTTTATGCATTCCATAGAACATTCTTCTGTGTCCCATCCTGCTTCAAGATTCTTGCTAATTTTACAGTGTTGCGCAGATTGTGTTGATGTAATCTGTTATGTAGCCCAGAAATTTGAGAGAAACAATTTACTGGCACATCCTCTCATTTTAAGGTTTAGGGGACTCTCTAATTTTTATTATTGTCCCAAAGTGGTAGTCTAGTGGCTTTGAAATTATCCTTAGGGAACTGACTGAAAATAGGATATCCACTTAAGCAAAAAACAAGTCTCCTGGAATATAGTCCAGCTGTGCTGCACATGTATCGGCATTACATTTGGTCCAAACATCATCTTAAGGCTGGGAAAAACTGAAAGTGTCAAATGGAGTTGGCCTTTGCTACTACCCCAGTATATCTTGTGCCTTGGGTATGCAGGACAGGGAGGGAGGGATCAGCAAAGTGAAAAATAGATGCAATGCCTGAATATAATGGTTCTAGCTAAGAAACCTCCTCAATCAATCTATTATTTTGAGAAGGTGGTGGTGAAAGAATCTGCACACTGTACTCGAGGCTCCAGATTATTTGATCCTGTAAGTATTAACAATTAGGAATACAATTAGCCATGGGTTTAGCTTTTGCTGAACACTGCATTGTGTTACTGTGATGTCTCCCATCCTGGGCAATCTGGAGCACTCTTGGCAGTAGGTGTAACTCACGATTATGTGTTGCTGTGTACGATAAGTTTCTTCATAGCTAGTCCACCAGGTATGATCAGTGTAATCAACTTTATAATGGTGAGTGGTGCCCATGCTGCACTGCACTCCTAGCGCTTAAGTGGAAATAGCTACTCTGAATGTCAGGTAGCAGACAACTGAGTCTGCCATCACAGCATAATATGGTGTGGCCAATTATCTCTTGCATAATTCACAGCTGTTGCTTCAATTCATTGTTTACATCGTCCCTAAAATCAGAAGATACACAAAGTGTTCAGAGCAGGAGTTGTCCCTTAGATGCTTAACACATGCTGGTGGTAGGCACTCTGTCCAGGCATCTTCTGCATAATACTCGTTCCCCACCAGTGAGTGAAAATAAGCACACGTGATCAAGTTAGATTCATCAGATATTTGGATAGAATAGGCTGGATCCTTTGGTTTTCATGTTTGGTTTTCTTTATTGTATCACTTGCTGCTTAATGTCCAGGAAATTGGGATTGGGGGAAAGGTTTTATTACCTGTTGACCTGTTACCTTTGAGTTTGCTCAGCTCAAAGCACTGGAGTTACCACAAGAGATTGGATGAACGCACGCTGTATTCTTAGACGCAAATGAAGCATGTGCTCAAAGACAGTTTTGAAGACGGTACTTCCTTTCTATGGACCAGTGCCTTTCAGTGTCTTTTTATGCTTGAGACTTCTAGGTAGCCTAACAAATGCGCGTGCGCTTTTCTATTGATTGCCTGATGCGTCGGTTGTATCGCATTTGACTTAATTACAAGATGCTTATTGCTGGGCAAGGTTATGGCTTTTTTGATCATTGTGGTGCTAGTTGTCCAGGGCCTGATTAGCGCACACTGGTCTGATAGTATTAAAACAGTGCCAGTAGTTTCTGCCAGAGCACCATACAGTTGGTACAGCTTCGAGGGGAAAAAGCTATTTGCATTTTGATTCAATATGTACGAATTGATACGAGCACATATGGCATCACTGCTATCTGTCAAATCAATATCAGGAAGGTTTTGGTCTGCTAAATGAGATGAAATCTTTGATTCTTGAACAGATTCAAAGATAAACTTCTGTCCTTATCTTTAGATTGAGAACTGTTATTCTTGCAGTGGTATCGTCTCAATTTTTTTCATGAGAAAACTATGTTTATGCTGGTATCTTTTGGAGTGTGTTTATGAGAGAAAACTAGAGAAATACATGAAATAACTTGAGCCAAAAGCTAGAGAACATGGAGTGGTTGCTCCTCTAGTTTTTGCCCTTGCCTCTAGATGTTGCAGGAGTTTAATGACTACTCTATAACTGTTACAGCTGTGTATTGTTGATTGTAGGTGCTGTAACAGTATACAGGTAGTGTACTTGTGTATAAGTACATTCTGAAGTAGTAAATAAAAATTGCTTTGTCTTAAATTACAATAGAGCGAGCTATTTATCTAACCACAAATGCTTGTAGTGGAAGTAATGACAAATATCATAGCCCTGCTTTGGCAGGACTCGCAAATAATTAATTTTTACTCTTTATTTTCTGTTTAATAATCTTTTTTCAGAGCTTCTGAGGAACTTCTTGCAATAACACAAAGCTCTGTGAAGATGAAAATTGCTATTTAACTGCTAAAAACCAATTTGGCAGAGCTCCTATTATTGCTTTGTTTCTCTCTTGTAAATGTGTTTTCAGGTCAGATGCTTGCTTACTAAATTATTCCAGAGTGGGATGTACCTCACAGAAAGACCTTGTAGTAGTTGCAAGTGAGTAAAATGTTAAAATGGACTCTGGGGTGTTGCGGAGTCAAGGGTTTCAAGTCCATGGCATCAGTCGGTAGACTGGCTTCTCCTCAAATGCTGCTCTTGGCCACAGGGAACACTAATCTGGGTCCATCTAGTCCATTATGAATTTTCTTTACTGGACAGCAGATTCTCACCTGGGATTTGGTGTTGGGCCTGGTTTCCACACATGTGGCAGCAGGGGCAGAAGTCCTTTGGCCAAAGAGGAATATTTTTTGCAGTTCTGCCTACTCTCAAATCACCAAACTTGGCAGGGGGTGTTTGGACACTTTACACTGACGACTCGAGGTACAGAGTTTGAAGAAAATGTGGCTCTGGATTCGGTATTCACAAAAGACCCTAGCATGCTTTTCAGTTGTTCTCAGTTGCTTGACATAAACCAAATGTGCTGGACATACTCCAGTTAAATAGGAAAAAACCCCAAACTTTTAGGATTTCTTCAGAAAGTGAGGCTTTAGGTGGTAGCTATTTTTTTACTGAAAACTTCCCCTTTTTTTCCCCTTTGCTCCCTTTAACCACTGTGCATGCCTTTCTGCTCTTCCGCTCTGCTAGGGTGGCTCCTTGGACAAAGATTGCTATGTGAGTTCAGGAAATAATTTACTGCTGGGATTTGTCACTGGAGCATTTGAAGTGACTTCTCTTACAGTCTGAAATACCTAACAGCAGCCGCACAGTCTGAGCAGGTTGACTAGTAACAATACTTAGCGTATAATGGTCTCAGAGCATCGCTACAAAACTGGGTGTCCTGGATACAATAAGCTAGGAGAAGAATCAGCTTTTATTAAATTTTTGCCTTCCTGCTTAACAAATATGGGGCTACAAGGACAAACTCCAGTTCTGTATTCTGTGATACGAAGGCGTCTTGTACACTCATAACCAGAGCTTATGGCTGCGAGAGACAGAGAGTTTACTGCACTATAAAATCACTTTGTTAGAGATTTTATACAAAGCTATTCTCAGAGTTAAATAAAAAATAGATTTTTATATAAATCTGACTTTTGTTTTTTATTTCGAAGTCAGGTAACTCGTGCAAATATTATCTTGCACAGGTAAAAATTCTCATCCTGCCTTTTTGATGTATTTCGCTGTTCTCTAGGTGAAGTTTCATGATGCTATCTGGATTTATAAGAGCTCACTTACTGTCTAGACCTCACATTACACACTAAGATATTCAGAGAATAACAGAAAAATAAGTACGGAAAATTTTAAATTTTTTTCTATTTAGATTTTTTTAAAGACTTTACAATGAAGGTATAATTACTTTGGTAAAATACTAGGAGAATTGGCAATGTATTTTGAAGTTAGGCAGTGCTGGCTGTGGCAGATTCCTTCCTGAGAAAAAACCTGCTTTGTGCTGCAGACAAGTGCATGGGAAGATTCCCCCCGCCTTGCTTTCTGACACTTGATTAAATATGCTTTTGATAAGGGCTCAGATATGAGATTGCATGTGCAACACTTGTAGCTCAAACTCTCTTGAATGCCTCTGGCTGCACCAGCACTACAGAACACACCTATAGTACCAGAATGATAAACAGTCAGCGTAAGTTGTCTGTCTCACAGGTCTTTAAATCCCTCGGATCTAGAAGGTCTCATCTAAAGCCCATTGAAAGCTCTAGAGGTACCGATTTACTATAATCCTTGCACTGTTAGGAACTGAACCATTAGGACAACAATTTAAATTCTAAACTATGGGAGCCTGTATTATTTATTTTAAATATACTTAGACTTACATGTTACCTTGCAAAAGTATGGTTCTGCTCCTTTTGTAGCACTTGTTTGAGGCAATTTCTCATCCTTTCAACATCTTCACCTGGAGTCTTTGACTTCTTGAGTGTCTGGTCCTGCCACCGGCTACCAGGGAGCAGCACTGGGCTCTCAGTGGTTCATTGCAGGTATTAGAAGATGACTGTTCAGCAACTCTAGTAGGTGATGCATTAAATAGAAGGAATTCATTTACTTGTCTGCAATGTGTTTTCTTCAGAATTTTAACAACTGGCTGGGGCCTATGTAGGTGTTCTACTCTGACCAAAGTATTCTTGGTATTTTCTTCACATCACATCTTGATGCATGTTTTTTCATGGGAGGTGGGAACATATGCTGGGTTACAAACAGATGCACAAAGCGTTAGTGGTTTGCTTGCTTTTGAATTGCAAGGATGCAGAAAATAATGTGTTGTTTTAGCTGGACAAGTGATTTTGCGCTCCGTTCTCAATTTAAATTTTGGTGTAACAATTTGGGCAGCATAACATCTTGAGGCAATGTGGTTCTTCTTTTATTTGTTAGAACAGGCACAGAACTGTACAGTACCTCCTTCACTGAGCAAAACTCCCTTTGTAAGCATGATGCTGGACACCAAGATTAGCTGTCAACGTTGTTATGACCTGGTGAGCAGAGTATTCTGCATCTGAATTATAAATATAAAAAAATTCCAAAATCTGCCAGAAAGTAGATATAGTCAACAGCTCTTTTCCAGCACTGTGGTTAGGCCAGGATATAGAGATATGTGCTATTATTAGCTGCAAAAGTTGTGTTTAGGAACCAAGAATTCAGAAAAGAACACGGCTTTTTTGTGTCCTAAATCCTTGATTTAAATAAGTACATAATTTTTAAAAGTCATTACATTTAATGCAACTTTGTCATCTCTTTCCTCAGGGTTGAAGAATAAGGTAAAGAAGAAAAACCCTTGAAGTGTGCTTACTGAAGTTATTACTTACTGTTCTTTTTGTGCCCTCTGCTATTTTAGTAGCAGAAGCAACCAAATTAAGAAATGTCCTCATTATTTCTTACTAATGCTGTTTATTTTAAGAAAATCAGTATCTTGGGTTTTAAAGTCCCAGCTGGAACCTGTTTCTCTTCATTGCTTAGATAAAATAGCCTTTATGGTGGTAAAGAATGCTTTAGAAAAGAGATTAATGGTACACTCAGAGGTGGGGAGTGGGCTAATTGTGTTTCTTATTTCTTTTTTCAGCTGTTATAATGCAGTCTGAACGTTTGCACCAGAATTTCAGGTCTTGAAGCTGGAAATTCTGGAGCAGAAGCAGAATTTTATGTAAGCAAGGAGGAATCCGTACACACCCAGTGGGATTGCGCTGGCGTCCCGTGGAAGGTGAAAGAACTAGAAATCATAGGAATATTTGGCCCTGACCCCCTTTTAAAATTACAATGTTCTCATCACTCGTCATTCCTGTTTCTTGGGACTGGTTTACCTCTTACTGGATTGACTGAATAGCAATTTAAATGCGTAAGTAAATAAAAATAGAAGGTGCTGAATTTCTGCTGTATGCGATTTAATGGGGGAGGTGAAAATTCCTGTAGATGAAGAGTGCATCCACTTGCAAAACATTTTCTAGGTGGCACTTGGATTTAGCAGGTTTTGCACAACCTGCAAGCTGTTAGCAGGTTTCACTGCATAGGGACAGACACAGGTGAGTGGTGATGAAGGCACAGCCAGCTTGATGATGCATTTCACTACAGTATTTCCTTAGGAAAACTTGAAGCCTTTCCTAACTGCTGATGTTTTCTAAGGAGGACCTAAATAATGTTCTGGCATCAATAGGTAGGGCGTTTCTGCAGCTCCACCTCCTTGGCTTTACAAACTCAACTGATGGGTAATCTTAAAGTGGCTTTCCTAGGGTCCACCTACCACCAAAAGCAAATGCTTTCAGCTGCTCTTTCAGGAGCTTCTGAACATTAGTAAAAAGCATTTAGCTTTCAGGTGTTTAGCTTTGGGGGTTTTTTTACCTTAACAGGGAGAGAAAACCAGAAGAGAAGACCTGTAGTTTACCTGGAATTGCTACCATGCTATTTAACTGCAGGAGGTTTGTATGTTTTCCAGTGGCTACAGGCAAGGATGAGAAAGGACTGAACAAGTTTTGAGCAGACACCCTTTCTGCAGTGTAGTGTCATAACTTAACAATAGCGTTATCCCTCCTGGCACCGCTATAAAGTAAGGAGATTATTTATTCAACAATAAAAAGTGGGGTAGGTAATTTATGTTAGGGCTAGCTCTTTGTTAACATTTTTTTCCAATTAAAAAAGGAGACATTCACGAAGTGGTTGGAATACTTGGTAAACAACCAGAAACAAGACTTGCAAGAACTTGGGTAGTGACTCTCTCCTTTGATCCTGTTCCTTCCTCAGCCGTGGCAGGCTAACACAAGGCTGCTGCTGCGTCTGCAAGCTCTGTATGGGACCCGTCACACCGAGGGACTGGAAATGAGGTCCCCCAGCCTCTGCTGACTCCCCGGGCATGGCCATACAGAGAACTGGCAGAGCTTTTGCTCTCCTGCCCGTCCCCAGAGCAGCCTGAATCTTCTCACGCAATGAATATCCTGCAACGCGCTGTTTGTACCATCACAACTTTTGCAGTTTCTGGTCTGGGATAAGAGACTAAATTAGTTTGCGCAGCATCGAATAGGAATTTCACGGAATGCCGAGAGCAAATGCCAAATCCCGCTATCTTGTTCATTAGTAATAACATCTGTTTTAATTGGAATGTAATTAGCTTACATCATAGAAGTTTTCTAGATAAGACTTTTCTAACAAACAGCTGAAAAGCAGTCATATGGACATATTCATAAGTGCATGAGACAAAGCTAAAATGATTTTTCTTAAAAAACTTCTAACGCAACTACAGCGGTGTTAACCATAAAATCAGAAAGCCTTTACTTTTGCTACGTGTGTCTGGTTATGCACACCCAGACGCCCCCATTATTGAAACTAAGATGTTGAGCTTCTCACTTTTGTCAATCCTTCTGTTTCCAAGGTGCATGAATCATGTCTTACATTGAGTTTATACAGGCTATTTTCTGTATTTCTAATGTTAAAATGAAACTAATCTGCTGTTGCTGTACTTTTCTGCAACTCTTGCAAAGTAACTTGTATAAACTCCCAACACCTTCCTGGTGTTACTAAGGAGCAGTCCCTGATACATCAGTTTAGCTGTTTGCATGCAAGCCCTAAAGCCTTTGTCAGCCACATAAGGAAAACTCTGTTAGCTTTGATGATCTCTGAGCCACAAGAGGGACATTTTTTTTTAAATGCCACGGAACTGCTTTGTCTTGTGAATGTAGAGCTCATAAAGCACAGTGCTGCTGATCAGCTGGTTTTACCCTGGGTTTTACATGTGTATTTTATCACCCCCTAATGAAGACTAATGATGTGACTGTACCACAGCTGGCAACGAAAAAGGCTACGAATAGAAATCAGCCCAATGTTTGAAATGCCAGCAACGGTTCGGGGACGAGGTTGGTGGCTCCCCCTTGAAAGACTCATCCCCTTGGTGGGGTCCGACCCCTTCCCCTCATCCGGAGGGCAGGTGTACCCACGGGGGTGGCAGTCTCCTCTCCGCTCCACCCATTCTGTTTGTTTCCCTGTTCTCAGCCTAACCCTCTGCTCATGCCCATCGCTTATGGAAAGGATTGGTCAATCTGGCTCCTGCCACAGAAGCGCTGGGTAAGGCAGGAAAATGTGCCAAAACGTCACCAAGCAATGAGGAAACACGAGCAGGTTTGGTCTTGGTGTTGCCCAGGCTGCTGCCACAGAGTGCTGGCTGTGCAAGGCAGGCCTGCCCCTCGCCTGCTGACAGCCCTGCGTTATCTCCCCTGCCATCCTTCCCATCGGCTAATTTTGCTTGGCTCTACTGGTGACTCAGTCTATTAAATGGGCGTCATATTTTATTACAAACCTGAGCTGATTAATTACATGCTGTTAGGCAAAAAAATGCAGGGCAGCTGTGGGGGGTGTGGTGATGCAATGGAGGTGCAAACAGAAAAGTTGTCACTTCTGGAAAGGGAGAGAAAAAGGATTAAGGAGCTGAACATAACCAGAAGAAATGCTTTGCCAAGCGGATCAGTCACCGGAGGCATTGGGAAAGCATCACTGAGCACGGTGCCCACCCACCATGCCAGTCCCCTATGGCTGCCCTTGCAGGGCTGGAGAGATGCAGAGCTCCTTGTTCCTCTTAAAAAGTAATCATTGCCATCTATGCCAATTAAAAACCAAAAAAAGTGATGCTTTTTAGGAAAGATTTTGAAGGTTCCTTGAAATGGTGAGCGGCTGGGCTGGCATGGGGGATCCAGCACAGAAAAGGGGAGGGTATGGAACCACGATGCTCCTGCAGCCCACAGCGTTCCTCCAGCCGGCAATAAAGCAGGGGGAGGAGGTGCCCATACATCCCAACTTTACATCTGGATCAGCATCGTGACTCTGCAGCCTGACTGCACATCAGCCTAATCAGAAAAGGGCAAGGCGCCCCTTGCTGCAGAGAGCTGGAGAGTTTCCAGCGGCTCGGAGTCCCAACTCTCACCCGTGGAAAGGGAGGACACGGCTTTATCCTTTCACAGGGAGTAGTCATGGGGAAGAGCAAGTGTGAGTGAAGTGAGTAAGGCAGGGGAGGAGGGCAATGTCCCACTGCAGCCCCATCTCTCAGGGCGCAGGCTGGGAACGCCTCTCTTTCAAAAGAAGGCTCTGTGAACACACACACACAAAAAAAAGCCTTTTAAAAACCATTTAAAATTTTTGGGTCCAAGACAAAGAGTAAGTGGTGTGGTTTAAGAAGCTGGGAACGGCAGTAGACGAGCGCGTGAATCACCTGAGCAGCCTTTTGCAAAGGGGAAGGCGGCAGGTAGCACGTTGAAATTACCATGGGTGGCAGCTCACGCCCTTTGAAGCGCTGGCTAAGCCAATTTATTTTTTGTTATATGTGTTTGTTGCTTATGCTTGAACTAACATGGAAACAAACACTTCTGCTTGCTCTGTAGAACAGACTGTCTCTGGTGCTTGAGCTGGCACATCCCTGTGTGGTGGAGGCCAGGTGCCCACCTGCTCTGTCATTCCCCCTTCTCAGCTGGACAGGGGGGAGAAAATACAAAAGGCTTGTGGGCCAAGATAAGGACAGGGAGGTATCACTCACCAATTACCATCATGGGAAAAATAGCCCCAAATTGAGCAAATTAGTTTAATTTATTGCTAATTAACAATGAGTAGGATAACGAGAAACAAGAACAACTCCAAATAACACCACCCCCCCACCCCTCCCTTCTTCCCTGGCTCAATGTCACTCCTGATTTTCTCTACCTCCTCCCCACCAGCAGCACAGGGGGACGGGGAATGGGGGTTGGGGTCAGTTCATCACACAATGTCTCTGCCGCTCCTTCCTCCTCAGGGGGAGGACTCCTCACGCTCTTCCCCTGCTCCAGCCTGGGGTCCCTCCCATGGGAGAACTTCCTCCAAGAACTTCCCCAACATGGGTCCTTTCCACGGGCTGCAGTTCTTCATGAACTGCTCTGGCGTGGGACCCCTCCATGGGGTGCCATCCTTCAGGAACAGACTGCTCCAGCGTGGGTCCCCCACGGGGTCACAAGTCCTGCCAGCAAACCTGCTCCAGCGTGGGCTCCTCTCCATGGGGTCACAGCCTCCTTCAGAAACCTCAGCCAGCCCAGGGATGGGGCAGAGGGAGGCTGGAGGTGTCTCAACTGTTAGTGGCGAGGGTTAGAGAGAGGGTTTGTGGCTCAACTGGCCCATCTTTTACCTACACGTGTATGGAGAGGGTCTAGTTTATTGTTAAATCATTGCAAATGGTGAGCCAGAAATAATGTCGGAAATAATGGTGATTCCCAGCAAAAACAAAACTCCACCCATCAGGGTTGTTTAGAAATTGGTCAACAGTGACCAACATTTGGCATAAGAACAGCACATGAGGTTCAGCTTCAGGAACCACAGCAAAAAGCTCCACAAGGAAAGATGACATCAAAAAAGTGGGAGAACAGCCAACATACAACCAGAAGGTGTCCAGAAGTCTTTTAGGCTGGCAGAGGTACTGTATTTTTGTGAAATATGCAGCAGACCAGCATGGATCTTCTGTTCCTGGAGAGAAACGAGACACGCAGAAGGGCAGAGCCTGAGAGATGTCCCTGAAAAACAGCAGGCAGCAGCCACAGCAACTCCCTACGAAGGAGATGGGGGAGAAAAGGTAAAGACAGATAAATATTTCTGCTATGCATTTAGAAACAAGCAGGATGGTATATTCAAGCAAAATGAGAGAAGTCATATTTTTTAGCTGCTAACTTATAAGTGAGGACATTAAAAATCTGTATTAGACATAAAGAGGTTTAAGTCTTGCTACGTACTCAGGAGGTCTTTAAAGTCTGCCCAGGAGATAACTGGCCCACTCATCTTCTTTTTGAATATATCCTGGTGTAGCAGGGAAATTCCTGAAGCCTTATAGAGTATTAGCATTAAGCCACTGTTAAAAATGCATAAAGATAAGCCTGGTAATTGTATGACATTTAGTCTGACATCAAGCCAAGGCAAACCAATGAGACTGCTGACAGAGGGATTGGACTGATAGATGACAGGAACAGAAATTAATGCTGCTTGCTGTGATGAAGACAAGAAAGGCATAGAGCAGTTTTCTCTATGGGGACTATTTGTCTGCACTTTGCGTAGGCAGATATTTGGTTTTCTGTGAATCTTTTGGTTCAGTACCATACAACACTTTAGTGAAAATATTATCAGTAAGTTGTATCAGAAAGGGCAGAAAATGCTGGATGGGCAGATAGGGAAAAGTGAGAAACAGCAGAGGGGATACCAAGGTTGGAGGAGGAGAAGGAAGGGGACAGGGGCAGAGGTACTCCAGGAGCTGGAGCAGATATCCATCATGCTGTTAGGAACCCATACTGGAGCAGGTTTATCCTGAAGGACTGCAGCCCACGGAGGACCCCACACTACAGCAGGGGAAAAGAAAGTGGAGGAAAAAGTGGCAGAGAGGAGCTATTATGGACTGACCCCAGCTCCCATTCCCCATCCTCCTGTGCCATGTGGGGGGATGAAGAGGTAGAGGAGTTGGGAACAAAGCTAGGCCTGGGAAAAGGGGGAGAAGAAAGGTATCATCTCAATGTTTCTCTTTGTTTGTCACTACCTAAGGCTATTTTCATTGGCAAAAAATTAAAATCTGTTTCCCCCAATCAAGTCTGGTTTGCCTGTGATGGTAACTGACAAGTGAGCTCCCTGTCCTTACCTTGACACAAGACCTTTTTCATTCCATTTTATGAGGAGGGGGAGTGAGTGAGCAGCTGGGTGGGAGTTTGGCTGTTTGCGAAGGCTAGCCTGCCACATACAGTTTGCGGGAAGCAGACAGCAAATGCATTAGCTTATTTTAAAAAAGGGATGATAAATAAAGGTAATAAATAAAGGGCAAGTAGGCCAATCATGGGGATATATCCTTGCTCACCTTGAGTACGGTGTGCAGTTTTGGGTGCCACAGTACATCAAGGATATAAAGCTACTAGAGAACGTCCAGAGGAGGGCCACAAAGTTGGTGAAGGGTTTAGAGGGGAAACCATATGAGGAGCAGCTGAAGTCACTTGGTTTGTTCAGCCTGGAGAAGAGGAGACTGAGGGCAGACCTCATCGTGGTCTACAGCTTCCTCACAAGGGGAGGAGGAGGGGCAGGCACTGATCTCTTCTCTCTGGCGACCAATGCTAGGACCCAAGGGAATGGCAGGAAGATGTGCCAGGGGAGGTTTAGGTTGGATGTTAGGAAAAGGTTCTTCACCCAGAGGGTGGTGAAGCACTGGAACAGGCTTCCCAGGGATGCAGTCATGGCATCAAGCCTGGCGATACTCAAGAAGCACTTGGACAATGCCCTCAGAGATATGGTGTGAATTTTGGGGTTGTCCTGTACAGGGAAATGAGTTGGACTCGATGATCCTTGTGGGTCCCTTCCAACTCAGGACATTCTATGATTCTATGCTCCTCCCAGGATCTCCCTGCCATAATTTCCAACCTGTCCTTGGATGCCACAAGTTGGAGGCCTGATGCCATCCCAGGCTATTCCAAAAACTGAAAATGAATACTGTTGGCAGATTGATCTTGCCTTACAGGTATTTTTGCCCTTGTACACACCTACTAGTTCAAAAAAACTCAAGCAGTGTCTTTCTGAAGTATTGATTTTTAATCTTGTTTGCTCTTCATGTTTGATTTAACTAGGAAGAAGGAGCTCTTGTAAGAATTTGCAACTGTTAGCATGTGCTGTACTTACTGTAATCCATCCCCTGTGTATCTTAATTATAAACGCAAGGCTTTCCAGAGAGCTGCTGCTAAGACTCCGGAGACCAATAAAGAGCTGAGCTATATTTTCCAAAAATATCCACTAGAGGGTACTCAATGACCTTCCAGTGAAGGCAGGTTTGCCATCTAGCCACTGGGAGATGAAAGCCAAAAGAAAATGCCACTGAGAGTTGCATTAACAATAGCAGAGCACAATACAGGACCAGAAAGTACAGTAAGGAGCATTTTAGGAGAAAGAAATGTTGACTAGCTTAAATCCAGCAGGACCATCTCTGTACCATAGTACCAGCGACCCCAAGCTGCCAGAGTGAAATGGGACAATGGGAAATGGGGGTTTGGCGGCCCTTTCTTGGGGAGCGTGAGCGCGCATCTGGCTCCGCTGCGGGATGGGAGTGTGGGGCCAGTTAGTTGGCACCTCAGTTTGCACTGCCATGACAGCATGCCGCTGGGTTTTCTTCCTTTCTTTCCTGCTTTTTTGCTGTCCAATCTGCAAGGAGAGAAGCTTTGGGGGTGACTTTTGTGCCAGCCAGTTTGACACAGCTGAGGTTTTCTGAAAAAAAAGGTGCATTTTTTTTTATACTGCTGGCCATTCAGAGAGCTGATCTGAGATATTGGGGCATAAAAAACATCTTGTAAAACAACAGTGATTGCTATTCCACAGCAATCTGGTTTTATTGTGCTAATCACTCGTGATCATTTTAAATGGGCAGTCGATGACTGTCCTTTGTAGAAGGCTAGAAAATGAGACAATTTTACCATGCAGGTAAGTCACAAACATCCATGGAGGCTTTAAAAACCTGGCAAATCCCCTAGTCACAAATTTCTGTTTGTATTATTATTCCAAACTTTTATTTCCCCATTAAATGCTACAAAGGGCATGTAAAATGCTAGGCATGGTCTCAGAAAGGCTGCCCCTGCAAGGATATGCCATTTGTCTTTTGCCTTCTGCTTCCAAAAAATCAATAATAAGCATCTTATTTCAGGGTTGAAAGAGAAGATTTTTACTATCCAGGAGGACATCTGAGTTATTGACCTTGAACACTAATCAGTATGTTTGAATGTTCCCACAAGGTTTAGAGCCGAGGCTAAAAAAAAAAACTTAATTGAATCAGCAGGGGGCACGATTCCTTCAAAATATTACAGGATTACTCAGCCCTGTGCCGGGTTTTCTTTCTATTACACAGCACAGGGCTGCCCACCAATACTGTTTTTTAAGATCTAATGTGGTTTTTTCTCAGTTAATGTCTTCAGCCCCTGAGCTGCTCCACAGGGAAGCCTCAGGTATTATCAATGTAGTTCAGGGTCCTGCAAAGGGACCCTCTACCCCAGTAGCGGGTCAGTCCTGCAGGGTGTCGCTTTAATAACCCTGGAGTCCTTTTTTCTACTTTTCCTGGATGTCCTAATTTCCTGGGGACAGCCCAAGCCTCGACTGCTTTGCTATTAACCTGCAGTATTCTGAAGAAGTGCTGAATCACATCTGCCTGTGGCCATGGGTCATGGGTGCCAAGCCCAAAGCTCCTGGTGGGCTACGGGAGTCTTGCCTGCACCCCTGAAATCCTTTTTAGCAATAAGCAAACAGGAAGGAAAAACTGAGACAAATGTAGACTACCATGCAACATCTAGGAGAGCAGGTGCCACTTTTGGAGGCAGCAAGAAGAAAATCTGGGGGTTGTTACAGCAACATAGGGACTGCCACACCAGAGGGGACCCTAGAAAAGACCAGAGAAAGGTCCACCTAGCTCAGTGCCTGGGCTGTGCTGGAGACAGCACATCTGTAGGGAAGGTGTATAAAAAGAGAGCACATTTAGGGTATCCATCCTCTCCTTCCAGAAATCAGTCAATAGCATTGGGATTTCCTGAGGCTGGGTTCAAACCATGGTGCCTTATAACCATGAGTGGCTTCAGTCATGGAAAGGCTGTAGTGGGGAGGCAAGCAAACATTTTGGGTCACCATCCTCCCAGTTGAGGCTAGCTATGGCTTTCTATTTCATACCAGATCTTGAATCTTGAGAAGCTCAGGTGTTTGGTCCTGTTTTTCCCTCTGAAAGCTTATCTTTAACAGATAGGCACTCAAGCTGTCTGGCTTTACAAACAAAAGGGATGAATTCCTGAAAAAAATGACTCTTCTCATTTTTAATTAGCGAACACCAATTAATAGCTATGAGCAGCTTTAGGTGTGTGGTTTGTTTCTTTTGCAGACGTACCTGTGAAATGGCTTTACCCGTTTCCAGTACATGAGCTATACCTCTGTCAGAGCCTCCTCTGAGGAATACGCTGGTGGGGAGAGTACCTGAGAGGGCTGGAGGTGAAGGTGGCAAAAATAACCAGTGCTCATTATGAGCATGGATGAGGGAACACTGTAAGGACTTGCTGCCAGTAAACGTGGTGTAGCTCTTAAGGAAAGCTTTTAAATGCTAAAATGGTGGAAGTGAAAGTCTTCCAGTAGCTTCCCAGGGAATTTCTTTTTTTTCCCCCATATTTAGCTTTTTCTGAATTATGTTCTGTTGCAAACACTCTGCTTAAATATGCCTGCAGACTGGACTCAAAAGTCAGGGACAAAGCAAAGGTATAGTCAAGGGTAACTGCAGGTGAATGGATTTTATCCACTTTTAGTTTGGGATAATGCAATTTGCCCGCTTCTCTAGCTCACCAGCCTGGTGAATTTGCCATTTCTTTACCAGTTACCCCACCAGCTGGTTTTCATGGTTTTCACCTGCAGAACAGGCAGGACAAAAGCAGTGAAGGTGCAGAAGGCAGCCAGTGGGATGGTGCTCTGAGGTGGAAAGCAGTCACGTCTGAGTGCACACAGCACTATGGACAGAGGACAAAAGAAAGGAAGATATACTCCTTTATTTTTAGTACGTCATCTTAGATACCTGATCCAAAGGCTCATGCCATTTTCGTTACAAATTTTTATTCAACATCCATCTCAGGTTCTTGGAAAGTTCAAGTTTACCTTCAGTCTTTGATCATTAGAGAAGGGAATTTTCTCCTTGGCATCCATGATAGCATGCAGATCTGGGGACTCGGATTGACCGTGCTTGTTTTGTCTTGCCATAAATGTTGGAAATTAAGACATAACTGTTTGAGTCAATCCAAGTTCAGAATACAGCATAACCCTAAATATGTGGTTCATCATGGTTTATAAAGCAACACGTTAGTTATTTTAATAATTACACAGTGTCTTTTTGTTTCTTCCAATTCCCTGCCTTCTCTTCAGTTCACTCACCTAGGCCTCTAATTAGGTCCCTTTACTTCAGCCGCTAATAACCTTTCATGTGCATCTCCCCCATTCCAGCTTTTTTATACCTCAGAAAACAAAATGGGGCTGGTAAGGGGCCTGTTTGGGCTTCATTTCACAAGTCTGAGTGACAATACGATATTCCGGTTTCTGCTAAGATGCTGTCAGGAGGAGATCTGCACGCTCAAGCAGACTTCCCAGAAGATTAAGTACTTCAGCTTTGCTGCTTCCCCAGTGAATACGCAGGTGTGGATTAAGGGCCACCCACCTTCTGATCTCAGGGATAAATCATGCACTCTGAAGTGAACGTGTGTTACTATGACTGCCAGTTGCTAGAAAACATTGGTGATGCATTTTAAAAGCTTTTAAATGCTGAGAGGAGAAAAAAAATATACAAACAACTCTTTTCCACTTGAGAAATATTTTTCCAACCATATTTAATGAAAAGGCAGAGGTGATAGAAGCCAGGCTGGAAAAAGCCTGCTTTTTCTTTCTCCCCAGTCCCCCCAACCAATGCATGTGCAACTTCCCTTCTGCACACACATGTGCCAAGGATTTCCTTGATCTGGACATATAGGTCTGTCTCCTTGCCTAGTCAAGACCTGCAGACCAGGCAGAGGGATGCTTATGACTGCCCACAGCCCCTCTGATACTTCATTGTAGATGTATGTGCTAAATGGGTTGACTGGGCTGTTAACGTGGTGTGAGCCAACTGAAAAAGGACTGGCCACAGGAAGAGTCAATGGTCCTGTCAGCCAACATTGACAACTTACCATCTGGGTATTCCCAAGAAAAGAAAAAGGAAAAGGACATATACAAACAAAACCTGATTTTGTACCTTCATGGTTAAGGAGAGGAGCATATATTCCACATTTGTTCGCCATGAAATCCATACATCTCAACCAATGGATATAAAATAAGGAATATTTAGGTGTTCTGGGTAGCTTTTGGACATTTCCTCATATCAGTTACGCAGTTTCTTCTGTGAGCTGGTTTCTACCAGTGCACAATCTTGTCGAAGGCTGAGCAAGCAAACCCCTTGCTGTCCCTGGCTGTGGCAGCTGGCTGATCTGCGCTGGTGTCTCTCTCAGGAGGCTGCTCAGGGGAGGACGTACTTCTGCAGAGGTGGATGGTAGGTCAGTTTGTGTTTTGCAGCCCTCCATGACATAGAACAAGTGTCGTAAGCCAAAATGCTGTTTTGAGACAAATGGAAAGCCTTCAGCTGCCTCCACCTCGAGGTGGAAGTAAGACGAGCTTTTCCCTGTGTTCACTTGTTTGCTGACCCCTCTCTGGAGCCCATCAGTTCCAGCCTCATGTGTTTTAAGATGAGGTGACCAAAACTGGCTAAAGCATTCAAAATGCACGAGATGAGTTGCTAAGTGGCATTTTCTCACTGCTCTGTCCCAGTCCTTTCTGTGTTTTGCTGAGGGTGCCTAGATCAGAGACTGCTGTTGGATTATAGCCCCAAAGGTTTCCGCGTCTTCGCCAAAACAGTCAGATTTAACTGAGAAATGAACAAAGGAACAGGACAGCTCAACTTATTTCTGTTAAGTCTCATTATCTCATACTGACAAGAGCCAATTTCCTCTGTCATCCTGCTTTGTAAGTGCCTTTGTTTTGCCACTTTTTCCTGGAGTTTCCCTAGTCCAAGAAAGACCAATTTACCTAAAAAAAATGCTGTCCTCTACAGATTGTTACCTCTGTGGTCTGTCATTTTAAGGTCTCTAAATGTGTTTTAAAATGGTTGCTAGGTTTGCTTTTTTCCAGTCTCTCATTTCACTTTCTGCTTTTACTAAGAGTTTGACCATTTTTGGTTTGGTTCAGTTTGGTTTTCCCCTTGTAAAGAGCTGAAGAAATCTCTTCTATGTAACCCCTGCTCCTTAGCCAAAATCGTAACTGGCGTGCAATGTGTGGGTGGATATACATACTCCTGAAAGTCTCTGTGACTTACATCATGTGAACCACTTCCCATTTTACTATTTATTTAGCAAAATTTAGTGGCATTATTTGTTTTTTAGTGTGTCAATATGTTTCCAGGTAAATGCTATGTACAAGTTGATCATCGCGTAAAATATTCATGAACTTTGGGTCTGGGAGACAAAGTCCACATCTGTGCTTGCAAACCTGCCTGGTACCAGTCTTTGGCATAGATAGATATATATAGATATACACACATACACACACACACATATATATATATATATATACACTGTACAACCCTGGTACCCTTCAAAAGAGGGATGCTTCATCCAAGCTGTCCATGGGAGCAGTGCCACTGGAAGCAGCAGGGATTAGCCAGGACACTTCCCAGGAGTATCCGTGCTTTTTGGGGAGAGAACATGCTGGCCCAGGCTCCAACAAGCTTGTTGAGCTGGAGCAAACCCCAGACTTTACATCACGGGGTTCACACCTAACTCACACTACTCGTAGGTGTTGCCCCTGTCTGCAATTGCTGCATCTGAGCCACCAGTTTGGCAGCTCAGGGCAAGAGGTCTGGGAGCTGGAAACCAAAAGGAGAAGCAGCACGGTGAGGAGGGGAGTTCGGCGGGCTGAGTCACACAAGGGCTCCTTTTGGTTTCGGAGCCCTGCGGGAGAACCACATCCCCTTAGATATATTTTGTCCCATTTTTAAAAACTGAGTCTCTTCAGCTGGCACTCAACTTATCATACGCACCCGTTGGGCTAAATTTCTGAAGCAAAACAAGTGATATTACAGCAGAGATGGGTTTCTCGCTTTACTAGATTATGTCGTCATGTTGATGTATGGATGCCCAGGAACGCATCTGTCTTGATTTACTCATTGCAAGTGGGCAATGCCCTCTTTGTTTTTCAACTTCTCAGCAATACAGGTCATTAATTAAAATGTATGGCTCTCTCAAGTGCTATTTTAATTTCATTTCAATTCCAACTTAAAGGGTCGGCAAATAATAAAGCCGGGTATTATGTACACTTTGAAATGCTGAGAGACGTAGGGGGAATAGACAACTCCTGCAATCAATTTCTTTCTCCCACATTGCTCAATTCCTGAGCATGCCATTTGTTTGATTAATGGATATTATTTTTTTCTGTAAAAATCAACAATTTTAATATTGTTTTCCATCAGAAACTATTTGTGCCTTGCTTGTGGATTAAGGAGAAAGTTCTTTAGCATCTCTCCCACGTGCTGGTGAAATCATTAATCAGAGCAGCCTCTCCTGACCTGGAAGGATAGGAGCTGTGCCGGGCACACCACATGCGCATGGCTCGGTTGCTCTGACGCCTTGGTCATGTCCGTATTACTCCGTTGCCCGCCCTGCACCTCCTCTCAATGAACCTCTCTGGCCTTTTATTTTCACCCTCCTTTCTCCCTTCACTTTTCCTCCTCCCACCCATTTCGGAGGGTGGGCTGTGCAGAGAGCCCGTGTGCCCATCCAAGGCAGCCTGTGGTGATGCAGGGAGGCTTGGCTGGCCAGAAGGCGGCAAAGGCTTGGTGCCACTGCACTGGGTTTGCATGGCAAGGTTTTGGTAGTGAGGGGGGGGCTACAGGGGTGGCTTCTGTGAGAAGATGCTAGAAGCTTTCCCCATGTCCAATACAGCCAGTGCCAGCTGGCTCCAAGATGGACCTGCTGTTGGCCAAGGCCAAGCCCGTCAGTGACAGTGGATAACATATTTAAGAAAGAAAAAAAGAAAAACAAAAAAAACCTGCGCAATTACAGCCAGAGAGCGGAGTAAGAATATGTGAAAGAAACAACCCTGCAGATACCAAGGTCAGTGAAGGAGGCAGGGCAGGAGGTGCTCGAGGCACCAGAGCAGAGACTCTCCTGCAGCTCATGGTGAGGCAGGCTGTCTCCCTGCAGCCCACGGAGGTCCACAGTGGAGCAGATATCTGCCTGCACCCTGTGAAGGGTCCCACGTGGGAGCTTGAAGGATGCTGTAAACCCATGGGAAGCCCACGCTGGAGTAGGCTCCTGGCAGGACCTGTGGCCCTGTGGAGACAGAGGCCCACGCTGGAGCAGGTTTGCTGGCAGGACTTGTGACCCCGTGGGGGACCCACGCTGGAGCAGTCTGTTCCTGAAGGATGGCACCCCATGGAAGGGACCCACGCTGGAGCAGTTCATGAAGAACTGCAGCCCGTGGAAAGGACCCATGTTGGGGAAGTTCTTGGAGGAAGTTCTCCCATGGGAGGGACCCCAGGCTGGAGCAGGGGAAGAGCGTGAGGAGTCCTCCCCCTGAGGAGGAAGGAGCAGCAGAGACTCTGTGTTATGAAGTGACCCCAACCCCCTTTCCCCATACCCCTGTGCTGCTGGTGGGGAGGAGGTAGAGAAGGAAGTAAAGTTGAGCCCAGGAAGAAGGGAGGGGTGGGGGGAAGGTGTTTTAAGACTTGGTTTTATTTCTTACATTCTACTCTGATTTGATTGGTAATAAATTAAACTAATTTCCTGAGTCAAGTCTGTTTTGCCTATGACAGTAATTGGTGAATGATCTCTCCCTGTCCTTATCTTGACCCATGAGCCTTTCATTACATTTTTCTCTCCCCTGCCCAGCTGAGGAGGCAGCTTCGGTGGGCACCTGGTGTTCAGCCAAGGTCAGCCCATCACAGTTGCATCAGCTACAGTAACAGGGCAGAGGTTCACACCTCAAGCTCCCAAACCTGGTAGGAACTGGTAGGAAGGTAATACCTTCACTTTCATGTTCAGCTCACTGGCATCAAAACCCACAGTGCCCATGGTCCTCCTGCCACCCCTTCCTGCCCTGCAGACCCCAGGGCCCACCGTGGAGGGGACATCTCTGCAGGGAGATGAGAAGCCCCAGAGCTGAGTGGCGATACCTGAACGTCACTATCTCATGCACCCTCTTCCATGGGGGCCTCCTTTCCAAGCAGCTTGTCTCATTCCCACTCAGTATTTATCATCAGAGCTTTAAACTTTCCCTCTTTCGTCAATATTGTCTTATCAGGGTTTTCTCTAGATAGAGAGATTAAGTAATTATGTTGTGGTCGAGCAGCTGTGTCCTGCTCCTTGTCATGACTGACTCCATCAGAAACACTCCCATCAGCATTTCTTCCCACAAGCCACTCTTTCTTAGCAGGAAAATCAGAGGAAAATTGTAGGATTGAATTTAAAGTTCCCATTGATCTTCTTACTAGAGGTACTGAAAATACTTTTTTTTTTTTAAATACAGGAAAAGCGTTCCAATAAGAAAGTCTACTTCTTGCCTTCTGTAGCACTTGCTTCCCTAGCCTCACTTCTTTTGACTCGGCCTGTGCAAAGGGGCTGGAGCCCATCCTCAACCCCAGCCCATCCTCGCACACGGGTTTCCTGGGCTGGGGCAAAGCCGTACTGTCTGCTTGCAAGTGTAGCAGAGGAAGGCTTGCCAAGCAGTTTCCATTCTGCCAAGGAGGGGCTTTTGGCTTCAGGAGGCCTCCTGGTTGTTTCTGAGCTTTGTTGGAGACTTAGGTGCCTAACCTGGGGCATGACACAGGTGCCGCTGGCATGGACAGCAGTTGTGTCTCAGCTCCACCTTGCCTTTGTGAACTCAGTCCTCAGACTCCCTCTTCCCCGTTTCCAAAATGTCACTAACAATATTTCACAGCTTCACAAAGGGACAGTGGTTCACAAAGAGTTTAAAGAAGTTAAGGTTGTAGAGGATGCAGAGGCACATACATCTAAAGGTAGTTTGCCAGTATATGGAAATATATTTGTGGGACCTGTACTTGTAACAGAAGTCACTGTTTCTTGCTCTGTATTCATACCTGCTTACATGTGCTGAGCATAGCACACGTCTGCCCATTGAATTCATGTCCATATATATGAAAATTAGGATTCCTAAATCATTGTTGTAGAGGAAATGTTTTTCATTATTAACTATTAGCCTCAGAGTAGCCCATTTGGATGCAGTTCACTTGGCACACTCATAAATTTTAAACCCCTCCTAGGAATATATAGATTAGTCCTGTGTTTAAGAGTGCAGCTGCTTTCAAAAATGATGAGCAGAAGAAGAGAGACCATTGCCTTTGACAAGAAGAATCTGTGTGATTCACATACGAGCAGCTGAAACAGGCATCACCTGATACCTGCCGTAACATGCAATTACCAAACATCAGGCATGCTTACCATATACAAACGGTGAGGTTAACAGATTTCATGCCAAGACCCCCAAATTCTCACACTGGGACTTCTCATTTTCCATTTGAATCACAGATCTTTGAACCATTTTGGCAGACCCAGTTATTAACTTTTTTTAAAATCCACTTGCAACAGATACTTCTTTAACTTACACAGTATAATAGCTTTGCTAACTATTTTATCACTTGTTTCATAATATATGGTCCTATTTGACACCTATCTGATATATGTTAGAGCTGTCCCCTTCACTGGAGGAGAGCATTCCTGACTTAGACAATAACAGACTTCTGATTTATTGAGATTTTCTCTCCCTCTTTTATCAAGATGAGAAAGAGTCAACTAATACAGAGAAAAGCATGTCTGGTACTTACTAGACAATCTGAATTTGTCAAGTATTCCTTTAAATATTTTAATCAGACAAGTGGGAGGTGGAAAGCTTGGTCTCATTAATCGGTACACTGAAAATGTTCATGGATAAGCCCCTTGAGGGAAGAATTGCAGGATGTGGGTTATTTTAAGCAGCATTTGCCTGTCTATGCAGAACTGAAAATGCTCGTGATCTACAACAGTTGACAAATAAAAATTTGAGCAATTAGGTGAAGCCAAGGAAACCTATTCTGTGCTAAATTGCAAATCACGCTACATGGGCAGGTCTGAGGGAGCAATTGCACTGGTAATGAAAGGCCAAACAAGTCTAATTATGTAACAATGACATCAGATCCAGCTTTTTATCTCCCCTCAGACCTACATCAATATGAGAAAGGGAAAATCTTGGCATGTTTAATTCATCATGAAGCATTTAAAATGTATTAAACATCTGGGGAGCCTTAAGAACTTAAAACCTCTGCTATTTTGAACAAATTAAAGTTGGCTCTGAATAAACGTTCATTTCCCTTTCACATGTGGCCTCTTAACTCAGTAACATGCCATCCCAAATCATTTCCCAGTGCAGTGTGCCTGAGCAGGTTTGGCTGCACCAGTCAGATACTGATGTGAGGTAGGGTTAAATTGCTTGAGCCTATACTAGATAGATGTATAGGTTTACTGAAAGCACATTTTGGGTCAATGATTACCTGTAACTTAGCAAATGACTTACTGAAGACACCAGCTATACTCCCTGCCAGGCTGCCATTTGACAAAGGTTCCCTTTGATGGCTGCTGTCCTGCCCTGTGTCTCAGTGCTCCCAGCCCCGTGTCACCTCCTCAGTTTTGCCTTCACAGCTTTTGTGAGACCATAAAATGACCCTGATCTGGGTCTTAAATGAACCTTCTTTAATTGATTACTCTTAACCAGATTGGTTCTTCAGCCTGGTTCACTGTATGGCTCCAGATGCTGAAGTATTGATGTGTTTTTCTCACCAGCTCTAAGTACTGCTTATTATGTATTGTAACTATGGTTATAGAGTGACCTATAGTGTTTATGAGTTCCAGAAATAAGTAAACAAACACATAAATAAAACATAATGGCCTTCACCCAAATGGCCAACTTGTGTAAATCCGCTTACATTTGCCTGATTTACAACATTTGAGATCCCAGATCCCCTCTAATTCACTGCGTACAAACACAGGACATGTAGATAGCATCTGGAAAGAGTTGTCCATTATCTTAGCACTCATGAATCATTTAAGCTGACAGTAGTTATGCAACGCAGCTTCCTATTGCTACAGTACATCTGCTCACTTACATGTTTCATCCAGACAAGACCACCACGAAATAAGGAAATATTTTCACAGAAAGAAGCACCAAAATTTTTAGAGGTAAGAGGTCAACTTGTAAAAATGCACCTTGGCACCCAGAGATGAACACTTCTTAAATTTGCAGAAACACCTGGCATGTTGAAGCGCTGCTGAAATGTAAGTGTGCATCCAAACACATTGTCCAGAATTTACACGGGACATTTATGGTGGAAGTGACTGCAAACAGGCCAGCTCCACAGCCCCAGCCATAGGGAGGCACTGGGAACAACTATCTTGGACTCAGTGACCATATTTTTGTTAGTAAATGAAAGGGACGAGAACTTACTTTCTGGCCTTAGGCTCAAGTGGCCTGGCAGAGTTCGCAGAGGACATTCCCTAAATCCCCTCTCCCACTACCCACATTTAAACATGGTGGATAATCATGTGCCAGGATTTGATCCAGTACCCTGGCTCCATTTTATCTACTCTGACAGACATGTCCTTTGAATATCTGAGAGAAATAATTAATTAATTAATTAAAGTGATTGAAAGGGAGATTAAAAGTATAATTAAGGTCCAAGACACAAGGCAGGAATATGGTAATCACCTCGATACATGCAAAAATGCAAAACCGTTTGCTGGTGAAAAAAACCCATTCTGTAGAAAGAATCCAGACTCTTTCTAAGGGCACCTGGGCTGTCACCTGGGGTCCTGTGAGGTGGCACTGTGACAACCTTCCGTTTCCACCTGCGCATTTGGGCTGGCCCTCACTGCTTTAGCCTTTCCCACGTTGCCTGAGCGATCCTGGACATTGGTTACAACCCACGACAGTCCATGCCGGAGATTTTCACAGCTATAACTTCAAGCCTGACTTAGAGCCACTTGAAGGAGGCTCTTTTGGATGTGCATGTAGAAAGGAACAAGCTTTGGGCCAGCTCCTTCTGACCAAAATCAGGACACCCTCCATTAGTGAATTGGAGAGCACCATGGGTCCCAAATGGTTCCCCGTAGCCTTCATCCCACAGAGCTGATGGTAGGATGGGCTGACGGAGAGGAGCCACCAGATCTGGGAGTCCCTGGAAAATTCTCCCTCTTTCTCACAAGACTGGTCTGGAAATGTACAAACCTGCTGTCTTCCACCTGCATTTCCACAACGGCAACAGCAAGCTCACATCAGCTTCAAAGTTAAGGGAGGGAGAGTGGGAGACCCTTTTTTAATGCCGCAGTGCTGTACTTTACCTGTTTGTTTCTTCTGAACACCCACGCACCTCAGGTGCTAACTGCAGCCATCAAAATGTGCCACTGCAGAAATGAGCTCCTCCAGGAGCCTCTTGAAATAGTATCAAGGAATGGCACTATTTCAAAACAGATGATTAGGACTTATGACAAGAGATAGCATTACCCATCTCTCGTCCCAAAAGCCTTTGGGAATCTTATTTTTTAAGCTTCTAAATCTTGCTATGCTTGCTGGGCAGAGATAAAATGGACAACAAAACAGCTGAAATATTTGGACAGATGAGCTTCTATGAAGTACAGTTTTAATGATGGATGATGGAGGTTGACAATAAGGTTAAAATTCATGAATTTCAGCAAAGTAGTAGATTTCTACTTAAACCCCAAGGATTTGTTATAAAGAAGTACTTGCAACCTCCAATAGCCTCTTCAAAAATCTCTGTCATAGCCTGACTGCATGCGTGGGTACTTTATTAATGATGATGCATGGCACCTTAGTGTTTATGGACGTCAGAGTCATGAGAGACATTGTACATATGAGAGAAAAGATCCTTGCCCCAAAGATTTTGGATGAACTGTGGGCACTGGGGAGCTGAAGGTAATTGTGAGACGGTGTAAAGTGACACAAAAGCAGAAGCCATGTTCTGCAGTTGCAAAAGAAAAAAATTAAACTGCTGCTTTGGAGACATCTTGATACTGCAGTTGTGACTGTGAAATCAGGCTGAGGTTTTGGAAGAGAATAACATGGTAGAAGGATGACAGGATTTTGTGGGCTGCAATTTATTTATCTGAACTCAGAAACACAGAACTTACCCCCAAAGCAATCTAATATCCCATGGAATAATGGCCAATGTACGTTCATCTCAGCTCCAACTAATACTACGATTCAGAGAACAAAGAAAATGTCTTAAAAGATATTTTGTTACTGTTGCTGTAATGGAGCTAAAAAAATGACATGAAAGAGGTTAGAGATGCTGCTTGCTAATATAATTCTCCAAGTTTACTTCAGCAGCTGTACAAATCAGGTTAGTGATGTAATTACAAAAGCCAGCAAGTTTGATTCAGTGTTAAAATAATGATAATGTTTATTAAAAAAAATAACCCTAAACCACATTTTGTCAAGGTATTGATTATGAAATGCATGTTGACTGTCTATATATTAAGGGAGAAATTTTCAAACACCTGGAAGGGACAAAGCTGTGATTATCTCTAGTGGCAGCTAATGCATACCCTAAGAGAAGACAGAAAAAGTGAAATGGGACACTTTGTGCTATTGTATGTCTCATTTTCTGAGCATAACAAACCAATATATATAAATAAGCAGCTGGTCTCCTTCCTCCCGCAAAAAAAAAGTGAACAGATTTTTTTCCAACTAGCAGGAAGATGATGTGTAATAATTACTATGTCTGTAATCTAGGAATGAGCAAAAACACCAATTACCATAGCAAGACACTTCAAATGCCATCTTTTGGGAAATCTTACATTTCTAAATAATGCTGACTAATTAGAATTTGACTGTTACTGAGCATCTATGCACATAAAACTAAATATTAAAAGCAATGAAGTGTCTGGTGTCCAAATGTGAGAGAACTCATAAAGCAAGGATGCGGATGCGTTTCTGGTAAGCACAGCATTACAGAGCAGTAACGCAGCACCATAGTTTTGCTGATTTCAGGGTTGGTGTTTTCTATTTGTGGTGTCCTTCCAGTTATTCCTCATACATATTCTCTTCAGAGAGATGGCGATTCGCTCATTGTGTCTGATAATACCGTGCCATGGTCAAACTGCCTGCTGTGGCACAAAGGTAAGTTTTAGTATCTCCCACACCAGAAAGCACTGAGTCATTCAGACTTCCAAAAACCTGGGGTGGTCATGCCTCGGTCTCTTCAGTCCAGGGATAAAAGGGCCATATTCACATAGCTCGTGCCTGAGTGTCTAACCCAACTGTATTCTGGGTAGAATGCAGCAACAGAGAGTCTACATCAGTCATCGCTATCTTCAACGCTGGCTCTGTTGCAGATGGTCTGAACACGTCCCTTTGTAACTGCTGACTGGTTTGTATTTATTTCTCTGATAGTTAATAGAGTAAGATACTTGAAAACCGAAAGTTAGGATTTCAGCTCTCTGTTGTTTTCCTTTTGCTCAGTTGTATGGGGTCTTGTTCCAGATGATGGAGATGCCATCTCCTGCCACCAGTAATCCAATCTTCTGCTCTGATGCTTGTGATGAGCAAGCTGCAGGAGTAACAAGGAGGATGGAGATGTCCCCATTGGATTCACTACGATGCCAATTCCAAGGGCACCAGAAGCCATGGTCCTAGCCCAGTGCACTGGCAGGTCAGAAAGGACAGAGAATAATGCCCAGCAAGAGCATCTCTTTCTGACTTCAGATATTTAAGTGGTTCAGGGGGGCTCTTACACACTTAAGCAAAATTCAGTGAAGTTTCCTTCTTGCTCCTCCTGCCCCCACCACGGGCTCACCTCGGGCCAGCCCTCGGTAGGTGGCTGCATTTGTCACACTGTGCCTTAGAAGGGCTGGAAGCAAGGCCGGCGGTGCCTCTCAGCGGCTGCAGGCATGTTGTGAAGGTAAGTTAATTAATGTTTATGAAGCAGTCACATTATGGGGTAATGAATGCCGCAGGAAAAAAGTATTAGGAAATTAGTATTTGAGAGCAGAGTTTGGGGGCCACCTGTTTGACAGCTATGAAAAACAAAATATTGAACACCTTGCTCCCAAAGCAGAGTCTCCAGAGCTCCGGACCGGGCAGCAGCCCCACAGGAAAAGCCAAGTGGGAGCATATGTGTGTGTGTGTGTGTGTGTGTGTGTGTGTATGTTGTGTTATTACCCAAAGCTCACAACCTCCTACTCCCCATGAGCCAGTCCAGCACTGGAATTCTCTGTATCCCCACTCACATCAGGGCTGTCACACAGCCTTAAGCACTATAGGAAACTAATAAGACAGAGTAATTTCAGCCCTCATCCTGTAACTAGTCTTTTGTTTGCTGAAGGGTTGAGTGTAGAAATGTATTTTGGCGTAGAAATGTATTTCTGTGATGAAGAGAGCTTGTGGTGAGTTAATCATGGTAGCAGCACACTTTGCACTATCGCCCAACAGCATTTGTCTAACTACCGTACCATCTCATTAGACTTGGAGCTCTCCCTAGGAAATATTGTTTGTATGAAGAAGTGGGGAAAGGAGAAATGTTGCAACTGCAGCAAGCCAGATGTCCTGATTTACCTTTCATGGAAATTTGGATATATAAATGGTCAAGGAAATGTAATACAGGTGCCTCCAAGCTTTATTCACAAGATTAATGTGAAAACCACATTTCAAATCATCAAGGGGAGGAGGGGAGAAATAGTCTAATTTAAGTTGTGAAAGACTGCTGATTTGTTTCCATGTGCAGCTAACATGCAGGGAAACATGTCTTGCCGCTGGCACCCCAGCGCCGGTGTGGAAGGGGGCATTGATGGCATACAAATACCTTCTCAGGCAAATGCTCCAGCTGGATTTAAATCCAATGAAGCCAGCTTTCACGAGGAGTGCTGAGAGAGCAATAACAAATGATTCTATTAGTATTAATGCAGTTGGCTTGTGTTATTTATAATGTAAATATCATCTGAGTATAAAAATTGCTTCATTGGCAGAACAGAGGTAAAATTTCCATTCGTCATGTTTTAAAATAGCCTAATCACACAATATGTACTTGGTAACCATAAATGAAAGGTTTTCTTAACATAAAGACAATTAATAATGGGCAGGTACGTGTTATGTATTTTCTTACTGATGGAAAACATAAATATTTTGGCCCAAACATAAAAACTTCGATTGTATAATGAAGTGTTTACATTAATCTACCAAATAATTTCTTTTTATTCCTCCAGAGATTAGGGCCTTTAAAAGCACATAAAGGAAACATGATTGCATCTTATTTGGCTGAAGACTGAAACATACTGCAAGAGCCGTACATGCACTTATGTTTTCATGCTGTTATGGTCCGGGGACTTGAACTGCACCACTCCAATGTGGGAGACCTGACCACTAGCTCCAGTCCTCCAACACTGGCACCATTTTGGTTGGGGGTGCTCAGCAGCGGATGATGCTCTTCCAATGCATTCAGTGGAAGAGCAGCCAGAAGGTGAAGGAAAGACTCTTCTGGGGTTCAACATTTTGGAAATATCTGGAACATTAAGTGTGAAATAATAAAAATATTTCCCTCCCAAAGGCTTCATGGGTGTTTGAATGTAGGACGGAGCAGCAGATGTAGCCCCCAAAGCAGAATTGCCCGACCGCCTGTGTCTGTCCCCAGCACGTGCATGGCACAGGGGCCCTCCCAGCCACCATTCCACGCCTCCCTGCTCCCCACAGCAGCTACATTTCCTCTGGGGAGCATGTGCACAGCCAGAAAGAACCTGACACCACTAAGCTGCTCAGAGCTTTATCTCCTGTCTCAGCCACAGGAGGATTTTCAAGCCAGGCATTTCCCCACCTGCCTTGTCTGCAAGGACCCAAGAGCTTTTCTCAGAGCCTATGTGCTGATCCAAATAGAAGACACAGGTGCTCACCTGACCACAGAAGTATGGTTCTAAAACCCTAGCTTCCCCAGTTCAATCTGAAACACTCATCCTTGAAAACTACCCGTTTCCCCTGGTCACTGGCTAGGGTGGACCTCCCCAGCTAAGCACGTAGTGCTGTGAATTAGGGACCGCTGGTGCAGAAAGTGTCTGACGGGAAGCAAGCAAAGTGCCCCGTGTGATGTGCTTCTTGTGTCATGATTCAGACTATCCCATGAAAAATAAATTCTAACACATAAGTAAGTCAGCTTATGTGCTTACCTTATCTCATCCCTCCTAAATATTCTTTAAATTCTGCTTTGAAAGCAGATGTGCTTTCTGCATTTAGCTGAAAGTTATACCAGAATTTGTATCACATGTGGTTAGAAATCTTTTATTTCCCAACGCAAGTTTATCCATGGTCAGTTTACATAACTTTTTCTTGTGCCCATGGTGTCTATAGCTCAAATATCTCCATCCTTTCTGCTTGTCCCGTCCCACCCCTGCAGTGTCCAAATGCAGTAAACGTATCCCCTCTCTGTGTTACTTTTGCTACTTAAAACACACCAAGCTGCTCCAATGGCGTGCAATAAGAAGCTCATGAGGGGAAAGAGACACTCACAGCCTTTTTCTGCCCCTGCTCCAGCTTAACTGTCTTTCATGAACATAGAAGACCAGGACTGTACACAGCATGCCAAACAAAGCCTATTTGCTTGCTGGTGTTTCCTACTTGTTGCTTTGGGCAATTTTCAGTTTGTCTGTGTGGCTCTGAGATGGTCTCAGGGGCCATCTGCCCCAAGGAGTCTGGGCATGTGATGGGCACAGCATGTCCCAGAGGGACAGGATGCCAAAGGGTGGATGCCACAACTCCAGCACCTCTCTGTAGGTTTAGCCCTTAGCCCTAGGAGCTGCCACTGGTTTCAGACCCAGAGAAGGTGCCTGGCAGAGGTGACCCACTGGACAGTTTGAAGATTCAGCTGAAAGCATCATTTACATTTTCAGATGCATGTTTCTGGCTAGAAATATTGCCCCAAAGCAGGCAGCAGATGACAAAGCCTGGATGGGACTTTGACGTAGTAGATGAGGAAAAAAAAATCAGCTAAGTCAGAGACTCTTTCTTTCCCATTTTACCTAAGTATTCTCCTAAGTGGGGAACAGAATTTGGCAGAGACCATGAGTATAACTCAAAAGGAGATCACTCATACAAATCACTAGAAATTATTTAAAATCCAAATAATGCTCAGGAACAGTAACCTGTTGTTCCAAAATTCAGGTCAGAACAGAACGGCCTTTAACACTGCTGTACTGCTCTGGCAGCTGGATGTGAGCAGCAGTACCATCCTTAACCTACTTAAGTGACACTTATGGGCACTTGCTTGTAAGAACTGCCGTGACTTGTAATTCTGCCTTCTGCACCAATAAGTCTCCCTCTAATTCAAAGGACTCAGTACAACTCAGCAGGACAAGCAAGGCAGGCTGGTAATGATGTAAGTAAAAATAGCAGCCAGCAATGCCTACGCTCCATTTCAAGCACTCCTTGCTTGGTTCTCAGAAGAGGTAGAAGGCTCTGATGAAAAACACCCACTACCACGCACCATACCTGCATTTTAAAAACCCAGCACCTCACATTCTCCTTGCACCAACAGGGTTGTGCCGAGCCCCCAAACCCAACACTGCTCTCCAAGCAGCACACGGATGTGCCTCCCTCTGCTGCATCAGCCCCCTGTGCTGGTGTAGGAGGACAAGGGGACCCTCACAGGGACTGAAGTGGAGTTTGTCAGGGATCTGACCTGCAATTCCCAATGCAAAGGTTTTCAAAACCTGCTTTATCATGTGGCCCACCATTGTGAAAACAAAAAAAAATTGTTCCAGACTAGTTGCTTTTTTCATGCAACCATGTCTCCCAACACTTCAGATTTTTTATGGGCAGAAGGATGGGTTTATCTTGTTACTAAGTTTACGCTATATTTATTGGATAAAAAATGTACTTAATGAAGAGCTTTATATAAAATGTCCATATGCAAAGGGTTCCACTTAAACATGTCTGAAAAAGCTGCTGACAGAAAGCAATAAAAGGACATTATAGTGTTTTTAAAGGACAGCACTGTGACTGCCTGTGATTTTCCAGCAGTATGAGGATGCACAGCCACAGCCTCACTCTTCAATAATCTCTCTGAGATCCAGAAACGGATTGTTCCTTCTAACCTATTGCATAGCCTGGAAAATATTAACTATGTTGTTAATGTGATTTGTGGAGACACTGGAAGGACCACCCTCCCATGCCCAAGGATTCCTCAGCACTTTATAAGCATCTGTGCCTGTAACACCTACTGTAGGGATGGGGGGCAGGAAAAAGGAGGTTTTTAGTATTAGAAGGCTCAGATAAACTTGTTCCTGGGTAGGCTTTTCTTATCACTATAGTCTGGCAGAATAAACTTTATAAATGAAGAAGAGAAAGTGGGGAGAAAGGCAGCCTGAGACCCCTATTCCCCATGTCCCTGCAACCACAGATGTATTTTCAACAGAGCATGAATGAGTATGGTACAAAAAATTTCTTTCAGTTTGGCTAAATTTGTTCCACACAAGCACTCACATAAATACTGCCTAACTTCCAGTAGATATAGATTGACTGTAAATATTTTGCTCCTCAGATGCTCGTGCACACGCCCCTGCCAGCTGTTTCTGGGATACTCTGATGGCTGTAGCATCGCCTCTGCTAATAACTCTTCCCAGCACCTCAGGTACACTCCTCGACCCATGACCTTGGCAGATGGGGAATTTACTTGCTATTTCACCAGCCAGGCCTAGCCCTGAGGCATTTCAGAGCACACAGGCTGCTTCAAGCCTCTGCAAAACCCCACTGCAGAAGTAGCCAGTGCCGGGGGGGAGACGGCCCTTCCCTCAGTTCCCTCCGCTGACTAAATAGGACCTAGGGTGCACTAGCTCTTTCATAAACACTCAAGCCAGGTGGCAATTCCATCACTGGGCTGTCCCAAACTATCTCCCTGGGTGAATATTGTGTGCAGAGACTTATGTTGTCTCCAGTGGTTATTTAATTTTAATTAAGGGGGATGTGAAACATGCACATCCTCAGTGCCTCAGCCGCTTGACTAAGGTATCATATGTCTGTCTCCTCCTTAGCTAGATGAATAGCAGCCACTTGATTTGCTAGTCTTCACGTAAGAAGCAAAGCAGCTCATATTTATCATGCAAACAGAACTGTACATCTTACTGCCATGCTTTCCAAAGGTGCTCCTATATGTACCAAGATTAACTCTGCTTCTCTGTAGTCTGAAAATTTGTCAAATTTTTATTTTGTCCAAAGGAAAGACAAAAAACTCTGGGTTCTGTACAGAGGCTATAGTATTATTATAACTAAAGTGGACAAACCCCTTGGTTTCATTGGGTTGGGAAGGACAGCAAGGTTTGGCTGAAAGTCTTCCAGTCAAGAGAAGATCAATGATCCTCTAAAATTCTCTAATTTTTCTTTTGCTTCTCTCATGGTTTTAGCTGGGATAGTTAATTTTCTTCACTGTAGCTAGTATAGTGCTGTGTTTTAGACTTGGTATGAAAATATGTGATAACACACTGATGTTTTAGTTGTTGCGAGGTAGTGCTTACACTAGTCAAGGACTTTTGCAGCTTCCCATGCTCTGCTGGGTGCACAAGAAGCCGGGAGGGGAAGGGATACAACCAAGAGAGCTGATCTGAATTGGCCAAAGGGATATTCCATATCATGTGACGTCATGCCCAGTATATTAACTGGGGGGAGTTGGCCGGGGGAGGCAGCGATCGCGGCTCGGGGACTGGCGGTGTCGGTCAGCGGGTGGTGAGCGGTTGCAGCTCTTGTGGTTTTTTTCCCTTTTCCCTTTATTCCCTGGGTTTCATTTTATTCTCTCTCATTATTTCTTTTTATTATATTATTATTATTATTATTATCATTACCATTACTTTTCTTACTATTTTATTTTAATTATTAAACTGTTCTTATCTCAACCCACAGGTTTTCTTGTGTTTGCTTCTCCGATTCTCTCCCCATCCCACAGGGGTGGGGGGAGTGAGCGAGCGGCTGTGTGGTGCTTAGTTACTGACTGGGGCTAAACCACAACAGCTTCTCTCACTAGAAAAGAAAAGCAAAGAAAATGTGGGAATTAAAAAAGATCATCTAAAATCACAGTGAAATGAGATACAGAATTGTCTTGCATTATAGGATTGATCACTGGAAAACAGCTGAAATAACAGTATTTGGAATAAAAATTGGTATCGAAATAGGCATTACAGAGTAAACTTTCACCTTTTTCTAACTACCTCGCAAATAAGATACTTTACAAAATGGGCATTGTCTTTCAAGAAAAACCAGGCTCCAGCATTGCCATTTCTTCATGACTTATCAGTAAGAAACCCTCAAAGGAGCAAATCACCCAGAGAAGAAATCTGACTGTTTTCCAGCAGAGATAACACATGCTAATAGAACTGAGCTTTCAGTGAAATGCTGAGAGCAGGTTGTGTCCCCTGCTTTTTTGAAAGACACCTTTCAGTCACACAGCTTACTTTCATGCTGCTTTATCCATGGCAGCAAACTAAAAATCATGCAAAATGGATTAGAAGAATAGAGCAGCACAGACCCAGACTGAGAAGTAACTATTCAAGTTATTTGCCAAGAAATGGAAGATAGACAGAACTGCAAATGACAATCGGATTTAAGATTTCAAAGTTGTAATTATAAATTGTGCATGCACTTGGAAAATGGAGAAGACTTTGAGGGAATCATCTCCCAGAGGAGGGAGAAAGAAGCAACCTGGCAAGACTGCAGGTCTGAGAGGGTTACCCAAGGATGAAGACGAGTGCAGGAAGATACAAATAAAAGTTTCTAAAAAACTCTCACAAAGAGAAAAGGAATTACCCGTTCTCGTGTCTACTGTGAGAAGGACGAAGAGCACAAGCCTTAGCTGGAGGAATCTGGGAAGAGGTAGCTGAAATGCTAGGAGGAGCTTTCCAGCCGTGAGGATAGCGAAGGCCTGCCATAGATCGCCTGGAGAGCACGAGGGGTCCCTGGCACTGGAAGGCTTTTAGGTTACTTAGACCTCTGTTGGGGATGGCATAGATACAGCTTAACCTCTCTGGAGCTGGAGGGTGGATCAAAAGGGCTCCCAAGAGCATATTTCTGTAGCTGTATAGTCATAATCTTCCCCAGCAACAATAAAATCTTACTATGTCACCAGAAATAAAAAGGCACAAAATTTAATTAATTTTAGCCATCTAGGAGCTGGTACCTGGTCATTGAGGATTGCTTGGTAAGCAGGTATGAGAGATGGGAGAACTGAGCCAAAATTTGTCAGATGTTCATTGCAGAAGACTCACAGTTAACAATTGCCAGCAGCAGCCTGCATGGTCCTCGAAATCAGCCTGCCCGGTACTGCTGGGGACACAGCCCTATCCTGCCTCTGCCAGGAGTTTAAATCTGCCATTTAACCCCTGTACTTATTGGATGTAAAGTGGTCAAATATTAACAGTGAATAATATCGAAACCTTTCTTAAACACAGCTGCCCTGATGCACAGTGTGGAGTATGAAGTGTCTTTCCTGAGCCGATGCTGGGGGACTAGGCTCACAGTTCTTGCTCCCATCCAGTGGTTTTCTTCTGAAAACGGGAGTTGAGGATTTAAATCATTTACACAATTTTCACTCTTTTGTATCTTGTAATAAATTGCTGGATTTTTCTTAGTGAATTGAATAAATCAGCCAAGGTTAAATAAATTTCAGCAGTTTCTAAAGATGCCCAAACTGGTTGTTCTGTATCTGGTTTGAAGTAATTAGTCATCCACACTGTGCTATTATCAGTGAATTCTTATCTTGATATGGAAAATCAATCCTACTCTAAAGTAGCATTTGTTTAATTTATAACTTGAAGTGAACACCTTTTTTAGAAAAGGTGTTTCCGTTTTGTACAGAAACTCATTTATGTTTTGAAAAGAAGGTGTTAGCAAGACTTAATTTTAAGCAGCATTATGCATTTTGAAATGCCATCAGAAGCTGGCGTTCACTTTTGGGACTTACCAGAACCCCTGTTTTTAACCCTTTTTCCCATAAGGCTGTTTCAGTCACGGCCCAGGAGAGAAGTAGATGGCCTGACTGCATGAACTGCTTCTCCCAGGTAACCTTCTTCTCCCCTATAACTTTGAACTCATTGATCAATGATTCAAACTACCTCAAGAAGGAAAACAGAAGAGTTGTTGAGTTTTTTTAAAATTTGTGAAAACTGGCTGGTTACAGGCAAGAAAGCAGCAATGACCCTGCTGAAGGGCGAGAGACCCCGTCTCACTCTTTAGTCTCTATATCAGAGACTTAGTGGGGGCCACCATAATAGTGACTGGCATTATCAAATGCAACCCGCTACAGTAATTATAGAGGAAGTGCTTGAAATGCCTACTTTGGCTTTAAGTCCCTTATTATCTTACAAGCCAGAAATTAAAAATCTGTTTGGAAACAAAGCAATGTAATATGGAGGAGAGACACAAGTGTCCCACGGTGTATAATGGCTCCATGCACACCTCTCATCTAACAAATATTCTTGTGGTCACACTGGTGAAAGCAATGTCACCACACAGGCGAGCAGAAAGCCCCTTCTGTTCGATTGGAAACTGTAAATCTGTACATTAATGAACATTTTCTTCAGAAATTCATCCTAGCTGAGAAGAATTTCCCAACTTTCCTGTCTTACAGAAACTGTTTGGGGCATTGCCAGTACATGCCTTGTGCCACTGCAGTTTTGCTCTGGTTTAATGACTGATTTGAATGCTAATGGAGACCCAAGGACTGCTTCTTCTACCACTGGAGAAACGTAGTCTCACCAAATTTTAGCTATCAGATTTTGAAATGAGCTTTACCAAATAAGGACCAGAGCAACCATCTGACTTTTTTTACTGTTGAATTTCCTCTTGATGCCAGGGAAGTGAAGCACAGGAATACAAAGTTTAGTAAAATCAAGCTGGAAATACAAATCTGATAAATAGTCTGATGAAGGCTAGGAGACAAGTGAAAACACAAATATTATTTGAGAAAGTATATAAAAAATAGATAACAATGGGTCATTAAATAGATAGCTTGGGTCATTAAATTATAAATTAGAAATAACAAATTATTGAAATGAAGTTATTTTCAGAATTCAAACGAACTAGACTTGTGGACATATAATGCTTTCTTCCCAGTGGATATTTAGGAAGAACATCACTAAATAAGTCAAAACTGAGAGCTGTCTGCAAGCAAAGTAGTATTTACCACACCAGAACTTAGAAACCAGAACATCAGCGAAAACCTCTAGAGACAGTTAAAAATAAATGAATAAATAGAACTAATCCATATGCTTCTTTCCAAGTGTGAATCTTGCAGTTTTAAACTAACTCAGGGTCAGTATACACCTGGTAAAAGTCAGTGATTCCCATCACGCCATGTGTTTTAGGGGAAATCTGTGTCAGTTCTTGACAGGGACCTTTGGGGGATTGCAAGGAGTACACAGTAGCACAGTCTGGCCCACCATGTATAATACTAAAGCACTGGAAAGGAAGGAGTAACAACCCTTGAGAAGAAGAGGTTGGAGGGGAGCAGGCTGTGAGGGAGCAGGGATGGTGGTGGGGACACAATTTCAGAATGGCCCGAGGTCTGTTTAAGCATCAGAAGTCATAGCAGATGGCTGTTCCTGCCTGCTGAGCAATGCTGAACCTCCCCAATGGATGCATGTATAGGTTTTCCCCAGGGGGACCTACAAGAAGTTGTGCTCTGTAGTGATGACTAGGCAAGTCGGCAGAGAGGGAAGGGTTGAAGTTTGCTACTGGCACAAACAATTCAGTCTCTTTCTGAAGGTGAATGGGGTACACAGACACAGCAATATATTTAAATTAGGAAGAGAGTTGCAATTCCAGTAAAGCAGTGAATAAATCTTGCCCAGATCTTTACCAAATCCAGCTTAAAAACAAATTCAAGCATTCCTTGGGCCCAACATATGGAAATCTGTCCTCGTTCGCCACTTCCCACGCATGCTGGTTTCTCATTTCTGTGTAAGGTGAGAAATAGAGTATGACTTCATTTCACAAGAATATGGGGGTTTTTTTCTTAGGATAAACTGAGAGACTTGGTAGGGTAAAGACTTAACAACAATCCTTCAAAACATCATAGACTTTGCGGCTACTTCATCACCCTCTGAAGAAGTAGCTGACCTCCAAAATCATAATTGCATAACAGACTGACTTCACGCAAAGCTGGATTAAGTCAGTCCTCCTCAAGCCAGAAGTCTGTGCCGCTATTCCCTTTCTCCAGTTCGTTTTCTGTCTCCCATTCTGCCATTGTTTGCTGAGATGCACACTGCAAACAGGGTCAGGGGGATGAGGAAGAACAACACTGCTGAAGTGGCAACAAACTGCAGCGCCTGGAGATGGAGAAACCAAGAAGGGAAACAAGTGGCCTCAGGCAAAGGCATTCGGGGTGGGAATATCTCAACCTAGCATAATAGCGAAAAGAAATGTATCTTGTAGTAAACACTATGAGATGGCAATAAACTCCAGAATGCCTTTCAAGAGCCACGGTGGTGTGGAAGTCATCTACGCATGGTCAGGGCAAGACAGGGCAACAGACGTATCTGAGGGTTTCACTCCACTGATTTCCCACAAGTGTGAAGTTCATACTTCTGTAATAATGTGTGTCCCTGCAAAAATTGATAACAAATATAAATGTAAAAATGTTTCATTATTCCTTTACTTTCTTTACAGGGAGAAAAACACTTCAAAGCCTGAAAAATAAGAGTCCAAATTCGGAAATATTTCTGCAGAGAAATTCTGATCCATTTTGATCGGCTTCAGAAAAAAATGGAAGTACACATGCAGGAAGAAATTCCAACTATCCTCTATTCCTTTCGTCTTAGAAAAACAAAATATATATTAAGCATACACGATGATAACATGGACATGGAACCTTTAACACGGCAACAGCTTGCTGCTTCTGCAAGATCTTCTAAAGGAGTGAGGAGTCATCTCAAACATTCACATAGAAATATCTGCCCACAGTATGGTGCCAATTTAAACTAAATGCAATATGAATTGTATTAATAATATAAAATGATTATAGAAAATCATGCAGAATTACTGAAAAAAAAAGTAGGTTCTGTTAAGGTTAAATGCAGATGGTCCCTGTGGGAATACAGCACAGATGGAAAGAGAGTTGGCCTGTTAAACCTCTCCAGAGCTGAATCCAGTGAGAGCCATAAAGCGAATGGCTTCTTCAAGTGTATCAGCAGCAAAAGGAAAACCAGGGTAAACGTCAGCCTGCTGATGAATAGGAAAGAGAACTGCTGACAGAGGGGATGGAAAAAGCCATGGTCAACGCCTTCTTTCCTTGGTCTTTACTGGTAAAACCAGCCTTCAGGAATCACAGGTCTCTGAGGCCAGTGGGAAAGTCTGGAGCAAGGAAGACTTACCCTCCGTGGAGGAGGATCAGGCTAGGAACATTTCACTCTCTTCACCTTGATCTCTCCCAGTAAAACAAACCTTTGGGAATCCTTGGAATTGGATGTGGTTTTTTCCTGGAAAGGAAAAGGAAGTAAAAAATATCTAATATTACATCAGGTAAATGGTCATATATCTGAGGTATAGATAAATATTTAAAGTAATGAAATAAAAGGTTGTATAATGGCAGATTTTTTGTGATAATCTGAACAAGTATGAAATGGTATCATATCACACCATATTTTTCAAGATTGTGGTGGCTTGACCCTGGCTGGACACCATGTGCCCACCAAAGCCGCTCCATCACTCCCCTCCTCAGCTGGACAGGGGAGAGAAAATATAACGAAAGGCTCCTGGGTCGAGATAAGGACAGGGAGAGATCATTCACCAATTACTGTCATGGGCAAAACAGACTCAATTTGGGGAAATTAGTTTAATTTATTACTGATCAAATCAGAGTAGGTGTCGTGGTTTAGCCCCAGCCAGCAACCAAGCACCACGCAGCTGCTCGCTCACTCCCCCCAGCCCAGTGGGAAGGGGGAGAATTGGAAGAGCAAAAGCAAGAAAGCTCATGGGTTGAGATAAGAACAGTTTAATAATTAAAATAAAATAGTAATGGTAGTAATGGCAATGATAACAATAATGATTATGATAATAGTAATAACAATACTTATAAGGATAATATAATAAAAAAAGAAAATAACAAGAGAGAGGAATGAAACCTGGGGAAAAAAGGGAAAAGAAAAAAAAAACCACAAGTGCTGCAACCGCTCACCACCCACTGACCGACACCGCCAGTCCCCGAGCCGCTGTCACTGCCCCCTCCCCCCACCAACTCCCCCCAGTTGATATACTGGGCATGACATCACATGATATGGAATATCCCTTTGGCCAATTCACATCAGCTCTCCNAGAAATAAAACCAAATCTTAAAACATCTTCCCCCCACCCCTCCATTCTTCCTGGCTTAACTTCACTTCCAATTTCTCTACCTCCTCCAAACCAGCAGCGCAGGGGGACGGGGAATGGGGGTTGGGGTCAGTTCATCACACAATGTCTCTGCCGCTCCTTCCTCCTCAGGGGGAGGACTCCTCACACTCTTCCCCATGGGCTCCACCGTGGGGTCCCTCCCACGGGAGACAGTCCTCCAAGAACTTCCCCAGCATGGGTCCTTCCCATGGGCTGCAGTTCTACATGAACTGCTCCAGCGTGGGTCCCCTCCATGGGGTGCAGTCCTTCAGGAACAGACTGCTCCAGCGTGGGTCCCCCACGGGGTCACAAGTCCTGCCAGCAAACCTGCTGCAGCGTGGGCTCCTCTCTCCACGGGGCACAGGTCGCGCCAGGATAGAGGAAGCTTCTAGTAGCTTCTCACAGAAGCCACCCCTGTAGCCTCCCCCCACTACCAAAATCTTGTCACACAAACCCAGTGCAAAGGTAGAAGCATAACTCTATCTCCATCCTCTCAAGCCAGCCAGCCCCCTCAAACTGGATCACACTCATATTTATACATATCTTAAAAATCTAAATATAATGCATAGGAACCTTTGTGCTTCAAGGCATTCAGTGAAAGCCACGGAAAAGTTGTCTCTGCTCTTCGCTTGAATTCAGTGTTATTAGTGCTGCTGGAAAATGCACTTTTTCTTCCTGCAACGGCTATTTGCCTTTTGTCAATTTTGTCAACCTCACCACACCCAGATTTCCTAAACACTCATGCAGGCAAGAGAACAACACTTTTCTGACTGGTGCAGTAGCAGGAATTTTGAGCAGGGCCAACACAGTCTAAGACCCCCCAAAATTTGCGTGCGCTGAGCTGACCCCCTGGGCAAGGTCAGCAGGATCTCAGCTGCTTGCTTCCCAACCAGCTTAACGAGTAAGCAGATTACGGATGCACTTGGAGAGTTTCTGATTGCTTAACCCAATGAGAGCCTTTCCATATTTTGCACTCCCAGGCCCATGTTGATGTGCAAGACTGCAGAGGCCGTTGCATCGTTGATAAGACGGTGCTCAGCGCTGAACCATTATCTGCCAGAACAGATGGTTAATAGGGAAGAGTCCCACATGATTAGTTTACCAGCCAGCTCATAGATGATGGACACTACTCTGTCACTTTCTAAATGCATACATGTTTCATCATCATTCATGGTAAAGAGGTAAATCTAAGTTAACTATGTATCTGTCCACAAATATTTCACCCTAACTGCATGTTTATTAAGAAATGCCTGTTGAACGCAAAGATGTTTTTCAGCAACTAGAAGGATGTTCAAAACCTCATGCAAAACTTTTTTTTTAGAATAGGTGATATTAATTTTTTTATTATATCTATTTCTTAGATTGGGTGATAGCACTATGATTTTTCCAGTGAATGACTGCAGTTTTATCTATCCGTTTATGAGACTGAAAGCTGTAATGGGAAACTATAACAGTCTGGCAGATCACACCATGATCATTTCCAAAGGGTTCCCAGCTCTGCCACTCCTCCCTGTGCCCTCCCACACCACGTGTAAGTGCAGTGCTGTTCCATCACTCTTTGCTCTACACTCCCACACAATCTTTTGGACATAGACTGGATGGGCTGTCTGGTGAGTCATCCAAGGGGTTTCCTTCAGCGTCCCAGTGGCCTTGGGATGTGCCCATCAGTGTCAGCACTGCCTGTAGGTGTCCTCACTCCTGCCATCGAACATCCTACCTCCTGTTGCTCACTGACTAATTTCATGCCTTGTTCTCCTTCCCCCCCACCTTTTCTGCTCTCCTTTTCACTATCTTTGCCTCCCTTTCTCCACCCAGCCTCCTCCCAAAAAACCCACCATTCTATCCCTATTTTGCTACAACCATTTTCAAATTCGGTATTTCTGATACCATTACATATGCAATCTCGGCATTAATGATATGGTTTCCTAGGTACAGCTGCCCTTACAAGGATCCATTCCCCAAAAGAACCTCCAAACTACCCCTGAACTATCTGACTCCTACTGGTTTCAGTTTGCTTACCTTATGTGCTTTCTGAGATGTGTCATCCTGCTTGTGTCTTGATTCTTCTACTCAGCTCCAGGTAAGCTCTTCTCCCATACTCAAACCGTGTCAAAGCTCTAATATGTTTTTTTTCACTCTGTTTCTGTGCTCAGAGCACATCCTGCCCTCCCTTTGCTGCTCAGTCACAAATCCTTAGCCTGGACGTATTCTTGGGACACCATCCCACTTCCTGCAGAGGCATGATCTCAACACCATCCTGATCCTCTGCAACCTCGTGCCCTACGGTGATGCTTTCCCGGTGCAGGATGGGTGCCCAGGCTGAACGCAGCATCAGTCCTGGCTCTGCAGCAGGGGTAGGGCAATGGGGCAATACAACCTCCGATTGACTAGAGGCTACCCAAAACGTCTCTGGGGCTCAGGTCTGCCTGGATCAGTCACTGCTGGAGGGTGTCGATCTCTTTCAAAGTTTGCACTTGAGCAGACATGTGCACTGCTGCTTCATTTCAGGGAGCAAACATGTTTTGTGGAGGATACACCTTTGATGACAAGTGGGCAAGCCTGGGTTTGGATAAAAGAGAGGAGTAAAAAAAAAAAAAAAACCAAAAAATTTTTGCCGTGTTACTTGACATCTGGCAGGGCCAATGCAATTTTGCTTTGTAAGTATCTGAGAAAGGTACTTTATATCAGCAGATATTTTCCTCAGAGGTGCTAAATCATTTATCATAGTAATTTTATTAGGAACACAAGCTTCCAGCCAGTTCCCTGCAGCCAGCCAGTTAACTTCTCAGAGGGCAGATTCAAGACAAGTGATTACATGAAACTGAAAATAGGGTGTTATGATCAGGACAGCCGATAAAATGGTAGCAGAAAATACAGAAGAAACTTGGGCTTCCTTTGAAACAAAAGTGCACTGAGAAAAATCAGCCAGTGATATTTCACTTCCCAAGTGAACAAGACTTTATTTCTGTGCATCATCATTTATAAAACACTTTATGAAGTGAGTCAGCCAGTGGGAAAGGAATCACTTGCTCCATTGCTTGATCTTCCTTCCCAACACCAAAACCAGATGAAATGCTAGTTGAGTAGAAAGGTTTGTGAGTGTTGTTCATGTAAGACCTTTTTTTTTCTATGATCTGGTATCAGTAAAGACCTGATCACATTCTTACCCAAGAAGAACATGTTTCTATGAAATGAAAACATTTCTATGAAATTTTTTTAAAGTTTATCATTGCTTGTGTCAGTGTTATTTCTCCTAAGCACTGTGCTCCTTCATGCTGCTGCTGCTGCATCCCCAATAATCCCCTCAAAAAGAAGGTCATTCTGTATTGTTTCTAGTTCACTAATTTACTCTGTTAACATGCCATGGACAACAGTAGTATTTATAGAGGTAGTTAGAAGAAGGAGATTAATTAAAGATCATTTTGAAAAGAAGATGGTCCCATTGCTTTGAAAGATAAAATAAAGGCCATGCAGCTGTAACCACTTTGGAAGGTTTGCTTCCACTTTTAAAGCAGATGTCTCTGATGTCATTGAATTATAATAAACTGGAATAGCTGGATGCTATGGGATATCTGCTGTAAAGGCAGATGTCAGCCAAATTGTTTTAGTTCATACAAAGCACTTGTAAAGTCCAGAGGGTTATGGCCTCTTTTAGTTAAACTACACAGAGTCTGTAACATATACTGCTTGCTGTTCATTAAATGGTGTTCGTTAAAAGCAACTTCTCAGGGAATGTTGACATCGTCCTGTTCCCTGACTCTCTGGTCCTTCCCTCAAGAACAGTTCAAGGATGTTCTGCTCTTTTTTGATATGTGAAACAAGGCACAACTGTGTTAGTACTTTATTAGCAATTAGTATATTTTCAGTCAAAAAGAAATCCAGCCCTTTGCAGAGGGAAGCATACTCATGATGAATTTTTTGGGTTCCATATTAGCACTCAGAAGGTGGGACCTTTGGTGCCTGCAAGCGATGCCATGACCCGTGTTTTGCACATGGTGATGCATTGCTCGTTCTGGTGTTAAGATGGCAGGAGGTGAAAGCCAGAGTTGTTCACTGCCTGGTGAGGATCTGTGATTACAGGTGCTATGGGGAGAAACTCCTACATCTGGCAAGAGTCGATTTTGCTGCAAAATCCCTTCCTTAGACCACCTTTGTTTTTTACAGATGTTAATATGAGGAAGATAATGATACACGGGGCCTGTTTATGAACCATCTTTGAGATACAGTTGTGCCAGTAAAAATAAATGCAAAGTTGAATATTTTGTGAACTTACTTATATTTATTTTGATCAATGCAATGTAAACATATGGGTCTGGAGAAAATCTTCTTGAGCACAGCTAACACTTTCAAAGTTCTTGTAAGACCAAATTTGGCTTTGATTGACCTTTCCTTTTATGCTGAAATAAGTTTTTTCTGCAAAAGATAACCACTGCTAAATGACCTCAAGCAGACTTTTTCTCATTTCCCTCCATCCACAAAGCCTTGCGTCACAGTGACCAGATTAAAGTTTTGGGCAATTGTGGTAGAACAAGCAGGAAGAAAATAGGTCCCTGGAGATCTGGGAGCTGTGACAGCTGGTGCATCAGAGATGGACATGGGATAAAATATGGAGATTAGTTATCTTTCCCACAAAAGACAGGATTTGGGTGCAGGCTTAGGTACCCAAATGATTGCATTCAGGCAGCTGAACTGAGCCTTCCCCAAGACGTCCATTGGCAGCAATGGGAACTTTGGTACCTTGTTCTTATAAGAACATGCATTTAGATATCTTAATATGGAACTAAATCTCATCCCTCTGCTCATATGTTTTCTAAATTGGATAAAAAAACCATAAAGCCAAAGGATGCATTCAGTTGTTGCACTGTATTTAATGTCAACAGAATGATGACATTTATTCAGTGATAAAGCCAACTGGTGAGGTAGGGGGGGTTGAGAGGGTATTGGTAGAGTTGCTATGATCTTGACTGATATTGTTAATGTTGTAGCCAATATTCAGACAACTGAAAACTGTGCTACTTATGTCTTGTGGCTGCTATGACCATGGTTTGCCTTAAAAGAACCTGTACTTTAGGTGGCTTGGGTTGTAAGAAAGCACATAGCTGCCTTCAAAATATATCTGTAACATCTGTCTACCACTTTGACTGTCCAACCAAGCAAACGTGCAAGGACACCATTGACAGCAAGCTTTTGCCTTCTGTGAATGCTTTTTCAAACGCAGCAATAAGGAGGGCTAACTTTACCCAGCGAATTTTGGTGAACTTGTGTTGCCTATATCATTTTGGTCTGACTGCTCAGAAACACATCTAGCAGAAGCAATATGTTTTAATGGGAACCCATCTAATCTCAGCCTAATTTGCTGTCTGACAACAGCAGCACTGAAATCCTCTGAGGGGTTTTTCCCATTTCTGTGTGCCTGTGCAAGGAGAGGCATTTTGCTCCGGCTCTGCCCCGGCAGCACAGAGCTCCTGTCAGCCTCAGCGAAACAGCTACTTCCCTGGAGAAACCACTCCTAGGTACACAGATACTGCTGCGAAGCATCAGCTCTTGTAAAACTGGTTTAAAATTGCATTTTTTATTTTAAAAATGTATGCAGTAAATATTTTGCTCTGCATATCATTATTAATCTGTATCTCAGCTTTTCTTTAATCTATTTCTAGGCAAAGCAGCGATGAAAATAGGACTTTATATAACCCTGATGAAAGCATCTGTCAAGGAATGGGAAAGAAATAAGTACGAGAGACTTGTTAATAAAACAGTAAAAATATCTAGAGACACAGCATTACAACGAGGAGCCTGGTGCTCTAATTAAACCATCTGCTTTTAAAATTTATTTCCTTTAGCAACCGGCTTAAGCGCTGGGGCATCCCTGCATGGCACTGAGCTGGGGTCCCCAGACCTGCCTCTATCAGCCTTCCCCTGGGCACACAGGCACTGTCCTCTGCGCCAGCTGTCTCAGCTGGTGGAAAACAGCCCCTAAAGCCATTGTCTTCATGCAGGAGCACTCCAGAGAGGTGGCCCCAGTGCCAGGGGAGTGTTGTCCCATGAGGTGGGGGCATTTCTACCTCATCCATACATCTCCTTCACCAGGGTCCATGCTGAAACCGTACCTGTTTTGGGAGGAGTAGGAAGGAGGAATAAAGTAACCTTTCTCTTTCCATCCACTGATGAAATTTCCCTTGGCAGCTACTGGCTGGTTTGTAAAGTGAAACAAAAAAGATTTGGGGGTTTTGTCCCAGGGCATCACTGGAAGAACTTTGCAATCTTAAAGCTTTGTGAAGAAGTCAATCCCTCTGTCATCCAGCTCTACTTGAAACACCATCAGGAGTCCACTGCCTGATCTATTTTCCACAGATAACATGCTTTCATTGCAGATTAACAGGTTTTCACCCTTTTTTCTGGTTGTGTTTGTCTACTGTTCCTGACATGGTGTGAAGGGCCATCTGTAACACCACAGGCATGAGGACCGAGCTTACTGATGAACTCTCTCTACTGGAGATCCTTCATCAATCCAACAAAATAAAATAAGCCCCTGGAAATGTCAGCCACTGGGGTCCACTGTTTGCAGAAGCAAATGGGTAGGAGCCTTCGCAGCTGCAAAGCAGGCAGCAATGGGGGTGGCTGGCGAGAGCGCTGCTCAGCCGACGTGCAGAGCTGCTGGGAAGCAGCGCAATGGGTTACACCTACTGTGCGACCTGCCCTCGCTGGCCTCAGCCCTGTAAATCCAGAGGGCAAAGCTGAAAGCATGGGAAAAACTAATTAAAAGCAGCACTCAGTTAAAATCCCTCTAAAAATTTTTATTAGCTTTGTGCAAAAGAGTTTACTCATCCTTTTACTATTCTGCTCACAGTTTCTTTGTAAGGACAGCCCCTTCAGGAGTGCTGGAAAACTAAGGTGTGGGGTAATCCACTGATCCTGGGAAATTGCCCCACTAAGTGCCATTTTGGCATGGTCTAAGCAGGGCAATGAGCTGCTGTGCACATGCTCAGCCACCCTGAGCAGAAGAAGCGGCTCCTTGGCTTGAAGTGATCACTGATTGTCTTGTGGGGCAAAAGAAACCAGCCCAGCCCAAAGACCTGCAAGCAGTTAAAAATAACCCCACTGAAGATTTCTGGAAATGGTATGAATTGCTCTTTCAGCCTTTTCAGTTGTTTTTTACGTCTGTAAAAGCTTGGTGCTGGCAGAAAGACACAGAGAAGGTAGCCTGTCATAATAACTTCCGTCTTCATCCTCTTCAGCTGTGCCAGGAAGAGGAGCCTACTGTGAAAATGTCTCTAAAATTAAAACTAATTTCCCAGGAGCCTCCCTACTTATTTTCTTTAATTTTAAAAGCTGGCTTACCTTGCATTAACAAGGGCTTGAACAACATGTTCTTTATAGGCAGGTGTAAAATATTCATACTACAAATGGAGGACGCTAGGATCTCGTAACGCTCCCGGTTGCTCCTCCAACCAGAGGGACCCCATCCAGCCCCCAGCCCTGGTGCAGCGGGGCAGCAGACGCACCTTGTAGCAGGGCTTATACCACGTGGTGCCCAGCAGCACCCCACAGCCTCCTACCGACAACTTGCTCGGCACAGGGTGCCAAGCTGGCACCCAGGGACCCCAGCGTCAGAGCCACAGGGGCTCTGCTGGCACATGGCCTCCTTCACCCGGTCGGGTAAAGCCTGTGGGCTTCACAGTCATGATGGGTGATGGCAGTGTGTGGAGCTGCCAGTGTGTTCCCCAGTAGGAAACACCCATCGGTGCCAGCTGGTTTGGTCAGTCTCCAATTTTGTATGTTTGCTGAGGAGCGGAAGACGAGAAGGTGCCCGCAGCAGACAGCAGTGCTGGTATCTCACTGACAACAAAAAATGCAACGTCAGTGTCCAAAATGCAATGTCAGTGTCCAAACTGGGTAAAATGCTTAAAGACAGCCCGAGCACCAGTTTGGAAAGACAGCGAGTTTCAGCTGCAAGCGCTGCTGTGCCCATGAGCGGCGCCAGGGCAAAGGAAGACTTGTCATGCCCCAGGTTTGGTTACTTCATAATGCTTTGCAATACACCTACTGGCTGTGTTGTCCTCTAGATTTCAGTGACTGACGGCACATCCCAGCTCCCCTCTCCCACCCACACCCTCTCACTGCTGGGCCAGACTCTTTCCTCCTTTCCCTTCCTTGGCTTCATCGTCTTGGTGATGGAACTGGCCCTTCATGGCAGCACCAACACGAAGGAGGTCCTCCAAACCAAGCTGAGATGCAAATCTGTGACCTAAGTTTTTGAAAAGGCTAATCTCCAATTTTCCCGTGGGTTACCAATGGTTGGTAATACAATTTCTCGCTAGGCGCTGGTAGGACCAGGCCATCCAGGTCACCAAGATAACATGAGGGTGCTTTCCCAAAGGTGGTACACTCTCCTCGGAGGTGAGCAGAAGAGAATTGCTGCGGCCCCCTGATCAGGATGGGGAACGCCATGCCAGCGTGTGCTGATGGCATTACAGAAAGCTCTTCAACAACGGATAGATAAGGAGGTGCAGGAGAAACAAAGTGCTATTCAGCAACTTGCTATGCTTACTTATATGAGGGTGAACTTATTAACGGTGCTGCTGGTAAAAGATTTTTCCATCAAAGCCTTTCTCAATGAATAACTAGGTTGGTGAAAGTGCACAAAAATTGATCAACATAGCTACTCTTTGGGTCTTCTCTCTTTTAAGGCGGTTGTGAAAAATAATTCATTTATTTATTGTGCGGGCTTGTTTTCCATCATTTTATTCTACAAGGGAAGTGGACAACATTTTTCTAAACACCTCTAATGTGAAGATCTTCAGTCAGCACAATGTGAAGGCCATATTGGTTAGAGAACTCATTCTCTAACTTCACCCTCTTTTCATTCCCCACTCTTTTTATCCCTCCAGGCTGTCAAAAAGGTCTTCAAGAAGCTGCAATCATCATTTGTTCCGCCTTTATTGATCCCCTGCAGTGTTAAATCTTTATAAGAGGATCTTTTATAAGGACTTTTGTTTCTGATCGGTTGAAGACTTTACTAAGAAACAGATAGTATGATGCACAGTTGGGTGAGACAGAGGAAGCTAAGAAAACCTGAAATGTATTTCTAGTTTCAACCATCACCATTCCTGAAGACAGACTAGTTTAAACTTTAGGTCGTGTGTAACCCTGGGAGGATGTCAAGAATGTGGTAAAGGTAAAGAAGATCCTGTAAAATTACAGTGATCAAAACTCTCACCAGTGTTTAGCTGGGAAAAACTGCTGACGTAGTCACCATTTCATGTTTTATTCTCAGTGGTTTTAGGACATATGCAACACTGGTTTTCTTATTATTATTAAGCGCAAAAGCATCTGTCCCATTGGGGTTTGGAGAGCACAAGCCCTGTAGCACCCCCTGGGGCAGTGATGCATCCGCTCAGTGGGGTCTCAACTATCACTTTGTGAGAGGTGGTTTCTGACGGGTGGTGCTTTGTAATGGCAATTGATTATCCCGGGAAGAAGATAATCAAGATGTTTGTTACATTTCCCCTTATCACATATCCCAAAATATCTCACATATTTCATAACCTCTTGGCTGGTGATGCAAGGCGGGGAGACTGACATGAAGTCAGGGAGGGAGGTGAAAGGAAGATGCCACCAGCACAAAGGTTGTATTTGAAGACATGACAAGATGTAAAGTGAGAAGACTGGGAAATACAGTGACAAATGTGCTGGAAGTCCACCTAGGATGGTATGACAAGGGCAGGGATTCAGTTGCGGGAGCCTGCTGAGGGATGTGTGCAGGGAGCAGGTTGGAGCAAACACCACAAGAGTGATTTTGGGGGCAAATGCAGTGATTTTAGCTTGACGTGCAGGAAAGCCAGGCAGCAGGACTGCGCTGGGAGGTGAAGAAGAGGCAGCAGCAAGAGCACGCAGAGGAGCGGGAAGGAAGAGCCTGAGCCGTGTGAAGCAAGAGCAGGCAGCGGTTGGCCGCTGAAGGGCAGGAGACAGATTTTGTATGTGCTCAGGGAAAAATGGCCATTGCCCTTCTCCCACTCAACACAGCACACGCAAATAAAGCCATGACCACAACAGGTCTCAGGCCCCTCACATACTTTTTTATGCCAGGGTAACTGCTGTCTGCCATGGAAAGTCATGTTCCTTGTTCAAATTAGCAGAGAATTAGTATCTACCTTTACCAACTTTTTTTAATATATATGTCTATATATTAAACTGAAATAAGTTTTAAGATGGCTGGCTACTCCTGGTTTTTCCAAGTTCTGCATTTCACTCCTGCAGCTGGTATATGTCCAAGGAGCACATCCCTGGCTATCGATTTTTCTGACACCTTCGAATTAATCAAAGGTTAAAGTCTGTCAGGAGAATGTTTAAGTCATGTATTTAGCAAGTGCAGTTCTTTCATCTGCCCACACAATATGCCTGGGAAATATGCTAAACTGGAGGAATAGCTCAGTCAGGGCTAAAATGAGAAACTGTTAAATGGCAAGACCTTCACCAAGATGCTGAAAGCATGTATGAGGACCATCTCTGTCTTTGTTACACCTCTAAATTATGAAATCTGTTAGCTGAAGTAATTAGAGAGCTCTTTCGGGACTTGCTTCATGGAATTACTCCATGCTATTGTATAGGGGAGATCTCCTCATCCGAGGGATCTCAGCTGTCCCTGGACATCAGTGGTGCCGGCAGCAGAACCGGAGTCTGCACTGGCTCAGCCACTTCTACTGCCTGGCAAAAGCATAGCTAAGGCAGCAGAGGAAACCGCTGTGTAAGTACATATGATGGGTAATCCTTGTGAGGGAGACTTATCTACACAAAAGGACTACAGGGCAATGGAGATAAGCTGGCCATGAATAAACTTCAGCTGGAATTTGGAAGAATGTTTATTTTTTGGTGCAACAGAAGTGGGATTTTGAGACAACCTTCCAACTGGCACAGTGAAGCCAAAAAAACACAGGGAAAAAATATCAACCCAGACCCAGTTTGATGCTTTTAGCAGGAGATGGGTAGTTTTATGAAACACACTCTGTGATGACAGAAACAGCAGAGGATTTGGCTCTGTAACCCAAGAGATCTCGTTTAGGTTGACTATTTAATGCAGACCATGAAATTTTGTTGCACGGAAGTGCCATCACCTCTGTAGGTTTCTGTAGGTGTAAGTGGGTTGGGTGGATACCCACACCTTGCTCGGAGTGAGAATGCTCCAAAGGACATGAAATGGCCACTTAGGCCTTATATATTATAGCCCGGCTGGAGCAGTACTGATGCTACAGCAATTTACCTTAATGACTCAAAAGCGTATTTCACAGCAGCGCTGTGTAGCCGTCCTGACTTAAAAGCCCTCTCGTGGCTTAAACTCAAATTTATGCCACTCAGAGAAGATATCTAAAAGAAAAGGCATATCCAACAAAACCAGGAAGAAAACCAGAAGAATTTAAAGCTATGAAAACTCAGAGAAGAAAATGAGTTGAAGGAAAATTATACCATCAGTGCCAACGATTATAAAAGTCTTGTAGTAGCAAGACCATTAGCTCGGGGGTCAGCAGTGAAAGTCATTATCAGTCATTATGGGGCGCAGCACAGCGGGACAGCAGCAGAACACCCGGCCTTCATGGGTCACAGTGCTGGCCAGGGGCAGCACCCAGGGGACTACAGCCAGCTCAGCAAGCAGCTTTCCTGTCTTCTGGCGATGACATATGGCCGTGTCACTGCTACAGACCGGTGACATCACTGAAGGGCCTGCAAGGGCCATTCCCAGCAGAGAGTCATTGGGCAATAGCTAAAAGAGTATTGGTATGTTGGCAAGGAAGCTGAGGCAGAAAGAACTGGACTCCTCTCCAGACACAGCTTTAATTAGACAATTTATAATTAAATGATGAAAGTCAGGTATTTGAACACGTTAGTATGCTGCTCATGTCATGCTTAAGAATGATTCAGCTTGCTTAGTTCTCACATCTGAAAGGCTGGTCAGTACATCATCCATTTCTGCCTCTTCTCACCTACATTATTCCCTCCTCCCCCCATTAAGGATATAAAACCATGAAATTAAAGAGAAGCTAAAGAAAAAAGAAGAAGGGAAGAGCTGTTAGCGCCACTTCACCCCTGCCTGCAGACTCCATGGGATGGATTGTGCAAATGAAGGGAGGACAGGCTAGTGTTTACCTGCTGCAAGACCAGGACCTCCGCGGCAGCTGCACCCACACCATCTCCAGTGCTGTGCATGCTGTCCTTGCAGCTTTGCCCTGTGGAAAAGACTTTGGCACATGAATTTGCAAGGAAGAAAGAATATTGGCTGAAGTTATCTTGAAAATGCATGCAGAAGCCATCAAAACTGATAACTACCCTTTTCCTACCGTGAAGGTGTGAGCTGGAAGTGTTTACGGAGGAGAAGAGGAGGTAGCAGTGGCTGGAGGAGCAGGCTGGGACAGACCTGAGCTGTTACCTTCAGCAAACCTCACCTGCTACAGCCCTGTGTTCTCCACCTGGCCTTGCCCACGGGCACCCGATCACCCTCGGTGGGTTTCTCTCCCTGCCAGCGCTCATCTGCTTCTTACTCCTTCAATTGCACACTGGGGAAACAAATCCCTCATGTGTAGGTGCAGCTGGCAGTGCGTCGGTGCCTTTGGGAGGCAGAGGGAAAAGCAGCCATGGCTTTTGTTTGGCAGCCGGACCTGGAAGTTCTGCTACACTCTCAGCTCTGGCACTTCATAGCGAGGTGTTTGCAAAGCCTCGCTGATCCTTGAAGCATCTCACCCAAAGAAACGAGGCAAAAAACCAAGCTACTACCGATTTTTTTTCTGTTGGTTCCCAGCAGAATAACTTACTCCGCCAAATTTATTTATGGAAGGTGCTGTAATGCAGAGACATGTAGGCTCAATTCTTGTTTTACATATCTTAATGTTCATTGATTTTGGTGGAATTGCTCTTGATCTCCAAAGAGGTGCAAAGAAAAGGTAAGCGCAGTTTGCTGTGCAGCAGTTATGGCAGATACTACCTGGACCTGGAGGAGGTGTACAATCTTTGGGACTCGAGAGGCTGCTTATTCCCGTCATGTGAAAAATACCTTCTCTCTCAAGCAGCATGCAGCAGGAAGCATCCCCAGGTGGATGCAGGGCTGCTGCGTGATGTGAGGTGTCTTCCGAGGATGGCAGTAGCAGCACGTAAGGGCTCTCTCCCTTACAGGGTGACCCCACTGGGGACATCCCGGAGTGCGGGGAGAGCGATGGGGTGTTCAGGGGCCTGCCTGCTTCCCCAGACACAAAGAGAGGAATTCCCCCTATCCTGCCTAACTACGTTGGCTTTGCGTCTGAGCTCCTCTAGAGGGGAAAGGTGGCTTTATTTTTAAGACACAATTCATTCAACTTTTGAATACTGCCCTAGGATGAAATAAGTCATGGCCAGAAGTGTGTGCTTTCCCTGGAGAGTGTGAGGTGCCTCTCCCAAGCGTAGATGTCCGTACTGTGGATGGCTAAACTGGATGGGGCAACCTAGCAGCTCGGGATTGGCACGTTTCTCAAGGACTCTGCTTCTGAACTCCCTTTCTCCATGTCAGAATCTAACAACTTCTTTCTTGCCTTCTAAAGACAATTTTTCAAGGCTGCAGCTAACCTTTTCTTTAGGGTGCTAGTTCCTTAATCCTGTAATTTTCTTATGTTTCCCAAATTCATCAGGGAATTGAATTACATACAGGGGTCACCTTTAAAGTAATCAACGTATGGAGGACTTGCAACCAGAACCACGTTCGCCTGTGCTGCACCATGCAGCCTGAGGGAGGTTGCTTCAGATGAGAGCGTGAAAGCACCTTCAGCGACAGCTCGGTAAGTCTACAGAATGAAAAGGAAAGTCCTTCTGGCACCTAAAAATGAATCAAGTTCAGGAGAACCTTCTCACAGCCCAGACAGACTGCTCTGGGGTAGATACAAGGAGATGTAGACTTACAGATACGTACGCATGCGTGTGTGCAAACACAGAGATGGCTTTTAAGTGCTTTTGCCCACTGACGCTCCCCTGGCACAGAGAGCACACGCAGAGCTGGGGACACACAGGAGGATGACAGCTAGTAGCAAAATATCCCACAGTGTCGTGGGACCTCTGCCTGCTGACTGCCCTCAGGGTATTCTCTGGCAGCCACGGAGGAGGAATGGCAGCCTACGGGTTTACACATGGAGTGCAGGCTGCGACGCTATGCGAGCAAAGTGATACAGAACATCTCTTCATCTTCCTCTCTGGAAATCAAGAAGTTTCCACCCACCTCTGCAGCAAAATCTGGCTGCTTCTACCCACTGTGACACAACAGCTGAGCTGCCACAGCTCCGCTCAGCTCAGGATCTCATTTCAGGCTTGCCCTCCCCACCCATATCTCTTTTACGCATCCTGTCTTAGAGCAAGTGCCACAGGTGCTCCAGGGTGCAGGAGAAGCCACAAATGGGTAGAGTTTTCATAGCAGTGTTCACACTGGAGAAAACAGGCAAGTTTCAGACAGGACTGATAAGGTATTAAAAATTACATGCTAGATTGAGAATCAAGGGAAGCCTGCAATGATGCAAACCTGTACCTTTGGTCAGTCGCTTAACTTTGTAAAACATAATTGAATATGGATTAGCAAAGTGGATAGGCAAACTAGGAATTGACACTCCTTTCAGACAACAAAAAGCAGCGCTCCTTAATATTTTAGCCCTAGGAGCAAAACTTCAGCACATGAAAACTTCCTGGCCCCACTGCTCAAGCCACCACAGAGATCTGTCCTTTATTTCCATGGTATTTATCAACTAACCCAAGCACAAAATTGGACGACAAGAGATCATCCCTTTCTTTTTTTTCTTTACTGCTCTTTAGCCAGGGAGGACCTAGATCCCAACCCAGCAGGTATTCTGCACACTGCAATTCCCACTGAGTCAACAGGGATCAGAGGCACTTAGCATCTTACAGAATCAAGCTCACCAATCCCAGGCGAAGTGCTCTGCAGTGCTCTGTCATCTGCGGAGCCTGCCAGAGCCACAGCACCGGACTGTCACCAGAGGGAGCTGCAGCAAGAATAAAACCTCATATTTTTTCATTATTTTCTTTGGCACATACAACACAATTCAAATGTCTTTTTTGAATTACATTTTTTATTAGGTGAACACGATTTTAATATATAATTTAAAACTCCACGTGTACACGGCCTAGGATGCAACGTGCTCCCTCCTCCACTGACTCACAAAACACCGACGCCGTGAAGGTGAACACCAGCTCTGCGTTTGCAGCCTCACACGGATGTTACAAATGGTCGGGAGTGAAAGCTTTGCACGCAGGGAGGTCTACACAGGACAGGACGAAGCACATTAGGAAGAGGTAAAGAACAGGAAGAAGGGAGTAAGCTGGATCTGCCCTGGCTGAAGGACTGCTCTCAAGAAGCTGTTCTCCATTTCCCCTCCCAAATTCCTTAGGGAGCGAGAGGATGAAGGAAGGCCACGGTGCAGGTGGAGGCCCGTGGAGAGCGACGCTGTGTGGCTTCACGCACAGCACTGCCAGCCAAGGGCCCCTGTGAGGACCGCTGCTCAGGGTGCCATCAACAAGCTGTGGGCCATTCTGCACCGTGTCTTCCACTCCCGCTCTCTGAGCAGGGGGAACATGCGGGGCTCCCTCCTCCTCCCACTGCCCACGCCAAGGCTAAGTGACAAGTCACTGAAGACCGATGGGATTTGGCACTTTCCTGTGCCAAAGACCTCACTCTTGCACTCCTGTGACGTGCCACAAGGCTCTGCCTGAAATCTCAGGGTCCTACTTCAGAATCATGGTATTCCCAGAATTGGACTCCTTAAATAAATGGCCTGATGGGGGGGACAGGACAGGGAGGGACAACCAGGAAATCCACTGAGAGCTTGGTAGCTCCTCTTCATTTCAGAAGTAGACACTTGGGCTGCTCAATACTTGAATCAGATAGTAATTTTAAAGCATAAACATGGATTTAGGAGCTTTACTCCAGGTCCACTTCCCTTGGAAAGTTTGATTCTAGACAGTCAACAAAAAGGAAAAGGAAAAAAAAAAAGAGAAAGCCACACTAAGAAAAATCAAAAGTTCAGAAGACTCATCAAAAACTATTTCAACCTTACAAAGCATGTGTCTTTTGACTCAGGCCTCAAAATCAATTTAATGCATTATTAAAAAAATAGCAATATAGAAACTACCCCTTTCTCAGTTCAAAGTTTAAGCATATCTAAGAAGACCCTACAAAACCAGTCCTCTTTCTGGCAAGGCACTATCCAGTAGTGTGTGGCACAAACAAAAACACCTCTATCAAAGCCACTGATACAGTGAATGTGCGCGTGCATGTCAGCCCACACAGCAACTTTAGCTAGGTACAAAGATTTACAGTTTCATTCACACTGCTCTCCCTTTTAAAAAGTGGGGTAGTGGCAAGTATTAGCTAAAAATTGGGATCATGTGGTTCTCAAGCATACCTTTATATGCAAGTATTTTAAACAAAACTAAGAATTTGCTATTTCTTTCAATAAATGGCTCTAGTTTCCACAGACCTTTTGAGTTACCTGATAGCTACATTTCATTATTACAAAACTGGTTTAAAAAATTCCAGATCATCTTGTGTAACAAACTAGAACTCTGCTTGCTTTAATTACAAAAATAAGGCTGTCGCACAACAGACCAAATTCACATTCAAACAACATATATACTTTTTTTTTTACAACTAGCCACTTACAATTCAAACGCAGATAGTCTAAGGGACTTACACTGCCAATCCATGCAAGCAAGCAGGATATCTTTGGAGCTGGTGTTGTTCTCCATACAACTGATTATGCCCACATGCGTGCTCTGAAATAAGCTCTGTTTACCTAACAGCCGTAACAGGACTAGCCCTCCACTGAACAGAAGGCTTCTATTCTACAGTTATCAAATTTCAAGAGGAGTTTTGTCAAACTAATTTCATCCCTGGAGAAATCAGTGTGGTTTTGCCTTTCACATCAGTAAGCCTGGGATTTTGCCCAGGATTACTGATGCGTACATACTCACACACTTAGGCAAGCTTTTCGAAACCGGGACTTCAGGCAGTTCTCAAAGTTTACAACATATCAAGTACATGATAAATCCAGGATGGCTTCTCTGTAATCAACTGTGTAATTATGTAAATGTATATCTGCATTCATTTGCAGTACAACTTTTTTTTCAGGAATAGTTATATTGAACTTGGTGAAGTTAATAACGTACAGCTCCACGTCATGTCACGTTCCCTTCCTATAGTGAGGTTCAAGTCTCATGAAAATATAGGATTGGTGACAATAATGCCACAGTAACTTACCACAGACAACCTAATTCTTAAAAATGCACATATATATATGTATATTCCTATATGTATACGCATGTTATCAACTCCCATTCAGGACTCCTCTAGAGAAGGTGCTGTAGCTAAGATTTTGATTGGTAAATACAACCATGGACTTGAAATCTGTGTGTGCTCTTGCTCCATCTAGCCCTTTAACTAAGCTGAGGAGGCATCAGAGGATCCAAAGAGAAACTGATTTATGGATGGACTCCTTTAACACCTCCTTTTTTAAAGCCTTCTTGCCTTTGTACTGGAGGGAAAAGCCACACAGCTGTAAGCAGTTCGTCGCTGAAACAACGTGAACAGGAAGGTAACCTATTCTTTACTCCAGCAACTGGTAGTCATGAACATTGTTCATCTCATACCTCTGTAGTCGTGAGTAAGCCACTGTCCAAAATCTGAGAGGCTACAGTTCTCCTGTTGTTCAGCATCTTCAGCAGGGACTTGGATGATGACCTAGCGTGCACCCTCAGCAGATCTGTGAATAACACCTGAACCTGGTGCAGTGGTTGGTAACAGCTGGCAGAGCTTCAGTCCAGTGGCATCTCAATAACCTTGAGGACTGGGCCAACAGGAACCTCATGAAGTTTGGTAAGGACAAGTAGAAAGTTCTGCCCTTGGGGGTGGCAAAGCACCAGTACGGGCTGGGAAGCAATTGACAGGGTAATACCCCTGCTGAAGGGACCTGGGGATTTTAGTGAATGCCAGGTTGATGATAAGCCAGCAATGTACTCATTGCAAGTAGGGGAAAGCATGCAGTGCGCTACTTCAGGAGAAGTGTGGCCCGCAGGGTAAGGAAAGTTATTATCCCCCTCTACTCAGCACTGGTGAGGCTACATCCAAAATATCGTTTTGGGACCTTCTCCCAGTTCAAGAGGGATGTGAACAAACTGGAAGGAGTAGTCCTCCACCAAAGCAAATCAGCCAGGGGCCTAAAGCACACAGCCTGTGAAGAGAGGTTGAGGAAGCCAAGTTTGTTTAGTCTGGTAAGAAGAAGGCTAAGAGCCTACAACTATCTTGAGGACAGTTACAAAAAGGATGGTGCCACTCTCTTCCTGCGAGTGCCAAAAAACACAGCAAAGGCAACAGCCACAAATTACAGCCTAGGAGTTGAGGCTGGACATTAAAAGAAAGTTTTCACTAGGAGAGTACTGCAGCACTGGCACAGGTTACCTAGAGGGTTATTGAGATCTTCATCTTTGGATATTTTTAACAGTCTGCTAGACAAACCCGTGTCTGATCTGAGTTAGTGTTGGTGTTAGCCCTGATTTTGACAATGCTGGACCAGATAGATGACCTCCAGCTGTCCCTTCCAACCAACATGCCAAGGTTACTGATTTTAACAGAACATGTGACTTGCTGCACAGACAGTGTTGCTTTCTGACACTTTTTACAAGTTTGGCTTCCTTCAAGCCACACAGTCTGAGTGATGCTGTGATTGCAAAGAAGCTTTCCCACATAATGGTTGTCTTTCATTTATGCAACGACATAAGGACATTTATTGAAATGGCACTGCCCTGTCATTATGAAATCACCTGAATAAAAGCTGCATTACAGCATAGCTGCTATTTTCATAGCCAGACTTGATTCAAAATGCATAATGCAATTTGACTTCTGTCTAGAATGCATTTTGTAATGGGTATTAGCAAGTCATGGGCTGAAGTTCTGCTATGAGCATCAATACAGTCCCACTGGAACAATCTCCACTTCCTTTACTTGGCTCCTGTTCCTCAGCTGAGTTGACCACTGTGGCTTCATCCACCAAAGCACACACTCATTTTTCTCACTATCTTTGAGGCACTTCCACATTTCCATACCTGGGGATATAACCAGGACAACAGCTGGGTGAGTTAGGTGTGCTCTTGGACCATGGTAGAGTGTTTAGCCATCTATGGGACTGAGCCCTGGCTCTCAAAGTATCCCCCTGACTCTCATGTGGCTAATGGTGGAGCTGTGTGTTACTGAAGGTAAACTCAAGGTTTTGGCAAAATTTCATTTTAAGACAGTCCAACTATGGAGCTCCAACTTTGGGTGTGAAGTCTTTCTCCGTTAAGAGACAACTTAATATTTTCATTAGCTATGAGACCTCTTCTGAACTACCCAGTATTTTCCACCAAGTGCTTTCCTGCACATTTCACCCATATTTGGAACAGCAACCATGTCAAAGTATTTCACTTTGGCACATCCTCCATGGTAACACCTGTTTTTAAACAGTCAGTTGCAATGTGCATCATGAGACAAATCAAGTTTTCATGAACAATGTTAGCAGCCCATGTCTCTTAAAATAAACATGATCTAGCATAAACATGACAAAAAATGAATGCAGAGCAAAAATACGGCAGATATTGGCTTAGACTGAAATCTTAAGATTGATGATTTTTACCTTCTGGATCATAGCCAGCACAAACATTCTAATAACCACCAGCACTTTAAGTATCGTGATGAGCTAATTTCAACTACAGTAGTTGGAAGTATTAAAAAAGGTAAGGAATCTGACTGCAGAAGTATATCCATGAACAATAGAAGCCCTGCACTTCCACTCCTTATTCTCAAACATACGTGTCTGTTAGAGTATCAGTGCCAGCTGCAAAAGCAATCCAAAGACAAAAGTGAAACATCAACAGTGAGTATTTTTAAAAAGGAAGATGAGTAGCCTGGCCTTAATCCTGTTTCATATATGTGTTATTAACTCCACGGTATTGGAGAGCACCATCTCATGGCAAGCAGACTACTACTAATGATGCATGTTTGCTCTATCACAGTGTTCCATTAGGGAAGCTGTTGTGTGCTGAAGAACAGGGTCATTCGTCCGGATGTGCTTGTCGATACTTCAGATAGGCTTTCTAGGGTTCCGACTCCTATTTAAAATAGAAAAAAAGATTATTAATGCTGTGAATACATTCTCAACTCCCATGTGGCCTTTGCATTTAAGGTGCCCCTAACCCTGGCCCATACAGTAGCTGAGGATGCATGATTCTGAGGTATTACCAGACTGAAGTGGTGATCTGGCCAAGTTTGTAGCAACACTCCTCCAGGCCTCCCAGGAACAAAGCTGCACAGAAGCTACTAGTTCTGATTGCTGTAGGACATCATCTTTTTCCTAGGACTAGTTCTTCTAGCTATGGAATGAGGCAGTCTGGCAAAACAACCTGCTTTTGCAGTTCCCTGCTGAGGTTCCCTCCTACTCCTCTCCCTCATGGGGTCCAGAAATAAATGAATCCCTGGCAGAAGAGGAACTCGATAGATACTCAAGAGCTACCATCCAGGCCTGAAACAGTACTACTACCAAATGCAGCTGTATCTACAGTGGCCAAGGAAAGAAAAATCCTCTCCTATGTGTCTGATCTACTGCCCAAAAGTGCACCATATAGCCTCTTTGTACTCTCCAGACTTCCATATGGCAATAAAAACTCCTCTATTATACTGCCCTCACCAGAAAGATGTTAGCTGGCTTTGTGTTCTGACCCGTATATATGTATTCATTATAACTTAATTCTTATCCAAAAAGTTGCTATAACTCCAGACTGCCCCAGCTTTTCAGCAATTTAAAAAAATAAACTAATGCCTAAGAAATAAATGCTGTCCTGGTTGAGCCATTATGCCAGGCTGTCCCAGTAAGATGATGTTTTGGTGACATAAGCTGCAGATATTCCAGTGATTAAGATCATAGTTCTGACTCCTGTTATAATTCAGTCAGTTGCTTTCAATTTACATTGATAATGTGAAGGAGAACATATTCTTTAAACTTCATTTATCTGCTGCTCAAATTAACTCCCATGTATATGCTTGGTTTCATTTAAAATGCTTTGCTTCTCATGGCAACAGTTTCAATTACCTCATTAGCGTGAAGTTGATATGGACAAGGTATGGATCAAGGCAGTGGTGCATCCGAACACAGAGTTCTTTCAGTTCAAAGAAAATTCCATCTCAGTATTTCAAGTATTCCATGAAAAGTCTGCAATACTACACTGACCTTTGATGCCAAAGTAGGTTTCAGTCCCAGAAAGGAGAAGACAGTGTTGCTCTCCTTTGATTCAAAAAAGCCATCATAATCCTAAAGAGAGAAAAAAAAGATGAGTCAACATTTGTGTTCATACGTTCCTGATTGATCTTACCACACCATGTATTAGACTAAAGGGTGATAGGTAATAATGCTCAGGAAAATACTGATACTTACCCATATTCTCCTATGCAAACCTAAAAGCTATTTTAAACTGCAGTGATATCACCAACTACAATGGCAAAGAAAAACACATAAATTGTCTAACTACACCTTTCACTGTTCATTTGATATATATTCCTTTACTTAACAGGAAAATATAAACATGGACTTGCATTAAAAGGAAAGATATTGTGGGTATACTTTAAAGGTATTTAAGTGCCTAACAATGCAAATAAGTTTCTGACTGGATTTCCAACTTCTATTTTAGCAAACAAAACACTTCCTAAAATGGAAGCCTCCAAGAGGAAGTCCTAAGGAAACTGAACTCCTTATTTCTTCTGTGGTGGAATAGATACTTGATCATTGTTATATCCTTTGAAAACAGCGATCATATCTCAGCCCTGGACAACCACATAATTAAACATAAAATGTTACCATAGAGAAACTTGTTGTATAGAAAAATAAAAAACCAGATTCATTATCGTGATTAATACATCACCCCATTCAGACTCTTTTCCTCTTCCACATAACTGCAAAATGAAAATATCAATCCTTACTTAACCACTTCTGACATGTAAAATACTCTGTAAATGTCAGGAAATTTCAGGTGTGTGCTCATCACTACATAGCAATTATCTCTAAATATCTAAGATTAGTAGTTTCGCTTAACTTGAAAGCATTCAACAAGAGAAATCCCTTTAAATATTGACTGTGTACATCCATGCTTTCAATACAGAATAGTAACAGGCAGTCTCCATGCCTTCACATGCTTCCCATCTGTGTAGCAGTCATTCCCAATGCACCTGAGCCCCAAAGTTAGCACTTCTTTGGCTGCGAACCTCTAATCTCATTACTTTTTAAGGGTTCATCTCTCATTGTTACAGTTTCAGGTGCTTTCCCTGAAATTTGACCTCAATTTTCCCCCAGCAGCAGCTGCTTTGCCCACTTGTCTACTTCCACTCCTGTCTTCTTTTGAACCTATAACCTCACAAACCACCCCACAATCACAGGGGCACCATGTAAGACAAACAGAACAAGTTGTAATTGAAAAGCAGAAATCTTTCTCTGACTTGGCTCTTCTTGGAAGACCGTCATAGGATATGCAAAGATTAAGAACCTTCCTTTATCTTCCAACCAGAGTTTACTCATGCCTACCTAATATCAACTTGTGCTTATGTTCTGGCTTCTCAGATCCTAAGCAGGAAGCACAAATGGTCTGGGCAAGCATTCTGCTTCCCAGTATTTCTCTGGGTCTTCAAAATGCAGTGTGAATCCCTGAATAGCCCTTCATCCCACATGCCAGACCCAATTTTAAGATATACCAAATTATATCCTTGCAGAAGGATGGTTGGTATTTTGTGAAATAACTTTGTAAGGAAAGTGTACACTTGTAGATGAAGACTTTACTTTTCTTCATTCTCTTTTTTTCTGTCCACCAACCTAAAATAAAAGACTGTTCAGACAGAAAATACATAGTCACCACTGCAGGGATAACAGACCTCCCACAAGATCCGTAATCATTCTGCAGATGTGCAGAATTTCTCTTTAAACCTTTATGGTGCACTAGACAAAGATGCTTTACTAGCATTTCCATAATGATATACTGCTATACCCATGTGAACACAACTGTCCTAGCAAAGTGATACTTTTCAGTTGTATAATCATTCAACCTCAGCCCAGAAAAAAACACAGCTACACAGAAGCAGTTTCCCCGCCTAACCCTCTATACTAAAAGCATCTGCCCTGAAAGACACAGAGAGGCCAGCAGGAGTGTATGATGGTCATACAGGCCTCAGACATATTAGCTGACATAAGTAGAAAGAACAAACCTTCTTCTTACGATGGCTTTTTGTCCTCGTCTTCTTAAAAGTTGGCATGTTGCTGTGCTATAGACACAGGCAATAAGTCAGTATTCCAGGACTAAGCTTTATGTCTGCTGATCCTTTCAGCTTTCATACATGTATGTATAGAATCATAGAACCACAGAATCATTTAGATTGATAAAGACTCTTAAGATCATTGAGTCCAACCATTAACCTTGCACTGCCAACTCCAGCACTAAACCACGTCCCTAAGCACCACATCTACATAGCTATTAAATACCTCCAGGGATGGTGACTCAACCACTTCCCTGGGCAGCCTGGTCCAGTGCTTGACAACCCCTCTTGGTGAAGAAATTTTTCCTAATACCCAGTGTAAACCTCCTCTAGCACAACCTGAGGCCATTTCTTCATGTCCTATCACTTGTTACTTGGGAGAAGAGATCAACACCCACCTCATTACAACCTCCTTTCAGATAGTTGCAGAGAGCGATAAGGTCTCCCCTCAGCCTCCTCTTCTCTAGACTGAACAACCCCAGTTCCCTCAACCTCTCCTCAAAAGACCTGTTCTCCAGACCCTTCACCAGCTTCGTTGCCCTTCTCTGGACACGCTCCAGCACCTCAATGTCCTTCTTGTAGTGAGGAGCCCAAAACTGAGCACAGTATTCGAGGTGCGGCCTCACCAGTGCCAAGTAGAGAGACAGAGCACATTCATTCCTTCTATCTAGTTTTCAGTTCCACTATTTTCTCTATGCATGATACATAATTTCCAATAAATACCATCTACTTGATTCACTCTATGGGAAGTCAAGCTTATTTGCTTTCACTGCCAGGGGAATGAAACACTTCAAGGAATAAAGCAGTTCTGGAGCAAAGGAAGGTGGAACCTCCCACAACGATCAGCATCACAGACTGGAAAACAGACTTTGCAGACAGACGCTGCTTATCATTATGAGGACAGAACTATTATCATCACTTTTTAAAATGCTAACATATGAAGATATTAGACACAGTTTTAAGTTCCCTTACTGTTAATTTTAGGTATGGTCTGATCTACCTAACTTTGAAATTAAACATATAATTAAACAGAGGAAACAGACACATTTACATCAATTTAAAAGATCATTAAAAGGTGATGAACTGATGCTAATTTCTGATTTAATGTAAATTCATAATTAATAGCTGGAAAGTAAATCCAAATAAAATAAATCTCACAACTAGGCCATGGCATAAGCTAAAACAGTACTGAAAGCAACCCCAACAATGCCATGGATAAAAAGGGCAATATAATCCCTGAACACATAGAGGAGTAGTAAGTAATAATGAAGCTCTGCAGAAGGAAGCTACTAAACCTGAAAAAGGTCCAGCCTGACTCTGCTAAAGCAGAACAAAAGCCATGAGGGACATGAGCTATAAAAGCAACCACATGTGAAGACAGCACCTGATCTCACTGAGAAATAACCTTAATTTTGTCCACTGGGTTCATCTACAAGTGAGTGACACTGCCTCTGGCGCAGTGATAGTGTAGGTAGGAGAGCAGTGGATGAGTACAAGCCACAGTGAGAAGAACAAAGGCATCCCTTTAATATCAGGGCAGGTTTAAATTGCCTTAAGCTGCTCATTACAGCCCTGTAAACTATAAGCAGCCAACCTGTGGGTGGGCAGCTATTGCAAACATTTCTGGAGCAGCACGACATCATTTTCACTCCCTGCCAAGAGCACCCTTTCCTCCTAAGCACACAGGCAGTTTTCATGAACCCCCAAGACACCCGTTTGTCTCAACAATTTGTCCAAGCAAAGGCTCTCTGTTTGTTCGGGTGAGTCATCATCTCTTATCACCATTATCAAGTTCTGGGGTACTCCTGAAGTGTCTTAATCCCAGTACTTCAACTAGCTCTAAAATCATCACTGCCTTCTATGACCATGGTTTTTTTCACTCTTTATTGATAAATTGGAAAGAAAAACAGGGTAGGGAAGGATTCACAGCCTGAAAATAATGTCATAAGAAATAAGGCTGCGTTCCTGGCTCTGACAATGACTTTGTGACTCAGCTAATCCACCAATATCTGTGAACATCTGTTTAGCTTAACCTCTGTAAAGTAATTTAAGACTTAAACATAAAAAGCTTACTGCAAGTGCTAGCTACCAATTTTTCCTTGCAGAACTCTGCAGGCCTGATTTAGTATGTTTTTTCCACATTTTTACAGATTATCAAACCTGGATTCACTTACTGAAAAAATTGTGAAGGTTAAACAATAAGCTAAACTGAGTAAGTATATGTTCGAAAGAGCTCAAAACCCTGTGGACTGATTCATTTTAAAAGGAGCAGAATATTTAATAACCGCAAGAGATTATCCACCAGAAGCAATCTCCCTGATGTTGTGAAATATCTGCATTGCAAAATACATTAAAATGATATTGACACTTTCTTACTTTCATGGGGGACGGGGGGTAGAAGCATCATGCTTTTAAACAAAGTAGCAGTAAAATTTTAAATAGGAAAATTTTCCTACTAATCTCTGCAATGAAAACATATGATCCCAAAATATTCAAATGTGGAAAAAAGTGTTATAAAAATAAATAACAGTCCTATAAAAGTTGAAAGAAACCACTTTAGTATGGTAGCTTCTTAAGAGATTTTTAAGAAGCACAATCTCAAGGACTCATCGGTTTTGCTTTGGCACATGGTAGGAGTTCAAAGCAGGCATTCTTGGCTTTCCCTGTAATACAGGCAAGATAACAGATGTTCCAAAAACATCCTGCCTTTGACCTTACCTTTTTAAGGAGAGAAAGTTTGTGCAGATTTGGGCCACATGTAAAGACACTAAATTCATGTGTAAGAACATGAAAATTCTTGTCTTACATAAAGAACATCCCACTGCTACCAGCAGTAGATGCAAAGGCTGAAGAATGAAAACGGTGCCAAGCTCAGAGGAAGCTGAGAGCTTCATACACAGGCAAGAGCCCAACTTGCTTGCGAGCCAGTGGGTTCCACTTCGAAAAACTCTGTGGGACACTCTGCCACCTGCAGAGGAAGGACACCACCATCCACTGGTTTTGGCAAGGCAGTGGTTCCCGGTTTCTGCACCAGGCTTCACTGCTGGTAGCAAGTTACTACAATCCCCTTGCTACTGTGCCAAGCAGCTCTACCAAGCCAGCGGGTGCTGGGGCTTTGCTGGGATCAGCTGAGCACCGCTGCCTTGCCCCTGTGCAAGGAAGTGGCTCCCACCGATGCCCTGGAGGCATTCAGAAAGCAGCTCTTAACCCAAAAGTATACAAGTATGGCAAACTGCCACCCACTGCCCAGTTCAAAAGGCAACTATGTGCACATATATAATTTTGACCGTATTACTTTAAATTATGATCCTTGGTGCTTTCCAGAGATGCTAATTACAAATTATTAACGTATAAAATTCTGGCAACATTAGTAGCTGATTAAGGCTACTAAAACTAAAGGGACATAGCAACAGTGGACATGAATCATCAGTGATGCACAGATGTTCAGTTCCTCTGCAAGAGTTGAAAAGCCACAAAAATACAGGTGACAAATCACAAAGATGAGGGTCTGAAATGTTACAGAGAACAACAAATGCCAGTTAGGAGAAAAAATGTATCTCAGGATGGTTTGAGGGGGTAAAGAAGTGACGGGAGTATAAATAAGGCAAGTAAAAAGCTATTTCAAGTCAGAAAATGTTTCTTAATAGGATTACAGCCACCTGACTGCTTTAGGTCTGGCTCTTCACCTTTAAAGACAATGGCAGCTTGGTCACCAAGTAGTCTGTGCAAGACACAGCCCCTCTGTTTTACCACCAGAATGCTTTGCTGAAAATCAGCAAAGCTAACTGTACTGAAGTTGCAACAGCTCACCAACAGAGACAAGCAAAATCTTGCTGGCATGGCATAAAGCACTTCTTTGCTTTCCTTCCTCCTGCTGAGTGACTCTAAACCAGGAGAGAGAGGCAGGCTCTGGCTGCAAAGGTCTTCAGGAGCAAAGTTACCCCAGATGGTAGTGGGAGGAAGGCTGTGAAGCTCACTGTGGTGGCAGGACGATTTGGTACTAGATGCAGAGCTCAGTGGACCCATGGTGCACGTTGCCAAAGTACACTAAGGATGCTAAATGGTTACATGGCTTCACCAGAAGGCTGAAGTTCATGAAAGAGAAATGTAATAAGAATTACTAAATACATTAAAGTTATATCTGTTTCAGAAAAAAAGCTAGAGACATGGAGAATACTCAACAGAAGTATTTTATATGCTTGACACGCTTGTTATCTTTCCCAGGCATATGCTTATGGCCACTGTTGGGACAAAACTGGGCTTCAGTTTCAAAACTGAAACTTTGGGTTTCAAGGTCGGAAGTGGGACTTCAGTCTCACACAATTAAGGACACTTGTGTTATCTTAAGTGATATCTTACACAAAGTTTTAAAATAATCAGCAAAGTCAACTGATACTGTCCACTTAGTATACTGGTAAAAGAAAACAAACAAACCAAAAACAAAACTCATACTTAAGATAGCTTTGTTTTCAAAATCTAAGTCCTTGCAGTTTATCCTGAAAGCAAAAGGTGCTGTGGTTGCTTTGCATGTCTTTAAAACCAGATTAATCAAAGGCAGAAGAACTCTCCTAATGCCCAGATTATGCAGAAATCCCAAAAGTCATCCACTGCCCAAATGCTACAGTGAAGAGCAACTTAGTCTTTGAGATAGTGGACAAGCATTCAGGAAATCTGGATTTAACTCCTCATTATGACATCATGCCTTATGTCCTTCTGTGGGTTTTATGCCAACTTACTCCAGTAGCAAAACTGTTGGTCCTTGGGAATTCTCTCCTCCTCAGAAATCCCACTTCCAGGGGAGCTTCTCCTTCTCTCAGCAGCAACTGCCATGTTCACAAAGCACAACTTGGCTACAGCAATAGCTGTATCCCAACTGTGATATGGAGGCCTTAAGTGTGTTGTATTCCTGGTGCTAGGAAACCAGATCACTGCAGGGATGTGATTACAGACACTGCCATAATTAATTTGGCTCAGCATTTTGTTAAGCAGGTATGCTCAGGCTTTTTTAAATAAACACTGTCACTGCTGAGAGAAACTATTTACTGCACACCAAAGTTAAACTTGGCAGTACTGCAGTTCAGCATAAATAATTATTTGTGCTTCAAGGAACATAACACAAGCGTGACGGCGTTGGGTCAAAGTAAAACATTAACACAAAGTAGATTACATTTACAATTAGCAATTATACAGACACTGTCTATCCATTACTGCAAATGAGATTAGGATAACATTATATCTAATGAAGTTTCCAAGACAGTAACTGTGAATAAAGTTCCTCCCAGTAAGTTCCTCTAAAAGAGCAAGTTGGCTTTGTCGCTGTTTGCTTTTAGTTTGCAACAAGAGAAAAGAGTGGGCTTGTTACAGGTCAGACAAATCCTTATTGCTTACCACACCAAGAAAAACAAAGAACCCGCCCAAATGTAGCTTGCACTGCTTTTTATACAGATTTTTTTAAGTGCACTAATTATTGGAAAGCACTTAAAGATAAGTCTATCGGCATGCTGTTTGAATTTGTTTCACTTTGGCAACGATTTTTTAATATATGATTATGATCTCTTCATTCTTATGAAAGGGGCAAGGTAATTGCTCCTACAAGTAGTAATGGAGAACTCATAACTTAAATGCATTGAATCAGCACTCTGCTACTGACTGAGTTAATGCTGTGTGCCATTGAGAATGAGCTGTTAGCATCCTTCCTGAAAAGGGCAGCCTAGTTCTCTAGGACAGATGACATTCATTCACTGATCTGATTAGGATTACAATAGAAAGCTCTTACTCAGCACAGCTCTCCTTGGAGAACAAGTGTGTGTGCATGTGTGAGTCTTTTTTAATATTACATAAACACACAAAAATAAGAAGATCTTGTCTGTAAAACACAGGGCAGCCTAAACATGACAGTTCTCAATTAGCTAACCTTCTGATAAGATCTCTGCACAGGATTTTTAAAGAGCTTATACAACTGACTCTACAAAGCAACCTGTTACTCCTCTCCTAGGGGCCAGATGTTTATTTCAATAATCTCTTGTTTTAGGCTTCTAAAAACAAAGGCTTTAATAAAAGGGAGGCAGATGTCAGCCACAGCTCTATTGTTTGAACAGTACATGACAAACTGTGATGTTTGCCATTCATTCAGCTGCCATGACAGGGTACACAGACATCAACTCTCTAAGAAGCGATATCCCTCACCTCTAAGACAGGGAGTCCAAGTGCAGAAGGGCTTCCCCCATCCAAGTGCTGACAACCTCAAATTGGCATAGTGCCCACCTGGGGCAGGGGAATATTCAGGGGGAGTTAGTAGCAGAATCAGTAAGTACTATGGATGATGATAACAGGTGCCACGTCCCCCTTTTGTGCACCTTCCAGCTCATCATATTACTTTACAAGTTGTTTGGATAAGAATTTTATCAAATCAGACCATGACAGGAGTCTGAGAGGGGAAGGGACTAAAACGTCAGGGAGTTAACTGTGGTAGTCATCCTTTTACATGAAATCATGGCTAAGGGACATAAATTGACTGTGCTGCACAGAAGCCCTGCATGCACGTTTTAACTTGGACATGTTTTAAAGAAGCTGTAGCTTTACAAGGGACATGACTACATGTTGGTTGTTTCTCCTTTTAGAACATTTTACTCACATCAATATCAGGTGTCATCTCAGAGGACTAAATGAAATATGGATTTCCCCCTTCCATTTGTTTATTTTAGGAGTTGGACACTGGCAGAATCATCTTTCAACCTTTCCTTTGTTTTCTGTGCTTCCTTCAGAGAAGAACAGAAACGTGCATCTGCCAAGATTTCTACCAAGAAAGAAGAAAGCCACACTAATTGTAATGGCACGGCAATGTATTAAACAGCATTTTTACTTATAAATGGATTATAACCTTGCTATATCTTCAAAGTGTGTCTTAGAACATAATCATATTAGCATGATTACAAGTGAAACAGTGGTGCACTAAATTTCTTATTTCATCCTGCATCCATACCTATGTGCCCTCAAAGTAAGCTTACTGCCACCTAGTAAGCTTTCTTATCCTTTCCTCAGTATATTTTAATAGACCAGGCTCTTTATAAAAGAGTTGATGCCTTCAAGAATAAACCCTTTCCCCCAAAAAAGCATAGCACAATAGGAAGTTTCCATTCCATGCAAAGGAGAATTAGGATCCCAAACAAAATTGTTAGTAGCTTCTGTCACACTTACCGATTATCCGCAAGTTCTGCAGAACATCAATGTAAATAATATAAAAATCTAAAAGAAAAAAAATTTGTGGTATTTTCTACTATCTCCTGTAAAGGTGACAATTCTAATTTTATACTGGTCACCTTTAAATGTTTTAAAATACATAAACACCCTATATCATTATATTTAGGAAACAGTGTCTGGAAACAGAGTAAGTTATCTTCAGAGATGTATCAAATCTTTGACGGCTAACATCTTTATGTGGTGGGATGGTTTACAAGAAAATACCTGCTATTTCACCTTGAAACAGCTATTCATGAAGTTTAGAAAGCAGAGAGGAAAGAGTCCAAATAAAAACTGTGGTACTCAACAGGAATGTATTGTGTCCACTACACAAGGTAAACAGCAGCACTAAGACATTACTGATATCAGTTCTAACTGCTCTGGGAAAGGTAAAATTCTTGGATTATTTTAGTTTTACTGAGTTGTGGAGTTTCTGGTATTTAAGCTCTAACACTGGGTGGGCTGGCTACTCTACACTTTGCCTCGGGTACCATGCTTCCTTTTATTAAGTACATACCACACAGAACTAAAGCTCTTTTTGCCTCAGGACGCAGAAAAGCAGTGAAGTGGACAGCAAAAGCACAATCATAGCCTGTAAGTTACAACCACACAGATCTTGTGGATGGTCTGAACAGTATCTTACCAACAAGCAGAAGAACCGTGGGCAGGGGTTGCTTTCCAATGCCAGCTTTGCCTTCTGCATTCTTTGCTTGTGAAAAGGGCTTAATCAGGAAGAGAAGGAGTGCTGTCTCACTGGTCCCAAGTCACTCACATTCAGCCCAGGGTCTGTGGACACCTGTGAGCCACAAACTACTCCAATGCAATTGCAAAAGGCAATTAAGAACAATTTCAAACTAACAACTTCAACTGGCCATACAGAAAACTCTACCTCTGATGGCAAAAAACAGTTAATCAAGAGAGTTTGAGCATCATCAGTCATTAACAGCTGTTAGATGATCTCTGAGCAATTCACACTAACTTTTATCTAGCGAGATTATCCCTCTTCTAAAGACAGTCCAGGACCACCAAGATGCTAAGTGACTCGGGTAACACATCTCCCAGGCTGCAAGGAGCCAAATGTAGACTTGCTCAACACCAAATTAGCCTCACAACTGCCCTAGCTCCTGAAGTAAACACACTACAGCAGGTATGCTAAGGTGAATTCTGCCACGTTGCTTGAGGACCTAGAGAGACACAGTTCAAGCTCTCTGTATGTGGAGGCAAAAGAATAATGACAAACTCCCCAACAACAGACCAGGGCAGAAACTCTAAGGTGGCCTCTAGCCAGTTTTCTTAAATCCTCTCTTTCCTCTTCTTTCTCTTATCAGTGAGTAGCTACTGATTTGTCATTTGACACACATAAAAAAAGGAAGAAAAAAGATATTTCTATGAATTTTTCCAGGATCTTTAAGAAAAACAGAAGAGACTGATACTTAACAGTGCAAAGAAAGCAGTGCCATAGTAATTCCCTGTGCACTGAATAGTTTCTCAAGAACACTGCACTTCTTTCAGCAGCCTATTTTATTTCTTTCTTGCCTATAGGTCTTCACTGTTTTGATGGAATTTCAGGGAAGGACAATAAATATCACATATCTCTGCCTCTACTGCTATGCCCACTGGGCACTCTATCGGGACTTACCCTAACGCTCTAAACTAAACGAGCAGCTTCCAAGAAAAGAAAAAAATATTGCTATGCAAATATTTTCTCTTCAGCTCAAACACCCACCTGGAAACAGATTTCCTTTTAATTTTGGTTGGCCTAAATTTCAGGCAATCTCACATCAGTGGCAGAGTTCTGCATATAAAACTGTCGCTGTTTCAAAGTGCTAATTTGCAGCTTTGTAAGGTTAAAATTAGAGCGCAGTTTCACTTGGAGGTGGAGGTTTCCAATCTTCTGAAAGATCCAGGAGGCACTTCTAGTCTAAGAAGGCTTCTCAATTGTACTCAGCTGAGGAGGATTCAGAGAAAGCAGAAGAGGGAGGTGTGAGGCTCACGGATGGCAGCAAATGCCCTGTGAGGATGGCTACAGCGACAGACTGACTAACTGGCAGCACAGAGGTAAGCCCATCTGGGTTGCTGCACTGTGGCAAGGCATTGCTGCCCGAGTAGAGAACCTGGTTGTAAAAGTATGTTACATAGATACTCACATGCCCAAGAGCTGTGCCACTGAAGAACATGGAAACAGGGAGCTGGTAGACCAGGCTGCCAGAACTGAAACGGCTAAGGTGAACCTGGACTGGGAACATAGGGGTGAGCTATTCATATCTCAGTGGGCCCATAACACATCAGGACCCCTAGGAAGAGTTGCAATGTATAGGTGGGCCTATGATTGAGGGGTGGACCTGACCATCAAAGCCATTGAACAGGTTATCCATGAATGTGAAACATGCACCATGGTCAGACAAGTCAAGTGGGTAAAGCCTCTCTGCTGTGGAGAAGAGTGGCTGGGAAAGACAGTGTGGGTTGCTCCTCCCTCAGGAAAAGGCAAACCCGTTCATGGGGTTCCTTTGGCTCACGGGCCAGGGTGCACTTGGTGAGTAATGCAGGAGGATGGGGAAACCTGGTGTGTACCGAAGGAGATTTAACCCTGGGGGAAAATAATTCATTATTTGAGTTGTATGCCATAGCTGTATGTCGAAGTACTACAGCAGGAGCCACACAAACTAACTGAGGATGAGCCTTGTAAGGAACTGGGCAAGACACAACTGGTTTCAATGCCCAACAACCCAACCCAACACACCAGCTCCTATTAAGGTTCTACTTGTCCTTTTTTTTTTTATCTTTAGCAAAGTATCTCCACTTTACTTTTCTTTATGCAAGATGCAGGAGTTCCCCCTTGGAACATGCACTAGATGCTAACATTTCCTTACTCTTACATAGCACTAACTAGAGCAAGGTAACTGCAGTAATTTCAGATTTACACTAGAGTAAATTAAAAGAGCAGGTTCATGTGTCTGATATGTCTGAAATGTAGACTCTCTTCTCACACACTTACAATGTTATAGCAATGTCACTAAGATGAAACAACAGATTGTAAAGTCATAAAAATACGTAAATTATCAGTGTCAGTGCTATGATATAGCACTGGATTATCGGTAAAATGATTTGTGTTCTTGTTTGCTCATAGCTCTTATCCTGTTCTCAGGAAATAAAAATGGTTCTTGCTGAGTACTTTATTTCAAAATCCATTAGCAGAACTTGTTAGTGGAAAATTACAGAGTGCATCTCAGAAGACTGAGAAAAGGACAAGACAGTAATGATCATATTTGTGATTACATTGACTCAGAAAAACTTCAAGGTTTTGCTCACACTTCTTTGTACCAGAAGGATCCCTCCCCCTGTGGTACAAGACATTTTGCTTTGTGAAGCAGTAAGCATTGTTCATCTTTTTGTACCTTTCTGCCACCTTACACCAGATATCACATGTTCAAATGGCTGACACCAATCCATTATGGATACTTACTGAAAACACTGAAGACAAGCTTTCTTTATGCTGCAGTTACATTCTGAAAAGTGATTATTTCAAATGGTAATGTCCTAGCCAGAAAAATCTACTCTTACGAGCATTGCTGAGGTTTTCTACTAAAGCGAAAATGGGGGGAGAAAAAGAAAATATTAATGCTTTCACTAACACAGAAAAAACAGTATGGCTATGAACATGACAGGGAGTCACGGCTCATACACCATATCCTTGTGAACCTCTATTGAAATAACATGAACAAAATAAAAAGCGCACCCGTTTTGCTTTGCCTTGACTAGCCCTCATACATTTAGAGGAACAGCAATGGATCTGACCAGTTCATGTTGTAAGTAAGTCTGTATTGCCAGTAACAATGTATAAGCCAGAGTGAGTAGATAGGCAGGTTCCTGGTGGGACTGTACAACTGGCTGGCAGAAAAACAGTCTTTGTTAACAGAGCAAATTGGATTAGAAATTGCCTGGACACAAATCAGGAATGATAAGCCGTGATTTTCACTAACTCAACTAACAGAAAACTCAGTGGGTATTTTTTCAGTTTAAGTTATTTAATAGTGGGGGTTTTTAATTATTTATGTCAAAATATACATATGAAAACACTCACTGAGGAAACGACAGAGAGACAAGTTGTGCAATGTCTGCTGACTTCATCTAATTGCAATATTTTAACCCCCTTTCCAGCACTGTCTCCTTTGCCTCCTGCCAAAAGTTTTGCCTCCACTCTATTACCTAAGCACTTCATCAGCTAATGCAGTAGGCTAACTGATGAATGCTGGAGATCCTGTACGTACTTCTTCCTGCATCCTAGAAAACACTTTCTTTCAAAGCATGTTTGCTCTTTAAAGATGTTCATGCAGACAGTGAGGTCTAGTAACAGGATTAACTCTGCTCAACCAAAACAGCTATCAGCTCAGCAGACAGATTAACAAGATCATCTCACATGTTGCATGACATCTCCTTCCTTGCTAATTCCAAACAGCAATTTCCAAGACTAGGTTAAAACATGCTATAAAGACAAGCTGAAAGGGTAAGAAACAACAGCTTAAAACATTGTATTTCCCAGGCAAACTAAATTCACACAGAACAATGCAACTGTTGTTATTTGTAAGTGAGGGGCTGCTCCATAACTGTCAAAATCCCTTCCATGCCCCAGATACATTTCTTTACCTGACATTTCTTACCTGGAAGTAGGAAGATATGAGTTATACTGCTGAGGTAAACAAGTAAGGCCAATGCAAAACATATGGGAGGGATGTTAAATACCTCACTTCAAGAAGCCAGTTAGCTGCTGCATCATACCCAATCTGTTGCAGAGGATCCTAAATCACTTTTTCTATGCTTCCTACATTAAGCTAACAATTGCACTGCAGTCAACAGGTTCTCAGCAGATCTGAACGATCCATCAGCCGGAAGCAGCTTAGTTACAGCACCGTTGAGTCTGGCAGGGACTAAGTTAGAACCAGCTTATATGTATCTCAACCACACTGTAGTCAGAAACCCACGCAATACCCACATTTACTCTGGTCCAACTATTATAACCACAGAGACACTCTTCCCCATTTCATTCTCCTACTGAATTCACAGACAAACCTTACCCAATCACTTCCTGATGCAGCCAGGGTGGTACAACAAACCTCCCTTTCTCCCATCAGCTAGTCTAACAGGTACCTCAAACCTGCCTCCTAAAGGAATTACAAGACACACGGTTAAAGTATGAAAAGATGCAGCAAGGCAAAGAGGGCCCAGCTGTGGTCTTTTTACAACATCTTTTTCAAAGGTGAGTAAAAGTTCTGAGAAGGTTCTCCCAGACTACAACGGTGCCCAAGACTCAGAGCTGCAGCATAGCATGCTGGCTATGCAGGAGAGTAAAACATTCATATGGTGCCATACTTATATCAAAAGTTACCACTTCTGCTTGCACTAGTGGGTGGAGAAGTTATTGCAGCTTATACCATCAGAGAAACCAGTCCGCTCATCAATCTGTTGCCAGATTCACAGGCTCTCATGCTTAGCAGCCTTCAGCAGAGGAAGAGGAGTCTCAAGCTGCTTTGCTTTAGGAAAAAATAAAACTGTTCTGCAATGCACACAGCAAATAGTTTTCATTTATCCTAGAGACTCTGATTGCATAAAGGGTCTCTGAGCATAAGTGAAATTTATACTACGACAGCAGCAGAGAAGGAGCTTAATTACAATGACAATGTAACTCAATCTAGCCAATGTTCTCATTTACTGTGCCAAAGATTTCCTTCTGAATTTTTATGCTTGGACTAGACCCAAGTAGCAAGAAAACCGTGAATCCCCAGCTTATAGTAGGGTTTCACAAGGGACTTTACCATCAACAAGTTGTACATGAAGCATGTGACATTACAAATTCTTACATTTGTGGAGGGAATCCACCAGCTGAAGACAACTTCAGGATTTACAGATGAATGATCTGAATTTTCACTGTATGATCATCACCTGCTCCTAGCGCCCCAAACTGTCACCATTAATTCAGATACTACCAGAGAAAGCTCAACAGCAAGTCCTAGCTTTTTAAATGGCCAGCAGGTTATACTAATATATTGTCCGTTGACAACCATAACAGCTACTTACTCCACAGTACCGATCATCACTGAATATCTGTGGTGGCAGTGGATTGCCTTGCGCAGGCTGCTTATCCTCAGGAATATTTTTATACATCCATTGTCTTTTCTCCTCTGACATTGTGATATCCACTTCTTCAAACTCTATGCGATTGGCTTCCAGAAACCTCACCACATCTTGTTGCCTCTTCTTTATCTACATGAAAAAAAGAAAATAAAAACCAATACTCAGAGCAAGTCCATCATAACCCAGACATGCTTACAAACCTGAGAACATTCCTCCTTTCCTGTCCTACTTTCATAGGACGGGAAGCCACAAACTCAGGAAGACAAAGGAGAAAATATTTTTTTCAGTTTTAAGTTCATAAAAGTTAAACACCATTGTTTCTTTACAAGTTGGCAAAGGTTATACTTCCTCACCTCATTCCTAGAAGGCTGCCTCTTTAGTTCAACTGTGGGAATTCCAGCCTTTTAAGGATGCTTTGAAATAAATAATCTGTATGGGACTCTTCAGAAGTAGGAGTTAAAAGAGGTAGCTTGTTTTCAAAGTCATTAGGGCCTACATTTTTGAAGTACACAGGCACCTAGAAATGCAAAGTAAGCAACCTGGCAAGCCCCAGAAGTATCTATTCCCGTAAGTGTTCACTGAGATAAACATGTTGGTATATCTAAAAAAACCCACCCCAGCTACACACATTTTTGTTTTCCTAGACACCTACACATCTTTTAAAAATGCAGCTTGATGGTTCCATGAACAAAGCTTGTTGAATCTTTAATTAAGAGTGTCTGTCTGCATAATACACATGCCTAAAAAAAAGCATGATCTCATCTCTTCAAAATTAACTTCATTGCAAAAAAAGCATGAGGGTTATACTAAATATATGGGGTTTCTGCCCCTCAAGGAGATTATCATCTCTATACAAAAGTCTAACAGAGGCAGAACACCGGCAGTTTTTAGCTCATTGTAGCTAAGATCAACCCTTAACAGCTAGCTGGGCTTCAAGCAGACACACTCAGGTGAAGACTACATCTGCCTCAAATATGACTTTACTTCAAGATAGCAACCTTTGAAATGAAAGTCTGTAGGGCCAGGGAAAGCTACCTGGGCTCATTCAGCTGGGTCTGCTCTGCATTCTCTTCAGTCCATACCGTACTTTTTGCATCTACTTAAGAAATAAATTATTTCAGAAAAGAACTATAAATTATATGCTGTGTTTTTTACAGTTATCATCAACAGTGTTACTTGAAGAAAAAAAATACAGCTTTAATAATTTTACACTATTCCTGGAGTGTCAGATCCACGCAGTTGCTGACTGGCATAAAGCCCAGGTGGATGAATCATGCCTGTGGGTATCATATGACCTAGATATTATTTGGAAATCAGAGGATTTTTAAAATGCATGTGCTAGTTGTTATTGTCACACAACCCATTCTGTCTACCTAAATGCACCACAAAAATACATAACTTTTGGAGGTAATGCTGATGGAATCATTGTTTCCTTGAAATAAGAGAAACTGCAAACACAAAGCTCTTAAATGATTACTGTCTTTCTTAAGAAGCAGGCTGCATAGTGAGTTTGTGTCTCAGTGTCTTATTCTTTTTCTTTTTCTTACATATGCTGGTGGGGGTTTTTAGGCATATGTGAAAGGATCACTTTTTCATATAGAAGGCAGCTCCTAAAATTGTGTGCAAATAATGCATTATCAACAGCAAAATTACTGCTGGTACCACAGACAACATGCCTTTCACCGTCTCCCTAAAAATTGCAAAGACAAAATCTGTTGTCAATGTAGAAGTGAAAGACAAAAATATTTTCCTCTGTCTTTCACCAAAAAAAGCTGCAAGAGAGGCCCAAAAAAGACAGAGACTGAGATTCTCTTAACACAAATATGAAGTATTTGTTCCAACAGAAATGAGATGTCTAAAATGATGTGTGGGAAAGGTCATCTCCTTATAGTGGAGTACTTCTAAAACCAACATGAACTCCCTCCTGCACTGGTCAGAGCAACTAGCAAACTACACAATTACTGGGCCAGCCCTCTGGTCCTGAGGCCAAATGTGCTGGTTTTGGTTGGGATAGAGTTAATTTTCTTCATAGCAGCTAGCATGGGGCTGTGTTTTGGATTTGTGCTGAAAGCAGTGTTGATAATACAGAGACGTTTTCTTTATCGCTGAGCAGTGCTTACACAGAGTCAAGGCCTTTTCTGCCTCTCATCCCATCGCACCAGCGAGGAGGCTGGGGGTGCGCAAGGAGTTGGGAGGGGACACAGCTGGGACAGCTGACCCCAATTGACCAAAGGGATATCCCACACCATATGGCGTCATGCTCAGCATAAAAAGCTGGGGGAAGAAGAAGGAAGGATGGGGGTGTTCAGAGTGATGGCGTTTGTCTTCCCAATCAACCATTACGTGTGAGGGAGCCCTGCTTTCCTGGAGATGGCTGAACACCTGCCTGCCGATGGGAAGCAGTGAATGAATTCCTTGTTTTGCTTTGCTTGTGCATGTGCGGCTTCTGCTTTACTTATTAAACTGTCTTTATCTCAACCCACAAGATTTCTCACTTTTACTCTTGTGATTCTCCCCCCCATCCCACCAAGGGGGGAGTGAGCGAGCGGCTGGGTGGTGCTTAGTTGCTGGGTGGGGTTAAACCACGACATCTGTTAAACCTGCACCCTCTCAAGAGTGGCTGCATGCAAACTATACATTGGGAAGGATCCCTGGCATGCTGTAACATCTAAATCACGGCCACAAACTGTTTGTGAGACTGTAAGCAAGCCTTGGCCAAAGCTGTCCATACCGGCAACCATTCTTCCAACAGTTTCACAGTAAGTACCAGGGAGCTCCATTGCTCAGGTCCGGGCCATGTCCCAGCACCCATTTTCATCTGCTGTCTTCTGGTAGTCTGTACACTGGGCACAAGTTTAACTGCAACTCAGATTTAATCAGATCCCTAATATTTTACTGTTCACACCATAAGAATTCTCCCACAAACCTACATTTCCTAGTCTCTACTTTTTATTTTTATAAAACTAATTAAGATGTTGAAGTGAAATAAATTGCGGGGTGCTTTTTTTAGCCAGAAGCCTTGCAATTCTCCACACGACATCTGCATGAGTTATCAGCTGTGGATGTGCCAGCTGCATAAATTTAAACAAAATGCCCTGAAAATTTTTAGCCAAAAAAGTAGCATCTTCTCCTCCCCCAAGTGATTTGATTCAAGTCTGTAAACTGAAACAAGAGCATTAGTTACATTAAAAATCCTATTAAATTATGCCTTTTTTAAGATGGATGCTCAGAGCATCTGCCACAACAGAAGCTAGCTGATTATTCCCCAAGAAAACCACAGGACCTTTGTCTTCTTCTACAACTGGATCTGTGCCACAGGAGTGCGTCAGCCTCACAATCCTGCCTGCAGCTCTCATCTGTGGTTACTCTGAGCTATAAAAACTTCCAGCGTTTTCGGCCAGATGAAACACCGAGCAAAGACAACATGACACAAAAAGCAGTGTCAGTTTTCCCTTCCTCACTAGACTATGCAGAGGATCCGAGCTCCTGTCATTAGCCCCCTGGAGAAAAATACATCCTCATTTGACAAACTACAGAGGTGGATACTTCAATCCTCTTTGTGAAACTTAGCCTTGTACCTTGCTGCTTCTGAGGTTTCCAGTGTGATGCAACCAAAAGGAATCTGAAAAGAGTATTCATATAATCAGAGGTACCATGTTCCAAAAAACTTGGTTCATGGCTATTCTACACATCGCTTTGGGAAAGCGTCTGTATTCTTACAGGATAGATTGCTTTAGCACCAAAATATTTTGGTTTTAATAAGTTTCAGCATACCAGAAGACACTGCGAGATACACCATCAAAATATATATCCACTGTGAAGTTTCAGAGGAAAACACGTCTCCCATTTAATTTTGTATTCTATAAAGAGACTGCAGCTTCCGCACACATCCTATTTATCTCGTCTCAAGCAGGCAGTTTGATGTTGATTTTTTTTAAAATTTCGTTGTAGTCATGAAAAAATATTAGCCATAAATACAACTACGAACAGGCAATATCATCTCTTTTTATTAAGCAGTGACATTGACTTTGAAACAAAATCCGTGTCTCTTTACATAATATGATCCTAATCTATCTTTAGCATGGTGAAGAAAACTCTGATAGAGCTAACAGTGTACTATCAAAATACGGTGTTTGTCTCCCATATTTTAAACAGGCTGATTGTTTTCTGAACATCATTTCTCTGGCTTTGGTTTTACCATTAATGTATATTTTTATTCATAAAAGTAAGACGAGAAAAAACTCCCAGAGATATCTCCATTTTATCCCGGTATTTGGAGCTGGTTTCCTTATTAGGATTAAAAAGCAGAAAAACAGGATGCCCATTTTGACATACAGAACTGCTAAAATGAGTTAATCACTTGTTCAGCAGCCCGATTTACAAAAAAAAAAATCTATCTCAGCTAAAGTATCCCAGCTTTCTCCCCTAATTTTCATTTCTTTACACTGATTTGCAGCAGGTAACAGGAGGATACTCCTTCAGACTGCTTTGGAGAAATACTTCAAAGACATCCTCAGGCCAGGCCAGGTGGGACCACTGGGTTTATCTGTTCTGACCTTCAGCATCTCTGAATTAATTCCTCTTAGGAGTAAAGAGTTTCTTTGGATTTTTTTCCCCCCTAAGCTCCATTCCTGGAGTGTTAATAACAGAGAATCTGCCAGCCTCTGTAAATTTTTCCCATAGTTAATTAACTGCCTTCACTTAAAATATTTGCTGCTTCTGTTCAGAATTCACCTCACTTCCAGCTTTCACTCACTTTACTTTTCACATCTTTGGCTAGTCTGAAAACTCTTCTGTTATAAGATTTCTGTTTCCCACACAACTAAGCGGGGGGAAAACAGATCTCCCAACTAACCTGCACAGTGATGTCCAGTAAAAAGATAAATCCTATTCCTCATTTAACAGCAGAATAAGGATGTTACCATCATAAATCATGTGCAGGCTGGACCCGTAGTTTAGCAAAATCAGATCACATAGTCAATCCAAAATTCCTTGGAAGCTTCTCATCACTTCCAACAGTTCACAATTTCCTTCTTTTTTCCCCTCTCTATGCTTCCCAAACCTGTTTTCAGAAGATCTTCTGTACTAGGAAGGCGTGCCTACTGACAGCTGCTGAACCAGAGGAGCACGTCATGTGGTCTCTCCACTACTAAATGGCAGCAGTATTTCATTATTCTATACTATTTTAACTGAGATATTCAATACACTGCAAAAATCTCACTAGTCCAGGATTTATCTAACCCAGATAGGATAAATGAATATTACTTCTACTGTACTATAGGCAAGATGACTCAAGTAGCAGTATTAATAGTAACTGTGAAATTGCCATGATTAAAGAGAACTTCTCTGCCTTATTTCATTAGCCCAGTTAATATAAATGGGACAAAGCAGACACGTTCTCAGTTTCAAATCTCTTCACCATGTCAGCAGGCATGTTGCTGAGCATCTGGTGCCCACAAAGTGAATGCGGGAGGTTGGTCTTCTGCTCTGGACCCCAAGACCCACCTTCTGCAAATAAGGCATTCCCTGGGCTTCAGTCCTCCTGCCTGCAAGCTGAGGGAATGACAGCAGGCACCATTCAGTGCATTGGCTGGTGAGTGGGGTGTGTAGCACTGACTGTCCTGACTGTCTGGAACTGAAGACACCAAAAGCCTAACCTGAACTCTTCACTCATTGCAGACAGATCCCAAGAACAAATAGCCTGCTTTCTAACACAAAATCCCACCCCAAAAAGTATTCAGGCCACACATGCTGAGAACAAGGCCTTATGATGAATACCATATAAGCTGGCTTGTCAGAACACACACACATTTTAGAAGTCTGACATTTAAAAAAACAAAACAGACTGCATGTCAAAGCAGACACCTCAAAGACTTGTTTCACAGACTGGCATATGTCTATCTAGACCTGTGCCTCTAAAGACGGAGATGGTCCTGCTGGCTCCCTTCCTTCTCTTTCGATCTTGTTACTCTTCCCTGACCTCTGCCCTTACTCCAGAACTGCAGCAGCCATGTGATCCACTCACTGACTCAGCTGAAAACTGAATGTACTGCATTTGGCAGAGATACCTTTAGGGCACAGTTTGATGATACACCTAAGCAGATCTCACCGCTGGCTGTCACTGAGATGATGCAATGTTCTTCCCTCCTGCCAAGCAGCTCCTACAGTTTTTGTTGCACAAGCATAATGCAGGGACCAGGGGAAGAAGGGAAGGAGCATCAATAATGTCAGCGCCACAGTCTCATCGGTTTTTATCAGTAGCAAAACTGCGCCCTAAGAAAATGGCTCAGCAGAAGCTGAAGCATGACCAGCTACAGGTATTTGAAATATGAACTGGATAAACAGCATTTGTGTTACATAAACACAAGCTCCAGCTCACTCCCACAGCTAAAACATTAAATGGGAGCCTCTGCCTTTACAAGTCATGGAACATAACCAAAGGGATTGTTGCAGTGCAAAATGCAGATGTAATATAGTTACTGCAGAGGATTACTAATCTTCACTTATACAGATGAGGCTTTACACATACTCCCAAATAATAAGGAGATACTACCCTCTAACAAAGAGATGCAAGCCCCAACCACATTAAATGAACAGAACCTTAAACAGCATTAACCGCAAACGTACACATTATCTTCCTTAGAAAAGCAAGGAGGCAATGCCTCCTCACAAACACACTAAGCAATATCTGCATTCTTTTCTTCTGTTTCCACTGTGTTGCTGCTTTCATACAGAAGCAATGAAAAACAATTTCACATATTCACCAAGGCTGACATGCAAATCCTCATGGTCCTGTTATATTTGCAACCTGTAGTGACAGAGACTTCCTGCCAAATTTCTCTTTTTTTGCCTGGCTTAGGAAAAGAGAGCACAACTGACCCCTCGCAATTTTTATTGCAGAGAGATGGTAGTGCTGTGACAGACCTTTATAAAGGTTTGTATGATTAATTCGTTGTTCTTGGTACAGGAAAATACAAGTCAGCTATGTACGTGGGGAAAAGGGAGATGAGAAGCTGTGGTGAGGTGAAGGAGGGTAATAAAGAAGACATTTTAAAAATAAAAGTAAAAAAAATCAGCATTAAATAACTATTCCCAAAAGTAAAGTAAGTGGCTACCTGCCGTAGCAAATACTGCATTACATGTGATAGAAGGAAAATACAGTCTCCCTCCTAATAGCTAAAACCACGTTCAACGCTTCATCCCCAAGAAAAACTATATCTTAATGTTTCAATACCCTAAAAATTGACTACAGAACTTTTCAATCTGAAAAGAAATAGAACAGTCCCTGAACCGTGGCCGCACACAGCCTGCACTGTCCTGGTCTCCTACTAGCAGCAATCTTCCGCTTGCACACAGAGACATAATTAAGGACACGCCATATGAAACACTATTGAACTGGGAGGGCAATCTGTTCAGCTTTATGCAAAATCAGTTTGCAGGTCCCTGGGAGTGCTGAGACACTGCTTAGCCAGGCAATCTGCACACCTTTACCTCTGTGCAGTGTATATATGGTGTCTTGGAAGGAGTCCAGTATTTAAGAAATGCAATTAAAATTTGAGCCAGGTTTGTTTTTTAAGACTCCTAATCACAAGCAGTCAGCAAAGGAAAACATATTATTTTCTTTTTCTATAAAGCTACAGAAGACAGTAAACTGCTCCATGCCCAACGCCTGCTACCCTCATATTTTCCATGTCAGATGTTGCACTGTGATAAAATGCATTTAAATCTATTTCTGTGTATCCATGTCTATTACAAACTGAAGGGGAAAGTTGCTTAGTTAAGATTCTTCTTTTAATTAAGAAACTATTGTTCTCTATGCAAGTAACAAGGTAACACTCAGAAACACGAAGGAGCCTTTAGCAAGTGCAAATACGTCTACCACCGCACAAAACGAGATGATGGGAGTTTGCTCAGGGATTTACTTGGTATTATTTCAGTAAGCATGTGAGAGAAAAGGAGAGACAGATATGGAACAAACAGAAAAAGGAGAAAGACCAAGAAAGTTAAGAGAAAGTTCTACAGAAATATCAGCTACAGGCAGTACTGTGCAAGGGCCTTTGAGCTGTGTGCAGCTGAGAAAGCCTCTCAAGGCACTCCCAAGCCTACTTCTCTTTATTTCTTCTGTTTCAGGAAACAAGGCTTGCCAATGGTGTACACAAATGAAGTAAGTGATTCTATCATCATTTTCTTCTTGCAATAGTGCCAATGTGTTCCTACAGTGTTGAAAATCCACTTACATGTGAATCTCTGATGGTCTAGAGGAAGCCAGATGCTATGAGACCCAAATCTTGGCTCATTACTTCCCATCAAAAGAATAAGAATACCACTGAAGCTGGATCTTCCAGTTAATGACATGAATTTGTATTCCATTGCATCAGTGTGAAACCAAACAACCAGCATCGCTTGGGGAAGTAAAAAATGCCTAAAACAAAGTGAAACTTGAAGACTTTGCAACAGGAACTGAACCAGAACTTGGAAGTCCCACTGAATGCACAGGCAGGCAGCTCCAAATGAGACAGACCTAGACAGACTAGCAGCCAGAGAACACCATACAGACTTGAGAAACGCAGCAAGAGGGTTCCCAGCCTGGCCTGGCAAGCAGCAGGTGAATGCCAGACTGACGGTCAGGATGCACTGTTGGTTTTTCTAGCAGGGAAGCTCGCAAAACCTACTGCCAGTTTGGATCGTAAGCTACTGCAAGAGCTCCATTCAGTGGAACTACACTATCCTGAAAACTTTTACACTTCTATTTGACAAAATGCACGCTGGAAGTTATAATTGTGCTACAGATGCAGGATCTTTCCTAGTCATAGGTATCTTCTTTTGAGGACACTGGGAAGGCATACTGGTTCTTCTTCGGCTGGGCCTCTAGCTAAAACAGGGCAGATTACCAGAGCATGTTGGTAACTTGGTCTGTTATTTAAAATGTCTCAGCCAACAGCAAGCCAAGAAGTTTCAAAAGTATTAGAATTATGTGCTAGGACTTTGTAGTTTTCTTTTTTAAACAAGGTTGGGGATCCTAGTAGCTAGCACAAAAGAGAAACTTTGAACAGCCTGGAAGATTTCAGCGATTCATAAAGCATGTTTTCAGCTATCAAAAACTTCTTCTGATGGAACCATCCTGTAGGACTAGAATAATTCATTTCAAAAGACGAACAATTCAAATCCTAGCTGGCAGCTAACTTCTTTCAACAGATAGATGTTTTTGTTTGTGATTTACCATATGTTTCAGTAATTCAAGAGAGTGGTTAAAAAGAAAGTGTTATTTTCATGCATTTTTCCAACAGAAACCTCTCAAAGTTGCCAGAGAATAATTTAAATCTCCTGTTTAGCATTCTACATTTAACTCCTCCTCGTACTCTTCTCTTTTGTCAAAGTGGCATATTTATAACAAGTATTTTGCATCAAGAAAGAAACCCTTTCAACAAGCAGCATCTATCTTCCTTTTCAAAGTGTTTACTACACATAAATACAAGTATGATAACTGCCACCCTTATAAATTCAGCTACTCTTTAGTACCTCCTAATTAAACGCAAGTTGTTCTCTGATCTCCACGCGATATTATGTTTATTCATATGTTTATTTCTTTTGATTTCTGTAAGTTATTTGATTCTGAAGAATATCCTTTGCTTCCCAGTAAAGTCCCAGTTCAGCAAGATAGCTGACAACTGTAAAGTTCTGAACTATTGGAAATTCAGTCCTTAGTCCTCCAGTAATGAACAGAAAATTGACCTTTGAATTTCACAGTTCCTCCTGCAGAGTTAGGGGAGCAGGGAACAATTTAGTGTCTTGCACACAGAAGCCCAGCACTGCTATAGCTGAAAATCTGAGATCACTTTGTTAATGTGAATCAAGCTTGCTTGGTAGAATTAGGATTTTGTGAAGGGAAAAACACAATAACTATGTTTTGTTTCTTTATTTTCCTAAAATGTGTTAAATATTTGGTCATTGTTTAAAGTTCACTGAAATAGCACTGAAGAGAGCAGTTTTATAAGCAGGTTTTGGAAAGTAAGTGAATGCTGTAACACTCGTATGAGTCAGCAGTGTGCCCTGGCAGCCAAGAGGGCAAGCCACATCCTGGGGTGCATCAAACACAGCATAACCAGCCGGTCAAAAGAGGTGATTATCCTACTGTGTTCAGCATTGGTGCAGCCTCACCTTGAGTACTGTGCGCAGTTCTGGGGCCCACAATTTAAGACAGGTGTGAAGGTCCTTGAATGCATCCAGAGGAGGGCACCAAAGCTGTTGACAGAGCTGGAAGGAATGTCCTGTGAGGAGCAGCTGAGGACTTTGGGCTTGTCTAGTTTGGAGAAAAGGAGGCTGAGGGGCGACCTCATTGCTCTCTACAGCTTCCTGAGGAGGGGAAGTGGAGAGGGAAGTGCCGAGCTCTTCCCCCTGGTATCCAGTGACAGGATGCACGGGAATGGTTCAAACCTGCACCAGGGGAGGTTTAGACTGGACATTAGGAAGCTTTTCTTTACCGCGAGGGTGGCCAACCACTGGACGAGGCTTCCTAGAGAGGTGGTCGATGTCCCAAGCCTCTCAGTGTTTAAGAGGCATTTGGACAATGCCCTTAATAACATGCTGTAACTTTTGGTCAGCCCTGAAGTGGCAGTTGAACTAGATGATTGTTGTAGGTTCCTTCCAACTGAAATATTCTATTCTATTCTAAATTCTGCAAAGAAAAATAAAAGTGTAAAAACAAAAAAATCCCCCTAACAAGAAATTCACACACATATCCTATTATGTAACATGTTTATCACCTAAACTTTTAAGATGAAAACACACAATTATCTTCTTTTTGTGACACGGTGAGTCAGCAGAGCACTGAAAGCGTTGTGAACTAGTTCTATGTATTTATCAGACACATTGTTCTGTAACAATGAGTAAAGCATCCCCAGCTGTATTTTCTGTACTTACCATAAATGAATATAAAAGCAAATTTCTTGGCACTAAAAGAAAGAGGTCATGTTTCTTCCTTCTCCTTAGCTTTAAGCATCAAAACTCAGTGGCATAGGAATATTTATCTATTAGAATGGATAAAAACACCTAGCGCCCCATGAGATGTAATAAGTAATTAGCCCTGTTTCATCTGTGTGGGGTCTCAGTTCTGTTAGCTCAAGATGTAAGTCCCACTGGCCACCTCCTACCCTACCTGAGAGGCTGCACCCTCTATATTTTGTCACTCGAGACCCATAGCTCAACACCCAGTTACACCCAACTGCAGCTCCAGCTATTTCTGAAACAAGAGCTAGCTGATGAAGAATGTGGAGCCCTAAGATGCCACATGCAGCAGAAAGCCTCCTGGCAGTATGGTAGAGTTTCAAAGATACATTAAGGCAAACTCCAAGACCACAGTACTGCCCAACCCAGCAGTGGCATACTGGGTTTCACGGAGAACCCTGTTCCCACATAAACACAAGTTCACATTCATATTTCTCCCACACAGCTACTAATCCCCTACCATGAATGAGACAATGATTGGACACTTGGAAAAAACACCTAGCCTTTCCCTAAGAAGGACTACACTTGCATTTATTTGTTTTCTCCTCCTGAAGGATCAGAGATATTATGATTCCAAAGCACTCTAAAGTATATCTCACAAACTTGTTTTTCAAAAAGTTGTCAATACTTTCACTGTTTTCTCCTGACAGCTGCTATCAGCACGCACAGATGTGTCATTCTGCCAGCTACAGATATACACACCCCTGATAATGCACTTTAAAGTAACAGCAGTGCTAGAATTTGTTGTGCTAAGTTTTTACAGATATTACAGATATTTACAGGTTTTCCCAGCAGTGTATGAAACAGCAACAGAAAAATGCATTTGCAGCTCTAGACAAATGTCAGGTTTCAGATAAAATCGGACTGTATTACTGCAAAGTCCCACCCGTATGTTTTTGTAAGGCTAGGATGATGGATTTTGTTGATATCCTTCTCTAAACGAGGGCTGACTGCCACTGCTATTATTCAGATCAATAACAGAATTACCTTTGACTCAAATGAGAGCAGAATGAGGCTTCTAACTTTATTAACAAATGTCAATGTTATTTCTCTTTCAACAAACGCAACTATATCCACGTAGCTTGTGTGTTCTCACAGTGCCGTATGTGCAAATTATCTTTTCTTTTGTACTTCTCCAGCCCCATTTCTTAATGACTAGCTGCATCCCCAAACACAGCAGCCATCTGATCATTATCGCATGAACTGCAGACACATCTCCTCCAAGGGCAACAGGAGTCCCCTCCACATAGCCAAAGGTATCGCTGAATACTATGCTGAATAAACCCACAGATTTTAAGACTCTCCCAGGGCCTGATGCTGGGAACCTTTGCTGGAAAAGTGACCTTGCTGCAAACAAGCCAGTCTCACCAAGTAGGAAGGGACTGCTTCCATCAGGGCCTTCAAGACGGTTGTCTTCTCTGATCAAAGACTAGTTTTGTATCTCCTTTCTAACTAATTTTAGCTTCCTAGCAGTTTCCTACTGAAGAATTTGATGCTATCTAAATTCTTCAAATGCCACTCCTGACTCTGCTTCTATATAAACATATCAGATCACTCAGAGATGCTTCAGGAAGATTGTCTGGCCTTAGGAGATGCAAATCCAGATCAAAACTTTAATGCATACTTGAACTGTGTTTCTTTAGATTAGGCAGGGATGTTAATTTCACTAACCCTTCAGCAAAGTAATGACAGGTTTCATTTGCTGATGCTCTATTGTTCATTAGATCAAAGGAAGGTTTCTTTCAAATGAAGACACACAAAAATTCACTTGCCTTTCTCTGACAAATGCAAACCCCAATTCCATGATTAAGAAACCAGTGTTTAATTGATTTGTAACGTTACCATTAAATTCTTCCAAATAATCACTCATAAAGGTTTTAATAGCACAGATAATACACGATATCATCCTCTGCCGCATGTGAAAATGTCAGGAAATAAATTTGTGAAAGTTGTGATGGAATTTCCACAATTAAATTCCAATGAATTTCTTTTCTGAGTCATGTTCTCTTGCTTCAGCTGGGATCTATCCACTGAATCCAGAAGACCCATGTTAGATAGCAGATTGGTGAAAAGGGTCACAACGCCTCTATCTCCTAGCATGTGCAGGTTAACAAAATTCTGTCTTTTTGTAAAAGCATGAAAAGCCAAAAGCCATCAGAAAAAACTTACCAGCATGTGTGAAGGGAACATACACAATCACGTTTTCATTTCAATTTAAAATGGAGTACAAGAGCATGGTTTCAGCACTCTGCCTACAAACAAAAGCTCTGAGGGTAACAGAATCCCAGAATCACAGCATGGTAGGGGTTAGAAGGGACCTCTGGAGATCATCTCGTCCAAACCCTGCCTGATCAGGCACACCTAGAGCAGGGGGCACAGGACTGTGTCCAAGTGGGCTTTGAATATATCCAGAGACGGAGACTCCACAACCTCTCTGGGCAGCCTGTTCCACTGCCCTGTCACCCTCACAGTAAAGAATTTTTTCCTCATATTCAGGTGGAACTTCCCATGTTCCAATTTGTGCCCGTTGCCCCTTGTCCTTTCATTGGGCACCACTGGAAAGAGTCCGGTCCCATCCTCTTGACACCCACCCTTCAGATATTTATAAGCACTGACAAGATCTGCGCTCAGCCTTGTCTTCTCCAGGCTAATCAAACCAGGTTTCTTAGCCTTTCCTCATTAAGGGAGATGTTCCAGTCCCCTGATCATCTTGGTAGCTCTCCACTTGACTTGCTCCAGCAGTTCCCTGTCCTTCTTGACCTGGGGGGCCCAAAACTGGATGCAGTACTCCAGATGTGGTCTCACTAGGGCAGAGTAGAGGGGGAGGATAACCTCCCTCAACCTGCTGGCCACACTCCTTTGAATGCACCCCAGGATACCGATGGCCTTCTTGCCCACAAGGGCACAGTGCTGGCTCATGATCAGCCTGCTGTCCACCAGCACTCCCAGGTCCTTCTCAACAGAGCCGCCTTCCAGTAGGTCAGCCCCCAACATGTACCGGTGCCTGGGGTTGCTGGCAGAGTTTGCAGCAGAACAATCCCATGAAATGGGATGTTCAGAAAGCCAGAAACTGTGGCTGTTTAGGCTTTGTCACAAGCAGAAGCTTACTACCCTCCTCCTGCCAAAAGTTATCGCCCTGCAACAGTGGCAAAATGGACGTGTCCTGGTGCTGCAGATGCTCAGTTTCACAGTTCAGTGTATTACCAGCCGCCATCAGCACCCATGAAGGCAAACACACAAGGCTGCAACCAAAGAGGCTAGAATGCAGGCACATGTTCTGTCCTGGAGCTCTGCAACAGGCAGAAGAGCAACTTTGAAATTATCAGCAGTAAGGTCTTCAAGTGCCACTGCTAGTCCTGTCAGAGCTCTTAGATAAAAGTCTTCATAACATTGTTTACACTGTCATTACCTTTTTCCTAGGTAGGAAGGTAAATATTTATGGCACTGTATATCCCCATTAGCCAGCACAATTATATTGGTGGATATCTTATATTGGTATAACTATTTTGATGTTTTGTAATCCCCTCATTATCTGAAATGTTACATAAGCAAAGCGCTTAAGAAGAGGCCAGACACATGGAGTAGCAGGCAGCTGAGCAAGCACCACGATTTTAGCACTCTAGCTTACACAGAAGATAGACATCCACAGTTACAATTTCATAAGGTCCAGCCATTCAAATAAAGGAGCAGTCATTTTTGACGGGGTCCCGACAGATGCTGACATATCTTGAGCAACCAATGCGAGGCACCATGACGTTATCTTTATTTCTCTTCTGGGGATGCAAAAATCAGTGGTTTATTTTTACTGAGTGATAATTAGCATCTATTGGTGAATCCAAGGTTAAGAAATGTACACACACATACCAACACAGATATAAATATACATAATATGTGCACACTATATAGATACATAAATATATATATCTCAATATATATGTGTGCATGCAAAAATACACATCTACATATGTATGTTCAAACAAAAGGCAGGTTGATATATATGCAAAGGTCACTCCTAGGCATTAATTGCTGCAAGTTTATTCCTTGCAGAAATATGTTGCAGTTTTCCACATTGTCTTACTAGTAATGGCGGGGATTAGTTAAGCTGAGATAAAATCAACAACAACAAATCCTGGAACTCTTAACTGTCAAGACGAGCTCTATCCTACCCAAGGGAGATGGGCAACAACAGAAGGGCATGCTGTTATTGATGATTAACATAAGGCACTAAAAGGCCTGTGCCTCCTAAGAGCTTCTCTTCATATTTCAGCTAGCAAGACAGTTACTCCCCTTCCTCCATGCCAAATTCAATTACTTGAGTAGTGAAGTACAATATTACATTTAGACTAAATAAGCTTGTTTACTGTTGTAAAATCCAGTTGTTTTTCTCTTCCCCCACTAAGGAGATGATAGAAATAACTTGTTTTAAGAAGGTTTCTCATCACTATAGCTCTTATCACCCCAAAAGAAGGATATCCACATGCTTCAGGCTCAGCCCCTTCAGATAAATAACTCTTACAGTAACGTAGCACACCTGAATGGAAGGCCTGCCACAGCCTTGAACAGAAGAATCAAAAGGTATCACCCCAAAATACTTCACAGATGGGGGCCTACAGCCCAAGAAAGACAAAAGAGCATGTTTTGTATCCAAGCTCTCTTGCTGAGACAAACTGTGTTAAATGAGGTTGCCTGTGCAGTGTTTGTATCTCAGTCACCCCTTCCTCCCAGTTAAACCATCTTAAGATCACCAGTAGCTTGAGTCATTCCTTGAAAGATCAGGTCACACTTTGCTCACCTACATGAGTCCCACTAAAACGAATCTGATGTTTGTTTTTAGAAACGAGAGTCAATAGTGATTTAGGTTTCTGAATTGACTCCATCTGCTCATCCAACAGGTGCTGCCTAAACAACAGACCAACCCCAGGAGAGTAGATTAAGGAAACAATCTCATGGCTACTGAGGAACTCAGCTCTTCCGAGCTATTGCAGCTGACTGCAGACTGTTTCCATTGACAGTCACAGGTAAGAAACACTACCACTGCCTCTACATCTCCCCTCACATCGCCAAGAAGGAAATCCACTAACTTAAGGGACTTGCAAAATGTGAACTATCTTCCACAAAACTTACCAAAACATTATGCTGGTAAAAAACACTGACATACTGGAAAATGATCATGGGTTTGAATAGAGCAGATTTCAGCTAAGAAAAGATTCCAAGGACTACAGCATTTGTGTTCCTTACTCTTCTTATCAAGCTTTCATACGGCAAGTAAAGCAAAGATAACACTGTTTCCTTCTGGATAGACTCCCTTAGGAGGCCAGCACTTGAGGCTGCAGGTGAGGAAACTGTTGCCCTCAGTGTACTTGCTAGTAAAATTATACACTCTGGGTTACCATCTTAGTGACAATTCTTTGTCTCCAAGTTGCACTCAGATTGCTAAAGACAAAAGTGATCCTGATTTTATACAATAAAGAACTTCATTAAATACTGACTGTTTTTCCACAAATCCTAATTTCTTCTACATTTCCCTCTTTGGATAAACAGAAGAATAAACTGTCTGAAATAATTAAATTATAAGATGGATTTTACAGAAGAGTACCAGAGAGAATCTCACAGAGGTCAACTGAAACATGTTGCATTATAGACTTAATTTTTGCTTGGATTTTAATTAAAATCAGAAGAATCATATAGCAAGTGCAATGGGCTTATTCAGCAGTATATTTCACCTTTGACAAGACTATTACAACCAGAATACTCACTATATCAATTAAAATACAGGATTTTTTTAAGCTCTTACAAGTACTGAGAAAGGTAACTTCCTCTGAATAAATACTGTCCCATTACATTGGCAAGCTTTGCTGGGCTTTGGTACTATCAGGTAACTTTGACTAGTACACCTTCATATTTACTGATATGTCTTCACTGTTTCTTGAATTATATCTATAGGACCTTACATTTTAAAAATGGGGGAGTACTCAGGAATAGGAGACATAACTTTGCAAGAACTAGTTATTTGTTTCTAGCTTCACTGTGTGGTGGAGATTCAGGAAATTCAGCTCTCTTGCGTAGAATGTGGCCTGTAAGTCATGCAGCTGGTACTTGCTTGCTATGGTTTGCCCAAGGACAGAGGCTTAGGAGTCCAATACAATCCTTCTACTAACAATCTAGTTCTTTCATTTTAGGTAGGAGATTATATCCCAAGGCTCATTTTTCTTTACTGCTAATGAGGACGTTATGTTTGCAGACAGTACTCCAGCAATTCCAAGTTGGAGGCAGCAGCATTGTACCTTTTACATGCACGAATAAAAACATTTAGAACAATACACATTATTGAAGCACTGAACTTTTCAGACACACAAGACACCATTTAGGTTTAATGGTAAGCATAGAAGCCACCTGGCTTGGATGAAAGCCCAGTCAGTCAATGAAGATGTTTTCACCAATTTCAACAAGCTTTGGATCACATCTTACATGAATTTACTACACTAGATGCCATATCTCAGTAAATGACTGCAGCTCACAGGATTCACATTAGTCCAGCAGTGACTTTAATTCAACATCTTCTTTCAATATCTCTTTTTACAAAGATACTTAGCTCTGAAAGGAAAAAAAATACTGATGCTCTGGTGCTTAGCATATTTTGCCCAAATAAGACTTCTTGGGGGAAAAAAAAAAAAACCACAAATCTAGAGAGGAAGTGAATATCTGACCTAGGTTTACAAAAGAACAGCTGAACAAATTCTGGCAAAGCAGTTCTGTGATGCCCAAACTTAATTGAATTCAATTTATTGTCCCTTGGCTGAGCAACTTTTGTAGTGAAAAGAAGCCAGACACCGAGCCCGCAGTAGGCTGTGTACAAGTTTGCAGTAGGCTGTGTACGGAAAACACGCTGCTTTCAATTTGAATTCACCAGATTAAAGCTGCTGGTACCAAGATCTCCAGTTCAGCAGCACTGAAGCGAGCAGTTGCAGTAATCCAACATGTTACAGTATGAGAGCTGCCTGCCTTGCCCCTCTGCTGAAGTTTCTCTACTCAGGAGCAATGTTGGCAGAGGATAATGTGACAATGACAACTGTAAATGTGGCAGTTTATATGTTGGTGCCAGACAACAAAATGGGGACAACCAAAGAACGACATATGCTTCGTTCCCTGCCTTTCCTCCTGGGTTGTACCCTCTAGAAAACAGACAGATGAGTTATGTGCCCAAATTAATATTCATTTCACAAAACAATGTGGAAAATAAAAGTAATCCAAAAGTAATCTGTACTAATAAATCACATGCACATTAGTTATTACTTCATTTTTTTTCATTAATGTAATCAAATTCAGTTATATGTGATCTCCTGTGATTGCTGGCACTATGACCAAGGTTAGGAAAAAAAATCTCTAGGTTTTGATGATATGGGTGGAAGATTAAGGAGAATAGATCACCACCAGTGAAGTATGTCCGTTTAGGGACTTGTACTTTGACACTGCTGTACTCTATAGAAAAACAGAGGGGAAAAACCTTCTCAAAATGAACAAGTTGCCTTTTATTACTTAGTTTATTCTTTCCAACCCATGTGAATGTATTCAAAATAGAGGGCTAAATCTTTAATGAAAATGTCACTATACAGTTGTTAGAGACATTGAACCATACGCCTGTACAAAGCAGACCAGTATATGGAGTCAGAACACACACTCCAAACGGTCTTCAGAAACCCAGTCAGAACAATACCTCCTTTGAAGTTTTAATACAGCTACAGTTGTAATCAAAGGTCACTATTGGTCCTACTGCTCATGACAGACACTATGCAGTCCAAAGCATGTTCTTCAAGGTAGCGTTATTTCTGACATAATCTACCTGCCAAGAAGAAATGTAAATATTTGAAAAGCACTAGAGCACACAAGAATGGTGCAATAGTTAGGTACTGAATGCCATACACAGATAGTCTAAATTCCACCTGTATCCTTGTGACTAGGGTTCTCACCCAGCTCCCTCCTGAACACATTCCTTAAGCTACCTGAACTCCTGTTCAGAGGCTCTCCATCAGGAGGCAGGAGGATGTAACTAGAATTTAGACTTCTTTGGAATCCAAAGTTGAGAACTAGATCCACAGAGGGTCTTTACGGTGAAAAATAGCTAAAGCCTTCAGCACTGATCTCCCTGCCTTGTAGAATTCACAGTCACAAGCGAGGCTTGCAGGCTCCCTCTGCCACCTGACCTAACAACAGGAAACTTGAGGAAGGATGAGGGAACCATTCCACCAGTCAAAGGGACTAGGTCCAGAAAGTCTCCAGACCTCTCCTATGGGCATGATAAAACTGCTAAGGTCCAAGACATAGATGCACATGATGTGTCCTGTGACTGAGCAAGGATCGAACTTTTCTTCCAGTATCATTGCTGTTGCTACAGCACTACTCCGTAGGTGCGCAACCAAAAGCACCACCACCTTGACCAAGTGAAGTGACACAGCACGATGTTCATGTCAGATTCATAAATCAGGCTTTGAGGATCCAGTCCAACAGGTGTATCCTCAGCATGCTGACAGATGTTAGACAATACTGTGGTTATGCATTAAAATACTGCTATCTCCCATGTAAATATCGCAGGATCACTTCTAATTGTAAAGATTATTGTCTCATTTCCGAAAAGCTAACTTACCTGCTGCTATGATCTGATTTTACAAAGTTCTAATATTAAAAAATCATGATAATGTTTATAATTTGCAAAGCTTAATATTTTATTCCATAAGTCACATGCAACAAGTTGCAAATCCCACCAGATGACCACCATAATTAATACAGTTTTCACAAAAGGCACTTGTATCACTGAACCAAATCACTTTCAGTTTTGACTGTTGTGCTTTTGGGGTGCAGAGAGGCAAAAAAACCTGTTAGATGGTAGATACTCTAGAAGTGACATATTCTACGTTAATTTATTCCACACCTTGAGAAGTGCTATGAGAAACGTTGAGTTAGAATGACTTTATGCAAACAAGGGTGGAGTTGAAATTCATCGTTATTGCTAGGAGACAAGCTTAGCCTTAAGAATGTTAGCATTGTATTTGTCTTCATTACATTATCCAACAACACATGAACCAAACAAACATGACTGTAATTACTCTGACATTCTGACGTTTTATACTGTGATTTAAAGTCATTCCAGGAAACAAAAAATCCAACTCGTTTGACCTCCATGATATGCTTAAACAAAAGCAGAGCTTTAGTCTCATAAAACCAATATTTGCTATAGAAACAATTTAACTGTAACTGCACCTATCTTATCAAGCTTCCTGGTAAAAAATCCATAATTCTCTTCAGCAGCAAGAGTCAAAGTCCAAGTTTTAGTCCTTTTAAAAAGTCTATGCGTTTCAGGTTGGTGCTGTTCCTCCCCAAGCCCTCCTGTACCCCTGAACATGCTCCCATGGAGAACGTGGCTGAGCAGCACTTGCCCTTGCACACTAAATGGAATTCATTTCAGTGACGTGTTTTTCACATGTCGTGAACACACAAAAATTTCAATGGGAAAGTGTTTCACATCTCTCACTAGTCAGAGGAGATTCTACCTGCTTTGCCATTATTTCAGTAACTCCCCTATATTATCTGTTCAGCTTAACAGATGAAGCTCCAAGGCAATAAATTATTACCACAGAGGAGAAAGTACAAGTGAGGCAGTTGGTTGAAATGCCTTCATTATTTGAAAGCTTTTCACTGACATTCCCCTTACCTGATCTTCAGTCCTCTGACTGCAAGAGGACTGAATTCTCTGGTTTGACATTTCTAGATAACTGTAGGAATTCCAGGCATAGAGTTACTTATCTCACACTACCCTTCCTGTCAAAGGTAGAGCTGCTTTAAAACACTGAAAAACCATTTAACTGATTCAATACATGCTACTTCAGCACAAATGTAAATTTTTATTGATAAAACTGGAAAATGTAAAACAGATTAAATTACAGTCACCTTGGAAAGATTTGGTGAAAAGCGAGGGCATAAACTATCTCCTGAAAACAGTGAAGCACTGCTGAGGCAGAAAGTAAATGCTAATTTTAAAGTAGCCTTTCTCCTAAGCACAAAAGAACACTGGCCTTATCAGGGAGGAGTAGCAAAGCCTGCCTCCCCAGTCCTACAAAGAAGTGGCTGGAATTCCAGACACAGCTTACCAACAAATAGAAATTCAGGTCAGAAAAAGTAGGAGACAGTGAGGCTTGTAGAAACACGCCTGCCTATTCAGAGGCTTCCCATTGCGATTCAATTGGATCTGCCTAATGCATGCTCAAAACAACACGGGGTTATTTAGAAATGTACACATACACACAATGCCTCTCTCCTCCCTTCCCACAAGGAAGGTCTCAGGAGCTTGTCTACAGCATCCCTACAGGGTAAACCCACAGTCCAGCCTCCATAAACACTGAAGATGATTGTTTCCCCTAAAGCAACAACTAGGTTCTGGGATCTGTGAGCTCTTCTAAGCTCATGAGGCATTTAGAGTCACAAATTTTATTGTAAAAAACCCAGCAAAAATAGTTACTACCATTAACCTCTCAGGGGTCTAAGAACCTTCAAATGTGAGGAAGATGCTGCAGGGAGAAGTCCAAGACCAAATGGAGGGAAGGTTCATGTTCTTGGCTTCTTCTCATCCACTCCAATTACTTCCTTTTCACATTCTCCAGAATGACCCCCAAAACATCTAGTGCACTGAACTCTTAGAATTATGTATGACTATTATATATTTTTATCTTCTTTAGCACAAAATAAAGTACACTGAGCATCAGGATGAATAAACATTCAAAAGTTTCCACGGGAAGTTATATTTATGCAAACTGAAGCCTTTGCTGACTACATAACCAGTATATTTCTCAGGAATGTTTCAGCCAAATGTCTATCATTTGACCTGGGTATTCTGAAGATTTCAAAAGGAGTCATACACAACAAGTTTAGCTCATTATATTTGCTAGGTAATACCATCTCTTTCACCAGTTAACATAAGGAAATTGCTGCATATTATTTTCATTTAAACAAATCACTGTCTTCACCCCTCCCTCTCTGCAAACTCAAACCAGTCCTATTCCACGCACAAAGAGGAAAGAAGACTGAGATGTGCCCGTGCTTTAACAGCACACTGCTGGCAAGGTAACAAACAAAACCAAAAGCTTACTCTAGAGACTAGATGGACTTTTCATTTTAAAATAAAGAGTAATTTAACAAAATAACTCTAGTGAGATTAGCAAAGTGAATCGTGTCACTATGACATTGCTTTTAGTTTATCAGCAAATATTACATACTGAAGTTTTTGGTCAATGACAGCAGAACAGGTACTGATCTCAGCCACATCCACTCTCACAAGCAGCTAGCTTACAATTTGACTCAAACTGACCTAGAAGTGGAAATTAAACTATGGATTCTGACACTGTTTTTAGCAGGAGACAGTAGGATCTATAAGGGGTACTCATTTCTCTAGACAGGAAAATCATCCTGTCTCATGCATTGCACAGGATCGCAAAATGTAGCTGACGTAGTTGTGCTGAAGGCTGGAGGGGACAACAAAGTATTACATGACTCAAACACCTTCTGTTTCCTTTCACTGAAGTTTAGTTCCAGGAGGATGAAAAGAAGTTTAAAACTTTCCTGTTTAGAGACATGCAATACAGTAACTACCCTTTTCACCAGATGCAGATTCCCACATATCCAGCTGATAATAATTTTTTCTTTGTCATTTTCCTCAATCACTTAGCCGTGATCTATGGATGCCCCCTGCAAAGCCCACAGTAAAAAGCCTCAGTGACGCGACACTGAGCACAGCAGGAACCTAGCCCATAATGAAGATTCCTAAATGCTGTGATAACACAGATGAAGAAAAACTGACAGAAAAGGCATGTCACAGCTGTGATCCTGCCTAACAGTACTTTCAGACACTAAATTCTCTATTCTTCTTGGGCTAGGCTGTACTTGGACATACTGCTGTCTAGATGAAGAAAGTTGACTATCACCAGTAAGCAAACTGTTATCCATATTGTATGTCATCTTCTTGTTGTCCAACCCAAAAAAAGTCAGCAAATGAACTGATGTGCAAATTAAATTGCTTGTCAACCTCAGATTTGGTTTGCTGGGTTAACAGATAGTGAAGAGGTTACATTGCTGCTGCTAACAGGTATGTACCTCGCAGGCAGAGGCAGGGGAAGAAGAGGGCAGAATGAAAAACTCCCATCAACAACGTATTTGCAGACTGGTCAGAACAGGGGATATGGGTGAGCTAGCTATGTGGCCCTTTTCTCCCCCTTCAACAAAAACAAAACACAAAACTATGCATTATTGTTCAAGCTATGAGGCATGAAACAGAAACTAAACCTAGCAATACTGAGCTACCACAGCATGAACCAACTGGCCATGCCGGGAAGGAGACATTTCTATTATGGATGCTTGATGAGCATGGATTACAGAGTCCTGAAGATGCTCTGTGTTTACTCAGTTGGCTACTGAAATGGGTAATTAGTTTTTATTAGCAGTAATGCAGCCACTAAGCATTTTGAACACTTCATGCCAAAACATATCGGAACACATACCTTTCACCACGCCACTGAACTGAAAACAAGTATCACGCAGTAAAAGGCTGAAGGAAGCGAACACACAATAAACCTTCAGATGGGAAAATACAGTGCTACATCCTTCCCCAATGCAAAAATGCCGCTGCCTTCACTGCTGAAGCATAAAGAATAGCAATTATATCTAAATCCTTTTGATGTTTCTCATTAAAGAACAAATTCAGTAGAACGCTTACGCTCAGATTGCCTTAACGGAAGTCACAGCTGTCACTTTATACGAAGATACAGAAATTCATAGGTCACATACATAATTAATTTAAGAAGAGAAAGCTGTAAGAGCTTCAGTTAAGCAGAGGACACTGCGATGCCTTTCAAAACAGAGTTTGAAAGGAGTTGTACCTTTTCCAGAGTATTTGTTAATGCAGAGACGTGCTTCTGGCCTGAAGTTTGTCTCTGGGCTCTCTTTGTATTTATTTTTCCAGCCCGCGGTAGCTGGCAGGCACCGAGGCCCCGCACCTGAGGGGTGCGGCGCGCCTCAGGGCGCTCTGCCCCTACACCGAGGCGCTGAACCCCCCCAAGCGGGCCGGTTTAGCCCACTTTAATCACCTTTTAGACCCTTTAAAAACGATATTTTTCCCCTACAAAGAGGTTTCGGGGGGGCTTGGTTTGCCAAGGGCAATTCAGGAACAAGTTAAGCTTTGGCAGCCTTGGGGGGGGGGTGTCATTCTTTCCCCCCCGCCATTGCACACACAACCCCGGCAAATTCAGCCCCGGGCTCCGCAGCTCCTGACCCCCCGCTCCACGCCGGCGTGCGGGGCGAGGTCCCGGAGCCGAGGGCAGGCTCCGACGCGCGCCGCCCCCC
>WEKW01011750.1:6821-32469 GCA_013389905.1 Sula dactylatra | reverse complement strand
GCCGGCTCCGGCTGCTCGCTGACAGGAGGCAGGCGATAACGGCGAGAGGCGGGAAAGGTGGGGGCGGCACGCAGGGGCCGACGGGCGCTGTAGTTCTCCCCGGGTGAGGGACAGCCCGCCGTTCGTCGTGCTTCGCCGGGAAAAGCGAGCCAAGCCGGCAGCCTGCGTGCTGCGAGCTGCCGTGCCCCCAACGGCCGGGGCTGCCGAGTGCCACCATAAGCGTTTGAGAGGCTGAGAAGGGGCTTGTGCCTCCTCCCAGCTGCCCTGCCCGCGGGTCGACGTGGCCCCCCTGTGTGATGAACAACGTGTTTAAAATCATACCCTGCTCCCTGACACCTCGGCCCCTCTGGCCACTGCTGGTCCCCCTGCCCTGTCGTGTGGAGGCCGCCTCTGCTATGCCAGGCCCGGGTCCGGCCGTGCTGGCCGCCATTTACAGCAGCGAAGGGGTAGGAAACAGTGCCCTTCTGGACAGGCTGCAGAGGCGCATTCCTGGGGTGCATTAAAAGGAGTGTGGCCAGCAGGTTGAGGGAGGTTATCCTCCCCCTCTACTCTGCCCTAGTGAGACCACATCTGGAGTACTGCATCCAGTTTTGGGCCCCCCAGGTCAAGAAGGACAGGGAACTGCTGGAGCAAGTCAAGTGGAGAGCTACCAAGATGATCAGGGGACTGGAACATCTCTCTTACGAGAAAAGGCTGAGAAACCTGGGTTTGATTAGCCTGGAGAAGACAAGGCTGAGCGTGGATCTTATCAATGCTTATAAATATCTGAAGGGTGGGTGTCAAGAGGATGGGACCGGACTCTTTCCAGTGGTGCCCAATGAAAGGACAAGGGGCAACGGGCACAAATTGGAACACAGGAAGTTCCACCTGAATATGAGGAAAAACTTCTTTACTGTGAGGGTGACAGGGCAGTGGAACAGGTTGCCCAGAGAGGTTGTGGAGTCTCCGTCTCTGGATATATTCAAAACCCACCTGGACGCGGTCCTGTGCCCCCTGCTCTAGGTGTGCCTGATCAGGCAGGGGGTTTGGACGAGATGATCTCCAGAGGTCCCTTCCAACCCCTACCATGCTGTGATTCTGTGATTCCTGTCAGGGCAGGCAAAAGGGACAACACAAGGGAGGTAGGCCACTGGGCCAGAGGGCTCGCCTATGCCATACATCTCAAAGGAGTTAAACAGTGCTGTCTGTTTTCACTCCCTGGTAGAGATGTATGGCTCTCAATATTGTCAGCTGTGGAACAGATGTTATTAATCAACAGGATAAGCAGATAACCCCAAATAACCCTTCATCAGTCAGCTCATCTGCAAGTGACTGAGGGGAATCCCTACAGCCTTCATCAGCTTTTGAATGTGAAGACGATGCCTGTCTTTAAATAAAGACCCAGAACCACATAGCTGGCAGCCTTATACATACTGCTGCAGTCATAACCCTCATCCTCTTACTTCCCTACACACAGCCAGATGGTTACTCATTCCCTCTGACTAAACTTCACCCTGAAGTCCGTGGTGCCTGGCTGCATCACACCTTTCTATCGCCACCACCCTCAGTGAACTTCCACCATCCAGACTAAGCACAGGCCTCGACTTGCTGCCAAATACATCCTTAAAGCTTTCTTTGCATTTTAATAGTGAGCATTTATTTTGAAATCCTGCAGGTCTAGTGGAATGTACCTAGCAAGAGCCATAAAAAATAATCAGGACACAGTGCTCATTTTGAGCTTGATTTATACCTTGTGGAAGTCATTGGGAGGCTTTCTACTGACCTCACTGACCTCTGGAGCAGAGCTCAATATCAGCAATATAAAGTCCAATCCTGTAATGGGAATTCAGGTATCAATCTTGCAAGGATTTATGACTATGCTTTACTTTGCTTTCATGAGAGTGCTTGTTGAAAAGAGTAAACTTCATCAGAGGAAACCTAGGTACAAAGGTTAAGATTTGCTGGCTTCAGTACTCCTGTCTTCATTTGAGGGCAGCTCTTACTGTGGGAACAACAAACCAGTGATCAACAAGTTTTTAATGGTTAATTGCTGCTGAATGACCAGCAAAAGAAGCACAGGAGGCAAACTTCTTTTATGTTGGTTTGTAAGGTAACTCCAAGCAACTTGTTAAAATTCTGTGATAGGTGAGTAATTTTAGGAATTTGCTGGAAAATCCCCATTACCTTACTCAGTGAATTTCTTTCACACTGCAGGATCATTTCTGACAACGTATTTTCCTGTGTTTCTCTACAGAGTTTTCTTTAAAAGATGGAGATGTTTACTTCCCACTTACTTCCCTATTTACTCCCTACTAGAAAATATTGGTTTTAATGTTCTAGTTTGCCCATACTGCTATTATATGAAACAAACAGATTCAGGGCAACTCACTGCAGCTTGTTGTATTTGATTCTCTAACAGCATTAGTATATAGCATTAAATTATAATATTAATAATTCCTGCCTTCTAATATATTTCTTAAATACAGCAAAACAGAAAAAAAGATAGCAAAGTATGATTCCAAAGGGTACTGAACATCTTTAACTCTCACTAAACAGAAGAGGATGCTCCCACCTCTCAGAGACAGCCTTAAGACATAACCAATAACCTAGAGAAACCAGGTGGCAATGGCACTAACTGGAAAAAGCATAAGATGTAAATAAGAAACTTTAAGAAACTGTAATGGGACTGTAAAAACTGTAACCAAGGTATTTTTAAGGTTGCTTTCTCTCCTTGTAAGAGTCTTCTCTCTTTGTCAGCTCCAAAAGCCACAAATCTAGTCTCCTTTCCCATCTGGAAAACAAAATACTTTCATTTCAGTTCACTTGAAAGTGTTGCTGAGCTGCATAAATTCTCAAAAGCTATGGGAAAAAAGAGGTGGTAGGAAAGATAAAACCCGGTAAAACAAGCACCCGTTAGAAGAATCCCAATGCTCTATTGCATTTTGAATGCCCCAAGCTGATCCCCAGCTGGCCAAGCCAATGTACATTTTTCTTTTCACTGTTTTTAGAGTCTCTCTTTTGTTCCTGTAGCCGTTGGGTGAGTAGACTCCTGCCTACAGCTTGAACTTCAGAACAGAGTCTGAGCAGCCAAACCCATGGCCAGAGCTGATAGACCCAAATTGAGCCAAAGTGCCAGAGCTCATTGAGATCTTCCATCCATCACACTTAACACAGTTTCTAGCCAACGCATCAGCAACCTTATTCCACACATACTTAGAGACACTATCAAAGACAGAGCAGGCGGCTTCCTGCCTGCATTCAGCTACTTGACAATGAATGCAGTGACTTTAATTAAAGTGTCCTTTCAAACACCCTTTGAAACAGATTTTGAACAATCTCAAGCTGTATTTCAATGAATTTTCTTGTAATTCTTGATTTTTATAAGTAAATTTATAATATTTGGGGCTAAAAATCTTGCACCTGTAACTTCTCAGTATCAGCTTTGATGGGCACTGAGAATCCAGTCAGCTTTTTCATTTCTCTCTTTTGCTAGTGTTTCCATACACACAAAGAAGCTAGTTCTGTCAAGGAAGTAATCCAGAAAGTTAGGAAAAACAACTATTACACTGAGAAGTTAAAGATTGCAAATCTTGTAGAGCAGCCTCTCACTTTACATGGCTCCTAAGCAGCAAACTATTATTCTGTGGAGGGTAAAACCTGTTGGACATCGCCATGTGACATTTTGCAGTTTCAGGTGGTATACAGGTTAAGACTGGCCATCACCCTCCGTCCTGCAGCCATAAGTGCTGGTAAATGTCCTGAGGCCATATCTTTAACTCCATTTCTATTGTACAGTCATAGAGGATTGAAGACCAAATGGTGCAAACATGTAGTTAAGTAGAAGAAATGTAATAAATTAAAAAAATCGGTAACATTATTTATGAGCAGTTTTCCATGTTTACAGGAGGTACAGAAACACTGCATTCTAAGACTGGAGTTGACAATGTGGGTTTATGGGGGGCAAGAGGGGTTTCTAAAGATTTCATGGTAAGAATGATTCATTGTTATGCCAGATCTTCATGGAAAATTAAACAGAACTTTACTGCTACTAAGGTAACAAAGAACACACAAAACCAAGGCTTGCAAATATGTAAAAACAGAAGTATGAAAGTGCAACCTTGGACAAAGAAGATTCTAATTATGTTAAAAGATTATTTGTATAGCAAGATGCAACAGGCATAGGGGAAAAGTCCTGGAGAAATGGATTATGTTCAGGACTGAAAAAGTGGCTACGGTGGCTTCATCTCTCACCTGAAAGGAGCAGTCTGCCTGAGGCATTTTAGAAGTTTCCTGCTCTGTGGGTTGTTGGTACCCATCAGTTATTTCTCTGGGTTCTGTGGAACATTGCTAAGAAGCAGTAAATTCACGTAGACTCTGCAATAATCCACATACTTGAAATTTTTGAAGGGGTCTTTAGCACTTTTTAAAAATTCTAAGTATCAAAACGTGTTGAAAATTACTGTTTTACAGTGTCATTGAAAGCTCTGACAGTCCTGAGCAATCTTCCTGGGTAGAAATGTGCCCGTCATGCTAGGGAGCAGCAAAAGAAGACAAAGAGAAGAGAAAACAGAATGGTCAATCTGCAATAGAGCTACCAAGTATCATCAACTGATCTTGTGTTGCAGACCCCAAGAGAAAGCAGATAAAGTGTCTAAAACATACAAAATGGCCAAAGTAAGTACGGGATGTTCCACTTGTGGAATAATGGCAATCAGTGTGGTGGCTGATAGCCTATAAACATCTTGGCTAGACACAGCTTGAAAGTGTATGAGATAATGCTCTTTGGAGCCTGATTCTCCACATACATCCTATGTGTATTTTTAAGGTTCCAGTTTAATCACAGAAGGAACCTCCAGTTGTGCATTAATGCCTGCAGTCGTGTGTTGGGCATGATATTATGACACCTCCTGCACATGCACAACAGGTCAAGCAGCTCCTAGTCAAGATCACCCTATCCCTTGCAAAAATGGCTTCAGAGGTTTTGTAAATCACACCGGAGTGTCCCAATAACAAACTCAGTCTCATGCAGGACTCTGTTTTTTTCCAGAACCTTGACTGTGGCCAGAGGTTTACATTCAGAGCATTTCACAGCTTTCCCCACAGTCAGATTTTACAGATAACATCCCAAGATAAAGCCTTTCTCTTTTGACTTGAATTACCCTGAAGCTACTACAAAGCACAGGTGTTAAAGCAGGCTCTTGGGAAGAGGCAGAGCTGGAACAATTTTGAGAAAGGTTTTGATTCTTGCATTCACAAATTTGTGGCATGTTGAGGAAAGCAGAAATGTACGGCTGTTCTTTGTACCATCTCTTTATAACCAATAGAAAAAAAAAAAAAGAAACAAATCCAGAGAGCTGAGTAAACCTTCTTTCAATCTAAATATACCTAGATAATTCCAAAGCTGTGTAAGTGTCCATTCTCAGGTGCTGCCCTTTAGTTGAAGCATGACTAGTTGTTAGTATCTGTGGCTGCTTTGATTCCCTCCATGAATTCCTAATACTAAGGACCTTTCAAAAGAAAAACATTTCCGGTGAAATTCATCATCTGACATGGCTCAGTCATCTGACTTGCAACAACTGAACCTGGAGGTAAAAACATCTTTCGTGCCCTGTATTAAATCATTCATCATTCCTTAAACTTACAGCTATGTTGTGTAAGAAGTGCCAGCATTCATTTTGCTCTCGTGTCTTTAAAGATCCCACCATTGCTGAAGCCGGTGGCTCTGACTGAGGAGCAGGAATCCAGGCAGGTTTCAGTCGGTGCCCAGCCTTCTACCCCATCTGGTCTTTCAGCCCAAGATTTTGCAAACAAATCAGGCTCAACAATGTCAAGCCCGGTAGGCTTGCATTTCTTGGTGAAACCAAACTTGGGAGCAGCTTTCTCTTTTTTATTTTTTTTTTCAATTTAGGGAAAGGATTTATTTCAGCTGATTTGAACAACCTTTAGTAACCTACATTACTGCAGAGGGATAAGGGATGAAAGCCCCCACAAATCTCATTTCCCCATCTTGCAGTTCCAACAAAACTTAAAGTAGTGAGCACTCGAGATCCAAAGTGCACTCAGGGAGCAATCATAGAGCATTACATTCCTGCCAGCCCCTTTCTGGGGGACCTTCTGCCAAGCCCTTGGAAAAGCAATCTACCACCATGTTCATTCTGGCCATTTTCCAGCTGGTTTTCCATGTCTGTCCAGTCCCACTCTGACAAGGCACTTTAGAAGATTCATTTCTTGCAAGATGCAGGAGAAGTGGGTCAGCAATAATATTTACATATACAAGGACAAAGAGGGAGAAACCTTGTGGAGAATAAGAAGCAGCTGAGTACATGAATACTGGCAACTTTCCTAAAGTGTACACACCAAATAAACTAATAACAGTTATTTTTGTAGTACTTAGGAGGTTTTTAGATATTTCACAGAAGAGAGAGGGGAAAAAAAATCTCAAACCTGGAAAGCTGACATAAATTTAAGGATAAAGATTATGTGTGCACCGATTTCAAGCATGGGTTCAAGCCCACAAATGGGGGCCACACTGACATCGCAGGGACACAAGACTGTACTCAGGCACAGGTTCAAGCTGACCTTTAGGAACCAGCAGGGAAGAGTCTTTGGCCCACACTAATCCTCAGGTCAGAGCCAAAGGTGTCCCTGCATGGCAGTGTGGGTGGCCCAGACATGTTGTGCTGGCCCCTGCCCCATCGCAGGTGTACCCCGTCTTTCTGGAGATGATGCCAGATGACCGACAGAGCCCTTCCCTGCAGAGAGGCTGCGTAACTGGCATGAATTTAACTCCATAAAAGCAGCGCAGATGGCTGCAGCCAACCTGCTGGCATCCTTCTAGACCAGGGGTGTGATGCCCTGTCAGCATCGCAGGCTTCATGGGTGGGGGCCAAGGAGAACAGTGATAGAGGTCAGGGTGGGGTGGGGAAAGTGTGCAGGTCCTGTTTCCCAGACTGGAGAGGGTACTAGCAAGTGGGAGCCAGAGCCGGTGGAGGGTGAAGGCAGAAAAGGAAAATGCGTCAGCGGCGATTAGGAATGTGCTGCAGGCAGGTTGTATTGACCTATGTGGGAACTGATTCCAATTTCATGAGCTAGTTTGAACAGAGAGGACCCTCTCCTGCCTGGACAGAAGCAAAAGAGATGTGGATTCAGAGCAGGAGCACACTGGGCTGCAGGCAAAGGAAGCCAGGCCAAACAGCAGCTAAATAAAAACTATACAACTTCTCAAGAGTTAGATAGACAAAACATTGCCCTTCCATGCAATGCCTTATTAGTCTCAACCCAGGCTCTTTTGTGCTAAGCATGGACCTGCCTGTCAAAGTAGATACATTTTTTGTATTCTTTGGTAAAGTAAGCCTGCAAAACTTGCTAACATTTATTTATGCCTTTCAGATTTGTAGTATAAAGTTTGTTTCATTTTGCATTTCCACGTCCTATTTTTTGCACCGTGTTTTCCCAGATCAGATCTTTAGTGCAGCTGTTACTCTGTCTCAGAGCTATCTGAGATTTATTTTCTACTGCCATAAAGGTACTGGGGAGGTAGCGGTTGGGAAGTAACATTTTCCGTAGAGGACTAATTAACCTATAACTGTTGTTCAGTTCTAAAATGTAAAGTGGTGAAAAAGCTAAGTGGTATGTTTAGCACTTCCCAAAAGTTAGCTACAAAACTCAGTACTGTTACCCCTGGTCACATTTGACCTTACCAGCTCTTCTTTGCAGAAAGAGTGATGTCTACGTTTTTCTATTGGGAGAACTGCTGGTTGACACAATAAGTGTGTATTATTTTTGTCAGTAAAGGCACAGCTTAGGACAAATTCCACACTATTCAGAGCATGACTTGGATGGTAAGAGCAAAAAACTAATTCAACCCGTTTTTTTTAATTATTTGGAAAAGGATGGTGAAAGGCACACAGCTGGTCTTCATCAGAAATCTGTAAAACAAACATGGCAAGCCAAATGAGAAGTTATGAGACGTTAGCAAAATTAATCTCGCTGCAAGAAATATTATTTGCTCGATTCATCAAAATTATCTCAAGATACATACGTTCTGTTTCACTAAGCAACAGACATATCATCCAGCCAGCAGGGTCAGGCCTGCTGTTGTACTAATGGCATGGCAAGGGTAAGCATGTCGAAGCTGCTATTGATTTTTTCTAAATGCATCTGGACTGAACTAGAATTTCAGAATAGCAGATATAAAATAACTAATGAAGGTATGGCCAAGCAACTATGTTGCTAAACCTGACAGCAACCTTTTGCACTCAAATGCTTTTGGGGATGAATTGGAGTGCAGAATAGGACCCTGGGCAATGTAAAAATGCTAAGGATTGGAATAAATTTTAGAAGAAAAAATTATTAAGGAGGTTGTTTGGCAAGTAGAAATACACCTCATATCTTAAGGTTTACAAGAGCAATGCATGCAAACTAGCCTACTTTAGACAGCATACCTGTCTCCATCATAACCTATTTTAGCCATGAATTGGTCAGCATAGGCTGCTCTTAGATAACTCCTGAAAAAGAAGCTACAATTTTTTTAAAAAACTATTTTTTAAAAAACTATTTTTAATTAATTATTTCCTTACTTGTATAAAGAAAGTTGTCTTTTGACCATAAGTGGACAAATATGATACCACAGCTGTATCAGACCCAACCTGGGTAAATATCTGTGATGCCCAGTCTACTTTCTCCACTTAAAAAAACAGATCTATTTAAAATAACAGGAGATAACTTTGACTCAAGATTAACTTTTTAATGTGGATGACTGCAGTCTAGGAAAGTCTGAGAAATATTAAACTCAGCACAATGGTATCATAATTGGATGCAGCATTTCTTAATGGAATCTCGATAATGGGACATACAACAGACCCTTTCTCAGAGTTTTTGGACTACAGAATAGGCTGCACTGGAGGCCTGTGTGAGGGGTTCCTCCTGAGACCCTCACATCATCAGTGGGTCAAAGACTAGCAACGGTCCAGCAAAGACCTCATGGAATACTTCCCAGAAAGGAAAGAGGCATATCATTTCATATGCCCACAGAGACAGTTCAGCTTCTTCATTGTGATTCACTTGCCTGCTTCCCCATGTAATCACTGAAGCCCGTACCTGCAGTCCTTACTTCCGCTGAGTAGAGACCTCAGACAAGTAGCATTCAGTGAAATACATGGGACTATCTGTGTGAACGAATGATACTGAGCAGACTGGGTTGCAGATTCAGGTGGTGAGGTAGCAACTGTGAATCAATGTGGACTCAAAGAGCAGACTTCTCTTTGGGATATGACTGGTGAGGGCCTTACAAACCTCCCACAGCATGACCCAGTGCTCTGATACAGGTCTATAGGCTAAGCAGCTTGGCTTGATTCTGATTTGTGCAGCCAACCTAATGTGTAGTAGGTATATCTTCTTTAAAGCAATTTCTAACAGTCTCTCTTTCAATATTTCTTTCGGGATCTTTCCATTTTGTCACTCACCGGGATGCAGCCATCAAGCATGACAAGCAGTAGATAATTGTTAGTCATGGTTTTGATACCTACAGACATCTCCATCTTGCCATGATTCAGCTTTGCCTGGGATACCTTCACGCTACCTCCATGTTGCTGTCGCTTTCAAGCCTGAGTTGTCTCACGAGTTTATCTGAAAGCTGCATCTAGATGTTGAACTGAATGAGACCGACTTTTATGGGACTTGGATTTAATGAAGATCACAGCTGAAGATGTAGTTTCTCTCATAGGCTGGAATTCATGTATTAAGAATAAACCCCTTAGGGATTCAGAGCAGATTTCTTGTGAGGCTGATCAAAAACAGTGCCATGAACTTCCCCAGGAACTATGAGCTATTTATACTTCTTGGTACAAGTTACACTAACAAATAAATAAAACCTAGTGAACTGAGTTATAATATTTCTCCTATGTTTGGAGCTCACTGAATTCCAACAGAGATAGGAACCTTTGTCAGTGAAGCAAATCTTTTTTGTCTGTCACATGGAAATTCATGTCTTGCACTAATATGGGAAATGAAATACTGTTCCCAAAGGGGTTCAGTGCCACAGAGCTGGTTCTTGCACAGAAGCAGCTCTCTTACCTACAAAATATTACTACGGACTTATTAAATTGGAATTGCACCTGCTTACATAATACGTTTTATGACATTTACGTTCTTCAGGAATTTAGGAGACTAGAGGAGAAAACAAAAAATCCAGCATACAGTCTCAATCTCAGCTCCCCACTCTCTGGTTCCTTCTCTGACCTTGGAGTTTTTTGTAGTATTGATCTGTAGCATTTCCTAAAACATTAGTTCCTTTCTAAAGGTTTTGCTGTCCTGATTTTTTGGAAACTACTTTGCATTTGTTTATTTTAATTAAATAAAAAGTTTGGTTTAGTTATAATGAATGATTTATAGCTCCTGCAGATTGTCCAGGGATGCCCTTCATAGTTAATGATTAAAATGCAGTAATAAAACATGAAATGGCTGAAAGTCAATAGTGATGCCTCTGAAGGTAGATCTTTGACAGAAATTGCTGACAGCATCAGAAACTCTCCCTTTATAAATATATATTCAGACATACTAATTTCTCTATTTATTTTTTCCCTTTTGCCTTCTCTCCCTTGCAGGTGTCTTCTATATGTGCCATTTCAGGTCAATATTCTAGCAAGATAATAGTTTGTCTATAATTTAATTTAACATTTTTCTTTCTTAATTTAAATTTTTATTCATTTTTAGCCTGCAGTGATTATTTGCATGGAAAGAAATTGTCTTCAAAGGCTATATTTAGCCTGCTATATCGGATTAGAAATGTAAGCCAATCAAGCAAAGAGGTTAATTTTAAATCCCATGGAAATTGTACCACTCTATTCAGTTCTCTCAGCACTGTCACCCATCTTGTTTGAGGTCGTATGACCTTTAACTCCAATGCTGAATGTAATTTCCCAGCGAAAGGAGTACAAGCAATCCCCTTAAAAATAGGCATTTTAGAATTTATAAGGAGAAGCCTCAGCAGATCTTTTTTTTGAAAGCTGATGATCTGAGGGCTGTGATTGTGTTTTAAAATATGCAGAGAATGAATAGAAAAGTCAAGGAAATAAAGCAGAAATTTGTGCTTTTTCTCCTTTTCCTCCCACCAATTCTTACTTTGGGGTCACCCACCAACGCTGGTAGACCTGCATTTTAGCCAGTGCTGTATTTATTATATTTAGCCCATGTTAATATCAGTTGTTGTTATTTCTTAGTTCTACAGTTGCCTGTACTGCTTCCTTCCACCTCAGTTTGTCCCCATTCCCCACCACCACCAAAAAAAAAAAAAAGCCAAACAATTTTGATTTTTTTTTAAATAATATCACTGTTTTCCTGGCCGTGACTGTCTAGGGATGACTATCACAGTCATCATCCCCATCAAATCTATTTATATCTTTTGGTTTAAAATTCAGCTTGTGATCACTGAGCTGCAGATGGAGCTCCCCGAACAGCAAAAGGAGTCCATGCATCCATGCCAGGAACAGTTGGAGCCACCGTGGAGAGGGGGCTGAGAGGATCTGTCATTACAGCCTTTATCCCTTCGACCTCAGAGAGGTGTCAAAAAAGAGGCAAAGACTGCTACCTCACCCGGGCATTAGTGTCGGGGCTTTCAGCAGACTCAAGAGAAACCTGATTATTTGGGGGTTTTTGCAAGGTGACATGAATTTTACAAGTAATTAAAGAGAAAATATAGGGAATAAATGTGATTGTCAATCTTCGAGGGAACTACTGACAAAATACTAGAGAGATGTATTTTTAAAGTATGGAAAAACAGGGTAGGAGTTCTTTTTGAAATGTGTATTTCCAGCAGAACTCATTAAACAAGAGATCAAGGCAGTTCTATTCTAACCCATCAACTTCTGGATGATCTGCCATAGGGATATTTTTGTTTTCTAGGACATGGGCTCACTTGAATATTTCATTTCTTAAGTGCATGAACAGGAGCTGAAGAAAGGGTTCGAGAAAAGAAGGAAGGACCAGACAATCGGAAAGGATAGTCTCCTCCAAGGCCATGAGCCATGCAGGAGGGTCCGCATCCCTATCCACGGATTTCAAAAGGGGTCCAGATGGACATCAGGGTGTCTCCTCATGGAGTGCTGCAGAATTAGGCTAAACTGAACATATTTAATATGATCTCGGACAGCTAAGCCGCTTATCACTGGGTGTCAGATAATACATTATACAGCTGAGTGGCTAATAGATCAAACAGAGAAAGGCTGATGGCAGGGCATTTTCAGTTGCTTTGGATTATATTCCCCCTCTAGGAATGACACTGAACTTGGAAGGCGCAGGAAAGATTCTCAGCTTTCCAGTTTTCCAGAAAACCTGCTTAAAAAAATGTATATAGTAAATACTGTCTTCTGTATGCAAAAAAATAGGGGAATCTTAAAAGTCATTGTGTTTTATAAATCTTGATATGAATGGATCCTAACAAGGAGTAAGGAATTAATAATTAGATATATGTATTATTACAGAAAATCAGTCAAACATAAGAACTCTTTAGTTCAGTTCTGAAATTTTTCAGTTTCAAAAAGGGTTTTCAATCTACAATAGTGTAAATGAAATATCATTGCTAATGAAAAGGTATTTGCATATAGTCGTAATGGTGCGCACAAGCCTTCGGTGATACCTGTCCAGCGTACAGCCTAGGAAGGATCAGGATTTCACAGCTGTAATTATTGCCGTCAATGAAATGAACAGAATGAACAAACTAACAGCATTTGCATGGAAATAAAACAGTGGTTTTATTTTCCATATTTATATTTATGTTTCTATTTTTGGAAACTGTGTTTATTTACTTAAACCATACCAGACACTGGAACTCAGTCTCCTTCACTGTTAAATTGTGACCGTGGCCAGTGCCATGGCTTTCCCCCTAGTCAGCTAGCACTCTCCACAATGATCCCCGTGCATGGTGCGGGAGGCAGCGCAGGCCAGGGAGTGCTGCTGGTTTGGATACAGCTACACAATTGCAGAGTCACAGACTCACAGACTAATGCAGTTTGGAAGGGACTTCTGGAGGTCATCAGTCAGACAACCTGCTCAAAGTAGGAACTAGATTGGGGTGCTCAGGGCTGCTTCCAGTCAAGTTTTGAATATCTCCAAGGACAGAGACTCTGCGACCTCTCTGGGAAGCCTGCTCCAATGTTTAACCACCCTCATGGAGAACAATTCTTTCCTAACATCTGGTCAGAATTCCCCATGTTGCAACGTGTGCCCAGCTGCCTCTTGTCCCTCCACTCGGCGCCTCGGGGAAGAGTCTGGATCAATCTTCTCCACAACCTCCCAGCAGGTAACTTAACTATACACAGCAGTAAGTTCTCCCTGAAGCATCTCTTCTCCAGGCTAAGCAAACCCAGAAGCCTCAGCCTCCCCCCAAACATCCCGTGCTTGATGATCATCACTAGCTTGGTGCTACTCTACAGGACTTACTCCAGGTTTTCAATGTTTTTCTCGTACAGGGGATCCCAGGGCGCATCGCTGACTCATGTTCAATCTGTTGTCCACCAGGATCCCATGGCTTTTTCCGGAGAGCTGCTTCCTGGCCCATACTTGCCCAGCATGCACTACTGCATGGGGTTACTCCATCCCCAAGGGTGACAGTGGGCCCCACTGGCTCTCACTGGCTGGGGCCAGCCCCACAGCACCTGCAAAGCCAGCAGGGCTGGGCTGCGGTGGTGATGGGGTCAGCCCAGCCCCTGTGGTCAGGCTGGTCCACAGCCACAGGGCTGCCTGTGGATGAGCTGAGAGGTCCTGGCCGCAGGTCAGTGCCCTTGGCACAAGGCAGACAGCTGAAAGCAGCTCCTGATGGCAAGGGCTGGCCCTGGCTGCAACCCCTCCACAGCACATTTGAGAGCCCCCCTCACCCCTGCCCCCAGAGGTCGCTCGTGGCTGCAGAGGCAAGGAGCCAAAACATCCAAGTCCCAAGCCAAGCCCCACCCCCAGCAACCATATCCCAGGAGTGGGAGACTACACTCAAAGCCCTGACAAACTCCATCCCCTTGTCCAGCTCAGTAATGAAGACATTAAACAATACTGGCTCCATTATCCACCCCTGAGGGATGCTTCTTGCCACCAGCAGCCCACTGGACCTTTTACTGTTGATCACAAACTTTTGAGTCTGGTGGTTTTCACCCACCTTATTGAGTCTCCATCTTTAATTGTCCCATGGAGGCTAAGAGAGTTAAAGGCGTGGAAGCAGGCAGACCACAGCAGCTGGCAGCCGTGCCACCGAGAGGCTCCCAGCACGGTTCGGTTCACTGCTGCAGGCGCAGAGTCCCAGCCTATAGCTCAGCCCCTGAATCACAGGCTGGGCCAGCTCTCCTTCTGCCTGCAGAGACCTCAGTGCCGGACCAAGACCATCCTGTTCCCCACTAGCGCAGTAAGATGGAAGGTTGTGTCTTTCAAAATAGTATAGAGGACTTGTGGATGTAGCTTCTGCTAACAAGACTACACCCTTGAACTGCCATGCAAACCTCCTCCGTGCTGGTTGGTTGCCACACACATACGAATTTTAAGGGAAGTGAAGTGAATTGATTTGAATCATTAAGGTTGGAAGAGACCTCTACGATCAACAAGTCCAACCGTCAACCCAACATTATCATGCCTCCTAAACCATGTCGCTAAGTGCCAAGTGTATACGTTTTTTGAACACCTCCAGGGATGGTGACTCCACCACCTCTCTGGGCAGCCTGTTCCAATGCCTGACCACTCTTTCAGTGAAGAAATTTTTCCTAATATCCAATCTAAACCTCCCCTGATGCAACTTGAGGCCATTTCCTCATGTCCTATCACTAGTGACTTGGGAGAAGAGACCAACACCCACCTCACTACAATCCCCTTTCAGGGGATTTGCAGAGAGCGATAAGGTCTCCCCTCAGCCTCCTCTTTTCCAGGCTAAACAACCCCAGTTCCCTCAGCCGCTCCTCAGAAGACTTATTCCCTTCACCAGCTTCGTTGCTCTTCTCTGGACACGCTCCAGCACCTCAGTGTCCTCCTTGTACTGAGAGGCCCAAAACTGAACACAGTATTTGAGGTGCGGCCTCACCAGTGCCGAGTACAGGGGACCATCACTTCCCTACTCCCGCTGGCCACACTACAAACAGGACCAGGGAAAAGGTTTTCTCGTTCAGCGCAATGAGAGGGAAGGAGCCCAGCAAGCGAGGCCCTGTAAAAAGACAACTCGATCGAAGGAACGAGGACGAATTTAAAGACGGGACGAAGCTGTTTCAAATCCCTGCATCGCCTGTCAGGGCTGGTTTTACTCTTGCAGCGCTGGCCAAGCCGGATCGCTGCCTCTGCCGGTCCTGAAGCCCCACCTAGAGCATCGCCGCGCTACTGCGCCCGCCGCCCCGCCCCGCCCGGCCCAGCCCCGCCNGGGACGGGGGGGGACGACAAATAACGGGTCCGTCGCCCTTAAGGAAATGGGAAAGGTTGAAAGAACGGAAGACAAACCGGTCTGCACGGCAATCCCGTGCTTCTGCTGCCGGGTCGCTTGGCAAAGGTGCTTCAATGATTTCAATTTGAGGCTTTTTATAGAAAAAGTTAATGTTGAATCAGTATTTTCGGACAATAAATATAATCGCTTGGGTAACTACAGGCAGCGTCAGCTAGCAAGTGTCACCAGCAAACTAATAGAAATGCTGATATGGGATACTAATGACAGAATTAGCGGATTACGGATTTATTAATGTCAGTTGATATGGCTTCCCGGGAACTCAGACTGTCAAACAAATTTGATACTGTTTTAATGAGATTAAGCATTAGACTAATGATGAAGATTGTGGTTGAAATAGTGTCTTTACCAAACATATGACATAGTCTTGCATTAAAATAAAACTCCAAACAAAATCAATATATCTCATATTAGATGATAATTTTTAACACTGGATAACACCAGGTCGTAAAAATATACTACAGCTGAAGTGTTTTCCTTCCAAGGGACTGCATATTTTGTGAGATTATAGAGGGATCTGTTTTGGCACAAATTTTTTCAATACATTTATCAATGCTCTTGATGAAAACATAGCATTACCACATGTAAAATGTGCAATATGACACACAGATTGCTAACGTGGAAAACAACAAAGGCAACAGATCTATTATACAGACTGACTGATCATTTCTGAGATAAAAATATGTCCAGTTTTGGTAATTCAGATGTGAACTCAAATGCAAGTTCATGCACCTAAGAACAAAAAACATCATTAAATTTCTAGATCTGGGGCTGAGTCCTAAAATGCAATAGGACATGAAGAACAAACCCTATCAGAAGAAATCCCAAGGCATTAATCCACAGCAGTTGGGTGCTGATGCCACAGTGAAAAGCCCTAATCAAACATTGCATACACGAGAATTCAAACGATAAAATATCTTATTAGGACCAATGTTGTAAGCCCCATCACTCCTTGCACATAATATGCATTCTGGGATTGCAGAATCACAGAATGGCTGAGGTTGCAGAGACCTCTGCATATTGTCCAGTCCAACCCCCCCCTGCTCAAGCAGGCTCAGCCAGAGCAGGTTGTCTGGGACCATGTCCAGTCAGGTTTTGAGTATCTCCAAGGACAGAGACTCCAAAACCTCCTTGGGCAAACTTCTTGTCTTTGATCACTTGCACAGTAAAAAGCACTTTCTTATGTTTAAATGGAACTTCCTGTATTTCCAGGTGTGCCCACTGCTGCTTGTCCTGTCTCTGGGCACCACTGAGAAGAGTTTGGTTCCTTTTCCTTCACTCCCCACATCAGGTATTTATAGGCATTGATGAGACACACCCCCCCGAGCCTTCTCTTCTCCAGGCTGAACAGTCCCAGCTCTCTCAGCCTCTCTTTATGTCAGATGCTTCAACCCTTCATCACCTTCATGGCCCTTCACTGGACCCGCTCCAGTATGTCCATGTCTCTCGTGTACTGGGGAGCCCAGAACTGGTCCCAGCACTCCCGATGTGCCCCACCAGCACTGAGCAGAGGAGAAGGGTCACCTCCCTCTCCTGCTGGCAACCCTTCCCCTCCTGCAGCCCCGGGTGCCACTGGCTGCCTTTCCCACAAGGGTGCATTGCTGGCTCAAGTTAACACTCATACATCATGCACGCACTTCGTTATAGGTTATGTTCAAGCAATCAGTAGTACCTAATCATCTCCCTGGCACAGGTACGCAGCTATCCTTGTCACACAGAGGCTGGTCCAGACTGGACATGACCTCGGAGCTAGGATCCAGTTAAAACCACGAGGTTAGCTGCTTTCAGCATCCTGCTTTTGAGAACTACTCCAGCCTGCTTCGTGGCTCTTATTTCACCAAGTGACATGTAGTCACAGTCAACCAGGCCTTTCACATCGTTCTCACAGTGTAGCGCAGACACAACCCACCAGTTCTGGCACACACACTGCTGTAACTTAGCATGATACAAATTCCCCCTTCCCCAGAACCACAGCTTCAGTTACCAGTGAAGATGAGTTTGACTAAAAACACCAGGCTTACTCTGAAGTACCCAAGAAAGAGCCCCTCGCCTCTTCTGTAGGCTCTTGTAAGAGCAGTCACCTGCAGCAGCGGGGCAGAACAGACAGCTGGGGGCACTCGCGACTCAAAACTCCCCCATCTCTTCTGCTCAGTTCATCTGGGTAAAAGCACTTCCTTTCAGTGTTAAAAATGTGCACTTCCTTGCTTTGAACTAGCTCCAACTTCTGACCACTAAGGTTCATTGCACCTTTTTACTGCTCGACTAAAAGCCATCTACCCTCAGGAACAACAGAACTCGCTATCATATGATCTCTCAGCCGTCTTTTGTACTGAATCTTCTCTTGGGTGTCTCTCCCTGTAACACCAAGTTTTATAGCCCCCAGTGATTCTTGAACTGTGTTTGTGAAGCCTTTTTAGTTTTTCAACACCTTTCTTGAAGTGTGGATACCAGAACTGCCTACCTTATTTCAGCTGACAGGTTTCACTTGTGGCACAGAAAGATGTGATGCCACTTTCCTCTCCAAACTGAACTCCCAATGATCAATAACTCCCTATCATTTTTTTATTACTGTAATAAAAATGGACTTAAGGCCTCAATTACAAGTTGACCCTTTCTCCATCTCCAGAACTGCAGTAAACTCATGACCATGAAAGGTGCAGGACAGAAAGAAAGGAGGAGAATCTGCTCTGTGGTACAGGTGAATCCAATCCTTCCTTGAGGAAGCATTCCCCATCGCTGCCTTCTCGCAGTAGCTGGCTCATCACGCTTCAGATGGTGCATCCAGCAGGGAGGCAGTTCGTGTCACTGTGCTGGGCTGCTAGAAGGTTCCCTGCATGGTGAACAGAAAGAGATAAAGCAAATGAGAGTAAAGCCTATTTCACCTGCTGTGTTTCAATGGGTGTCGGATCTCCCTTTTAACTGATGATATGGGTTGTCCGGAGGACTAGCCCCTCGAGCCTAACATTAGCCTTTGTAAACATCCCTTGTGCAGTCCTTCAATATGTCTGAGCAGGCCCAGGATTTTGTTTTCACTATCTGAAATATCCCTCCTCTGTTTGTTCACCCACAGTCCAGGGTTGACACAGTCACTGTCCTTGCTTTTCCACCAACTACACAGCGATTGATCTCATTATTTACTAGGACTTAGGAGAGGATTGACAGTTTCGGTTATAAAAACAGAAAGGGAAAAAACATCCAGAAAGCAGTCTTCATCAATCAAAGCATCCTTCAAGCACAGTATGGAGGCACAACATGAATAATAGAATATTCTAGCTTTTTTACTGCCAAAAAAAAATGTTAAACTACTGCAAATCCTGAGATGATGAAAGGGACATTGGTTTAACATTACTTAATTCCACTAAAGAGAATTGCAGTAAGCTGATGCATACATTGCAAGAGTGTATACACTTCAAGCTGTAAAGGCTCAGACCTACCCTAAATAGGATTTTAACAAATTAAGGTAATTAAGTCAAGAATGCTGTCTCCAAGTTGCTGTGGTGCCCAAAGTTCCTAAGGCACATGTTATGCTCAGAGGCATCTCAGCCTTCGCAGTGACGGGCAGCTCAGGATGCATCTCATGGCTGACTTTGGTCTGCCTACACTCCCTTAACAAGCTGGACTTGGGAGACACATCCAGAAATCCGAGGACCCAAGTTTCAACTCCCTCCTGAGTGGGCACAAATCCCTACCTCCCGCTTGCCTGAAGTCTCTGATATGTAACACTTTGAGCTGAGATGTTGGCACTTCTCGCCCCTCACTGGAAGCGTTTCATTTTGCATTTAAAAAAAAAAATAAACCAATTCTGATGATATGATCATGTGCCTAGAAGCGGTGTGAGTTGCCTAGGTCTCTTTCTGAGTCTCACACTAATAATCAAGATGTGTTTGTATTTTGAATGAAGATTTTTTTTAAGGGGAAGATTTTTCTTCGTCCTTATACGACGCTTGTGTAACTGGGAGAAAAAATATTTTCAAAGTAGTCACATTTAACACCGAGGCCAAATTTATTTTGATATAACATCCATTCTTTTCACTGGTTTCAAAGATACATTTGACCTTATTTCTCTACAAAATAATTTATATCACTAAACTCCACAGAGACAGAACACAATTCATTTGCTATCCTAGCACTAGAAATGAATTTTAAACCCAGAAGAGACGGATGTTCAGAAGCAACACACATTGCTTTTGATTAAAGAATATGTCAAAATTATTTGGTCACTGCATTAATTTTTTTCTTCAAAGACTAATATACGTATTGTGAATATGAAATTGCAGATTATGCAAAAGCAGCAGAAACAAGTCCACAGATACCACGTTTGTCCTTCAAAAAGCGGTTTTCTGAAAAAACATTACTAAAACCTTCTAAGAACAAATGCAGCGTTTACCATAAAACTGCCAGATCCTGAACAATCTGCGTGAAATTTTCCTCCCAGTAGCATATGCCTTCTGGAGAAAGATGTCCTTAACTAAAATGTCTCCTTCAAATTATATTTTTCTCTAATCAAACATTCAATACTTGTTTCCTCAGCGTCTTCTCCACCTTCCCAGGCTTTATTGGGCTTTTTTCTTATTTAAATTGCTTATAAAATACTTGTTGCTAGCCCGTAAGCAATAATTACATTGTTTTAATTTGGAGCCTTGTTAAAACACACCTATACCCACAACATGAGGGGTTAAAGCTTCATATTGTAGTAATGGAGCATCTTATTTTATTATGTGGAAGTGTTAATTCATCATATTGTAAATTATATTCCTGTGATTCACCAGCAGCCACTTTTGTCATTCATCTAGTGTTTCTCCACAAGGCAGCTGTGAGCTCAAAATCCAAGCAGGTGTACGAAATCAAAGAATTTTAACAAATTCATAAAATCTCTGAAATCAGCTAGTGGTGTGAAGTTTATGTAAATCTTTCTTTCATTGCACTATATTTTTCCTTTAATATTTCAATATTTCACACTCTTGGAAAATTGTGTTGTTAAAAACAATTCCCCATGAACAATGCCCAACGTGCTTCTTTCACACATCTTCAAGTTCAGCTGAGTTCACAGAATCCCATTCTCCATTGCCTGTCAGAGACACAAAAGGGGTGTCAGTAACGCCGTAACAGCTCCAACGCCACTGCAGACGGAGAATGCTCAAGAAAATCCCCTTGAGGGGGTTGCGACTAGTCATAGTATGAGAAGTGACACCAATAGACATTCTTTCAAAGATTATAACACTAAGCTGCAAAAGGTGAGCGGTCACTTTTCAGCAGATGACTCAGGAGCACTTGAGAAAAAAGACAGTGAAAAGATTTTGGGTCTCTTTAGAGTCCAGGGCATGGGAGACAAGCTTAGAAAGTGATCTTGGGCTTCTCATTTCTAAAGGTAGATGAGCATGCAGTAAGAAAAGCAGCCAGCCTCCAACAAAAATATAGCTTATTTTGATAAATGCTTTAAAAAGTACAAGGATACCATGAATATTTATAGCATCAAAACAGACCGACATTTAATTTTATTTGCATTAGAATTTAAAATATTTTGATTATATGATTGCAGATAATTGGGAGCAAAGGGAAGGATGTGCTCATACACCACGTATCTTGTACACAGGAGAATATTCCAACGTGTGTTAAAGGAAAAAAACCTTCAGCTGTACCCTAACTGCATCCATATTCATGCTCTAATACAGAGGTCTTAGTCACATCGTGGCCCACCTTTATGGCAGTGGAGAGGGGGAACAAATATCTACCTTGCTACTGGAAACAGCAGCCTGAACTGGCACTCTTGGCTACCCAGATCTGCAGAACTGCTTTGAACCAAAATCTCTTTCAGTATCAATTCCTGGATTTTGAACAAAGCTTTTCTGCAAGTGCGGATGCAAGATACCACCTCTGGTGTACGTGTAGAGATACGTCTACAAATGCTTATGCATATGTTCCACTGTGCAAGGCAGCATCATATAGCCTGTTCTGAGGGTAAGCACCAGAAAACATGAAGGCTAAAGGAGCCAAAAGGGACCTTCTTTGGTATTTCAGTCAGTCTGATGGTTTTCATCAGCCTTTGATCTTATGCAGAAATTGAGTGTCTAAGTCTGTATTGGATTCGTGTGGCAAGGTTTTGGTAGCGGGGGGGCTACAGGGGTGGCTTCTGTGAGAAGCCACTAGAAGCTTCCCCTGCGTCCGACAGAGCCAGTGCCAGCCGGCTCCAAGACGGACCTGCCGCTGGCCAAAGCTGAGCCCATCAGTGACAGTAGTAGCGCCTCTGGAATAATGTATTTACGAAGGGGGAAAAAAATACGCTTAATTGCAGCCAGAAAGAGGAGTGAGAATATGTGAGAGAAACAACCCTGCAGCCACCAAGGTCAGTGAAGAAGGAGGGGGAGGAGGTGCTCCAGGCACCAGAGCACAGATTACTCTGCATCCTGTGTGAAAGCCCATGGTGAGGCAGGCTGTCCCCCTGCAGCCCGTGGAGGTCCATGGTGGAGCAGATATCCACCTGCAGCCCATGGAGGACCCCACACCAGAGCAGGTGGATGCCCGAAAGAGGCTGTGAGCTCATGGAGATCCTGTGCTGATGCAGGTTTGCTGGAGGACTTGTGACCCCGTGGGGGACCCACGCTGGAGCAGTCTTTTCCTGAAGGACTGCACCCCATGGAGGGGACCCACGCTGGAGCAGTTCATGTAGAACTGCAGCCCATGGGGAGGACTCATGTTGGGGAAGTTCTTGGAGGACTGTCTCCTGTGGGAGGGACCCCAGGCTGGAGCAGGGGAAGAGTGTGAGGAGTCCTCCCCCTGAGGAGGAAGGAGCGGCAGAGACATCGTGTGATGAACTGACCCCAACCCCCATTCCCCGTCCCCCTGCGCTGCTGGTTTGGAGGAGGTAGAGAAATTCGAAGTGAAGTTGAGCCCAGGAAGAATGGAGGGGTGGGGGGAAGGTGTTTTTAAGATTTGGTTTTATTTCTCCTTATCCTACTCTGATTTGATTGGTAATAAATTAAACTAATTTCCTGAAGTTGAGTGTGTTTTGCCCATGATGGTAATTGGTGACTGATCTCTCCCTGTCCTTATCTCAACCTACGAGCCTTTCATTACATTTTTCTCTCCCCTGCCCAGCTGAGGAGAGGGAGCGACAGAGCGGCTTTGGTGGGCACCTGGTGTCCAGCCAAGGTCAGCCCACCACAAAGTCTGAATCTCACAGAGAAGTTTCACATCATGCTGTAGTCCTGGTTAAAGCAAGCAGCATGTTGCTTTAGCTCCCTCCTTTATATAAACACACGTTAAGTCACCACTTCTTAATGAAGTTACGGTATTCAAAGCAATACCATGAAGATTTTCCCTTTCCAAACCCGAGCACCATCTTTGTTCTGGCAATTCAGGGAATCTGTTTCATCCATCACACTAGATACAGTGATTGTAGTGGTTCCCACCCTGTATGCCACAGCCACTGCCACGGTGCCGTGGAAATCAAGAGCATTTTTTCTGTACATCAGGGATTTCCCGTCGATATTTACATGTAACAATTAAATGAGCATGGGTTCCACTCATCTGAATAAGCCCGGGGGCTTTATCCCTGTTGACACCTCTGGGAATACCAAACTGTGTGACACTGTGATATGATTTAGTTTTTGAAGGTTTCCACCCTCCTTTCTGAAGCAGCCCTCCCCGCAGTTAAGCTCTGAAGCCAGGGCCAGTCCTTTCAAGCCTTTTACCTCCCCCTCCAGCTCTTGAATGAAACACTCTGTTTCAATGACCTTCCCATCCAAGCATGCAGTTAAGACATCAGGCTTGCTTCAGAGGCAGAAGAAAACTGCAAAACATTACTTCTTGCTCAGGTGATTCATATATTTGTCCTGTCAAAGGAAATCTGAAATACCACACCATTTATCTGCACTGTATCAACTGTTACGTAGAGGACAATATCTTAAATACATCACCTGTGGGTTTTAGATTAACAGATTTCCATCAATTAATAATCCCTATGCCGATATCACACCGTATCTGAATTTATTCCAGTTCAGCCGCTGATTCGAGTATGTTTCTGTTATCCTGGACAGAGCAGTTGACGGAGAAGCCTGATGAGAAGTCGTTTGTTCTGAAGAAGAGGCCCGTATATTCAGTATAATTCAATACCCATAGTCAATACCTGTATTAAATACACACACTGCCTAAATTCAATACTATATTACCTACATTCAATAACTAATGATTAATTAGTTGCTAATCAAGCCCCAAATTCTCAGTCATGACAATCAGTCTATAAATTATCCACACAAAAAAAAGTGTCTTCCACATTTTTTAATGCTTTCTCTTGTTTTTATTAATTGCTTTTTCTGATTACAATTTTCCTAGCTACAGTGGGCACGGAGATGGATTATGAATCCCTTTCATCCGATTTACAGCAGCAACAGCATTTCAGACTCTGGCCTGGCCTGCTGCCAGGTACAAGGAATACGTTTCCTCCAGTTGCAAGCAATAAAATTATTCCGTCTTTGTTATTCTGCATTTCCCTGGATCTTTTTGAAGGACATCAATGATTCTCTGCCAGCGTTGCTGTGATGAATTATATGCTTTAGCTGTTTAGCACAAGGGTGAGCTATACAAAGCCACAGGAGGATGGATTTAAAAAATGATCCACATGAGTTTTTATTGTTTTTTTTAAAAACCGATTTCGTAATAGTAATGCAACTATAGCAAAAATATTAAGTGCAATTAGGGAGACAATCAAAATGATGAAATTCACAGACCAGTGGTTGGTTTTTTTGCACGCTTCATGCCTGTTTTCTGGGATTTTAGGATGAAAAAATTAAAAGCTCCATTCAGCTTGGGAGACTCCATGTCGGGTGTATGCCTCCCAGGTGCTTTTGTGTTTCCGAAATACCTGCTCCTGCCTCCTCTTCTTTTACAGTTTATGCCAACATGTTTATGATTCAATTCTAGCCTACTCATTAAATTACATTTTCAAGAAATTTAATTAATCATATTCAGAGTTCTTGTGCACAATGTCAGTTTTGAGAATCTCTCAATCCTGACTTTCATAATCATTAATATTTTTTCTTTTTTCCATTGAAAGGGATAAAATTTTTCCTCCTAAAATTTATATTCTGGGGAGATGGCAATCTTTTGATTTCAAGTGCCTTAAAACTGTATTTTCTCAAATATTTCCTTATATTTTATTGTGAAGAAGTGAGGGGTTTTGCCTGAAAACACTACCTTGGTTAACAAAGCTGGTACCTTGTCCTCTTTCCTCCATTTTTTTTATTTTCATTTAGTGGTCAATGAGTGTCAATTCTAAACATTCCAAACTGCAGAGGGACAGCTCTGTCGACTGCAAACCTGTCTCCCTCTCCTGAATGTCCCAGTTATGCCTTCCCATGCAGGCAGGTTATAACTTTCATATGAAATGTTTTGTTTTATTCTACTCCTCCCAAATTCTTATGTCACTGTGCTATCATATAACATATTGCATCAGTAAGCGAGGTAAGCAAGATCTGCTATTTGTCTCTTTTTCCCTTCCTCTCTCCAGAAAGTAGTTTGCTTGACTATATTCGTTATTAGAAGTTAGCATTAGGAAAAAACCATACCAGTAACTTGGAGTAATACAAGCCAATGTTTAGAAGCCCTCTAACTTTGTGGAATAAAACCCAACAGCCTTGTTATGTTGGGCCCACCCTTGAATTCAAGCTTACTTGCTAGCTTTACGCAGTCAAGCTAGCAAATCCTTTATCCTTTTGTCAGTATAATCCATTTTGCTTTAAGCTCTGAAGCATTTTATAATTTGATACCATTCCTCTCTTTTTCTTTCCCCCGGTTTAGGGGAGTTTTGTGTTTAAATGACATCGCACACACAGAGTGCACATCTAGAGAGATGTATGTCTATACGCATAAAACCTGTCATATACTGGTTATTCATCTACCTTCCCAGCCTACTTAAATATTAAAGCGAAGAGTGGTTTTTACGCCTTTTGCCATCTTCTCTGTTCAGTCATCACTCCCAGATGCTGCTCAGACCCGCAGCCTCATTTTCAAACCCCTGATGATGGCAAGTGCCGGGGCCAAGCAAGGCTTCCCTCGACCCGTCCCCTCGGCACGGTTGTGCGGGGGATGGCTCGCCACCACGCGATGGACGCTGCCTCAGGGACGGGCCGCTGCCTTCGCGCCCCGCGCTCCCCGCCCCTGCGCTTGACGCCTCCTGCGGCCGCCCACACGCCACCCTGCACAGCCAAGATG
>WEKW01011749.1:45690-73593 GCA_013389905.1 Sula dactylatra | reverse complement strand
ATTAGTATTTCTTGGTTCATAAACTATGCAAAGGCAGTTTATCACAAGCATTTGAAAGCTGAAATTTGTGCTGTGTTGGTTGATTTAAAATGCGTATTCAGATCAGACAGTAAGCTTCATATCGTGATTAACCGAGGAGGGGAATGGAATATTTATGTTTATAAATTCACAGTTTGTTTTCCACAAATATTCTCCAGTGGTCACTTAAAGTTCAATGTTTTATATATTTCTGCCAAAAAGCAAGTTTGCTGTAAAAGTCAAACACAAAAAGGTTCATGATTATAAGCACTGTGAGAGCAAATTAATCTTCTTAGAAATGGTTTTACACTCTTTGCCCAGGACTAATTTGGTCTGCATGCTTTTTCAGCAACAGAAAACATAGTTTTTGACTGTTTTAATAAACATTTATAATGTTAAAAGATTAATAACCACAGGAAAAGTGATTATTTTTACTTGAAAAATAAAACATTAATGATGGCTGGAGGAATCATTGTCCGTTTGCATAATGGCATGCACTGTAGCCATGTAATAAAATACCAAAAGAGAAGACTTATTTATTTTTTTCTAACACAACACATTTTACATTGTTGTAAATATTTTTTGAAATGTCTGTTCCTATTTAATTTTATATGTTATTGCCCACATCCAACCACAGCTGTAAACTCTTATGTGGATTTTTGTATTAAGATGCCATACTTGCTTAGATAAAAGAATAAAAATGGGAATGCAGAAGAAACTGTAACTGCCTGCTCCCATAAAAACGTTTCTAAATATACACAAGCTTTGATGGATGCCACAACAGCATGGGTTTTTAGGCCTCACAAGGAATTACAGAAGTTGAAAACAACATTCATTATATGGATAATTTTTAGTTTAGTCTTAAATCTTAAACAAAATGTATTGGCAAAAGAGCAAAGACTTTATCCTGCAAACTTTTCTACGCAATGCTTTGTTGCTGTGTCTCTGTGTAGGTACAGTAGCTCCCCAGCACAAAGCCATTTGCAGAACTGTGGTCTTTGCACTGCTTTAAAAAAAAGTGAGTACCCAATCCATATTCAAGAGATTTAGAGGTTGAATGGCTCAGTTTATCAATGGTAAGCATAAAGTAGAACAATTACCAAGCTATATCAGATCACTCGTGTTAAGTTTGGCACCTTTTATTTCCCAGCGTTTAGACAGAATTTTTGTAACACCAGCTTTTTGCTGACATGTACCTCAAGCAAATACACACCTTAACTTCTTGTGTAATGAATGAATATGTCTGTTACTCATACACATATTTTTTTTTTAATCTTGTCTTTTATAATTCTATTTAGAGCTGGCCTTGAAATAATATTTTCTGGAAGAAAGCTTTTTATGACATTTCCACAGGTCATAAACATTAGATTTCAAATCAGATATATCCCAATAAATACTTTTAGTTTCTATTCTATCTGACAGTTACATGGGAAGCTAGTTGTCCTGTTTCCTGATTTCTCAAACAGAATTAAAATAACATCGGTCCTAGAATGGGTTATGCTTTTTCCAGGCTCTGGAGAAGTGGGAATGGGCTTGAGATGATTTTTACACCTCCAGAGTAGATATTAGGCATTTGTAATCTTTCCTATGTTTGAATTATATTTGACTATGCTGTAACATCGTACATGCCTTTATTGCCAAAGTTCACTGCAAACATTTCAGCATTAAAAAAAAAAAGCTCGTTCTTTTGTGCATATTCATATTAACCTAATGATGCCAGTACGGGCATGATAAGGATAACAAAAGAATGCAGTCACAGCATTGTCAAACTGCTTAATACTGGTGTCTATCTATCTTTGAATCTACTTTCTGACGGTAGCTAGTGTTTGATGCTTTGGGAAAGAGTGAAACAGGACAAGAGCAGAATGATCATTCTCCATCTACCAGCTTCTAAACACCTTCCTGATTTAAAAATTTGCAACAGACTAACTGTGTTAATAGCCACCAAAGGACATCTCCCTCCTGAATTTTTCTAATCAAGATCTAACGTCAGGACTCTTCAAGCCAGTAGCACCACATCTCTGATTTGAAAAAAAAAAAAAAAGAAAAGAAGATCTTTTTCCCCAGAAGATCATATTTTAGGCTCATAATCAGCATCTATAGTGTATAAATTTTTTTATATACTTCCTAAATAAAACTTTAAACCACAGCACCAAAACAATCGGATCCAGCCTTTTACTGGTGCGGATCACTATGCAGAGCAAAGTCACACTGGTCTTATGTGCTCATAGTCTGTCCACTTTGAATTGCAGTCTGGTGGCACAGTGCAAACTCACCTTCAGTGCCCATGCTAAACAATGACTAGAAGAATATGAATCATGGCGACCCCCCTGCCATCTTTCCTGGAGGGAAGAAAGCAATAACTTTAAGAGTCTGGATTAAATAGCTAGGCACTGTCATGCCTTAAACTACTGCAGCAAGATCTGCCAAAGCTCACCTCTCCTTTCTACTGCTGAGAAATGTAGTCAAAACAGCTGCTGTCAGCTCTGGTTTGATGAGGTAACAAGATTATTATGCACTCAGGTGAGATAGCATGAAATTTTCCTTTTGCAGAAAATAGCAGATTTTCTACATGAGTTCCAGAATTCGTTATTCTTTTTGATACAGGAACAAACTACTATGCTTAAATGAATGAAAAATGGAGTATGTGTTTTCATGTGAGGTACTTGTTATTCATAATGTCTGGTGGATGCCATCATGATCAGGCTGCAAAAAAGAACAGGGGAGAATGGTGTGCAGCTGCATGGTTAAAACCATGTTATAGATGCGAGAGTACATTCTGAACGAGGCAGTGCTAGTAAGGCAGTTAAATTTTCCCAAAGTCAGGACAAGAAAGTTTGCAGAGCTTCTTCTTTTGAAACTTGCCTCTTACTTTATATGGAGACTTCCAGCTGTATTAATAGCGCTTTCCTCCAGTACTTTCTGAATTGTGGACTTATGCAGAAGTCTAGTGCATTTCTTCAGAAATGTGATGAAAGTAAAGCTCTCCTAGAAATGTAGCACTTTAAAATTAAAATTTCTTTTAGCTCCTGCTTTTTCACAGAAAGTTTTGTTCCTATGAAACCGGCCCATAATGTAAATGCATCACTAAAAGGGAAAACGAAGATTTTCCTTAGAATCATTGTACATGCATGGCGTCATTTAAATTAGAGATGTTGCAGCTGATCCCCTTTTTCTGTTAAAAATGGAACTCAGAGGCTTAAGTCAGGACTGTTGATCCTTCACTGTAGGCCAAGTCCCAAAATGATGACAGAATTGACATGCTGAGCCTTGCAATGATCAGGACTCTCTGAAGATCTGGCTACATGTGCAAAGTGTTATTAACAAGGAGAGTACAATGAGTGCAAGCAAATGAGTGGCTTTCGAGGACTTCTTACCCTCCAATTATTAAACCGATTTCTTCGTTTTGGTGATGTAACAAATTATTTCCTTGACCATTTTTTGGAACAAAGAACAGATCATATAAGGGACTTTGCAGCTGAAATAAACACTGAAGGGGACTGGCAACACAGTCATTATGTGAGCTCTCTGGCTATCTAGCTTAATACTAGTTTAGCAAAACAATTAAACTGCTAATTGTCAGTGGCTAGAAAATAGAACATTGTTATAATACTCCAGCTACAGAACAGAGTATACTACAATGAATAATCCAGTTATAAATATATAATACCAGTCAAGTAACGGAGTAAAAATCTAAGCCTGGCTTCTCATTTTTGAAAGGCAGTGTGGTGCTCTAATGCCAGAGTCAGTGACTACAAGGAGCTTTGAGTCCAGCTCCAAGGAGCCCAGCAGACACCTTGATGCCCAGTTACTTACACCTCTGATTTGGGTCTAGGACTGCCTATCTCAGGGCAGTGATTTTAATCCTAGAGGTGTACGCTTTTTGGCCCAAACTTAGGTCTATCCAGATGCAATGTCTGCTAAATAATATTATGAAATCAATCTATTGCTAATCTATTACTTAGCAACAGCTTTCCACTACTGATCTTTAGCACCAATGTTTTGCCCCAAACTGGAGGAATAAGATTGCTCCATTCTGCAGGATTTCTGCAAAAGGTATTTCTGGTTACACCTATGAAGCCTTAGATTATTGCACTCCTTAAGTATGTACAGATTTGACAATGAGGAAATCAATGTGAACGTTTTCAGAGCAATGTCCTGTTTTAGTGTGAATGGGGTTGCCAGAATCTGGCCAGCACTTGCAGTATTTGGCAGTAAATTACGGGACAACATATATTGAGCAAATGGGAGAAAATGCAGGGTAAACTTGGATATTAAATGCTTAACAGAGACACATATTCCCATGTGTAATTGGTTTGCATGGCAAGGTTTTGGTAGCAGGGGAGCTACAGGGGTGGCTTCTGTGAGAAGCTGCCAGAAGTCTGACAAAGCCCGTGCCAGCCGGCTCCAAGATTGACCCGCTGCTGGCCAAGGCTGAGCTCATCAGTGACAGTGATAGTGCCTCTGGGATAACAGATTTAAGAAGGGGGGAAAACTGCTGCACAACAGCAGCTGGAAAAGAGGAGTGAGAATATGTGAGATAAACAATTCTGCAGACACCATGATCAGTGAAGAAGGAGGGGGAGGAGGTGCTGCAGGTGCTGGAGTAGAGATTCCCCTGCAGCATGTGGTGAAGACCATGCTGAGGCAGGCTGTCCCCCTGCAGCCCAGGGAGGTTAACGGTGGAGCAGCTGTCCACCTGCAGCCTGTGGAGGACCCCACGCCAGAGCAGGTGGATGCACCCGAAGGAAGCTGTGACCCTGTGGAGAGCCCGCACTGGAGCAGGCTCTTGGCAGGACCTGCGGACCCATGGAGAGCAGAGCCTATGCTGAAGCAGGTTTGCTGGCAGGACTTGTGACCCCATGGGGGACCCACACTAGAGCAGTCTGTTCCTGAAGGACTGCACTCCATGGAAAAGACATGTGGAAAAGACCCACACTGGAGCAGTTCATGAAGAACTNCTTGGCAGGACCTGCGGACCCATGGAGAGCAGAGCCTATGCTGAAGCAGGTTTGCTGGCAGGACTTGTGACCCCATGGGGGACCCACACTAGAGCAGTCTGTTCCTGAAGGACTGCACTCCATGGAAAAGACATGTGGAAAAGACCCACACTGGAGCAGTTCATGAAGAACTGCAGCCCATGGGAAGGACCCATGCTGGAGAAGTTCGTGGAGGACCATTTCCCATGGAAGGGACCCAACACTGGAGGAGGGGAAGAGTGTGAGGAGGAAGGAGCGGCAGAGACAACGTGTGATGAACTGACTGCAACGCCCGTTCCCTATCCCCCCACAATGCTCAGGGGGAGGAGGTGGAGAAATCAGGAGTGAAGATGAGCCTGGGAAGAAGGGAGGGGTGGAGGGAAGGTGTTTTAAGATTTGTTTTTTATTTCTCATTATCCTACTCTGATTTTGACTGGCAATAAATTAAATTAATTTCCCCAAGTCGAGTCTGTTTTGCTTCTGATGGTAATTGGTGAGTGATTTCTCCCTGTCCTTATCTCAGCCCATGAGCCTTTCATTATATTTTCTCTTTTCTGTCCAGCTGAGGAGGGGGAATGATAGAGCGGCTTGATGGGCACCTCACATCCAGCCAAGGTAAACCCATCACACCATGTTACATGTTACTTTCCTTGTGACCAGCTCTTCTAGAACCAGCAGTGGGAAAAGGAATTATAACAGACAGGACATGGTGGCAGAATGAAATCTTCAGTAGAAAGAATTTAGAAACAAAAGTAGAATAGGCAAAGATGGGTTTTATATAATTTCTGTATGAAGACCCGGTGAGGGTGCATTCTTCTTCAGACATTTTAGCAATTGCAGGATCCAGTTGCAATTCTGCTCAGTCTGCGCATCATGACAGGAAAAGGATGAGTTGGGGGACTTTTCTCCCTCAGTTTTGGTCTAAGCACCAGACTAGAGCTTTTGAGGAAGACCATTCACAAGGGAAAAGATAAGAAGGAGTAGTCAGCCTGTGCTCTGCCTGTTACATATCTTGCACATGTAGCACAAGCCATGCAAAGAGATAAGGCTGATAACCTGACCATAAATTCTACATTTATGTAACATGACAGAGAAATCATACTGTGCTCGGCTAGAGTGCAGAGGGGGTGTCCAAGATCCTTTTGTGTGGGCCTGACTTTCACCTCCACTACAACTGGATGACGGTGTGAAAGCACAACCACTGCATTTGGGGCTTTCTACAAGAGAAGAACAGTCAGGACAGCTTTGCCTGAAAACCCAGGTGCAGGCATTAGTTAATATGTTATATTTTATCACTTGATTTTAAATTGCTGTAATATTGCTGATGAAAAGGTTAGGCATAAATGGTAATTCATAATGTCTGTCACAATCAACTGAAACAAAAAAAATATTCTCTCTGTTGCTATAGCTTCTACAAAATGATTAATGAAGTGACAGCTTTAAAAAATGTTCCTGTTAGATTTGGAATGAAAGAACTGCAGTATAATATGCATTTTGCTGTATAGGAAAGAATAGAATACACTGTAATATCAGAGTTAGGAAGAGCCAGACCTAAAAGCTTGTGTAAGGCATTAAACACAAGAATTGAATGAATTTTGGATAGTATTACACCTTCTTTAACAGTCCAAAACATGCATAACGTGTTAGACTGACATTTAATAAAGAGGTGATACTTCTATTATACTATTTCATTTCTTCAAAGCTGGAAAATATTAAATATTAAAATATAAATAGATTTGAGAAACAAGCAAATAATTTTCATTGAATTAAAGAAAGTACTTAAAAACACTTTAGAGAAAAGTGAAGAAGGAACGTTTGAATGCAAGAACCACAGCGAGCAATATTAAGTGGTCAGGGACCTGATCTTTGGCTTCTCTTTGAATGACTGTGGTGAAACAAAGAACCTGGAAAGCCAAGATAACTATCTGAAGATTTCCCAGAAGATGTCTAAGTGTTGGAGATTTAAAAATTCATCTGATCTTGTGATCTTGTCAGCAGAAAAATTGCTCACACTGAGACAATCTGCAGTATCCAAAAGAGAGTCCTTACCTTCTGCACTGTCTGCAAGCAAGAGCAGTCAACTATTTCTAGACAATTAGAAAGACAGTTAACCATATTAGCTTCTAAAGTGCAGCCCACTAGCAAGCAAGGGCACTACTTGAGAGTCTTGATTGGCTTTGAGAGCCTCCATTTGCACATCTCCAGCTACAGGAATCCAAAGAAATTCACTGGTATGTCTGTGACTTTTTGCTGTGCTAAGTGACACAGGAGGTCCGGAGGTTCATCTTGGTAAGTTGGTTACCAATATAACCAGTACAGGAAAAGCAGCATTTTGCAGACTTTGTTTCACATGTCTATACATAAAACTCCTCGCTTGACAGTTCCAAGCTGAAGAAAGGAAGACATCTTTAGAGTGCCATTTGCTCTTGTGTGATTTTTCCCTGAGAACCACAGGCAGCTGAGTAGTATTTTATCTGCTAAGTGCTGTAGTTATCGTAAGAGTTCACATCAATCTACTACTGCTTTTTATGTACAGTGGTATATAGATGATGTCCCAAAGTTCAGATAATCCACAGTGGCTTAAAATTTGTGTGGAAGTATAGGCTACAAAAGATTACAAAAGCAACCATTATCTGAATAATTTCAAACAAAACAAAATGGCTGCATTTAGTTTATTTTAAGGGTGAGGGACATGGGGAGGGGGAGGAGCAGCCACTGTTCAGAAGCAGAACCTTTTTTTTTTTAATGTTTTTGCATTGGAAAAAAACCCCCAATTAACTGCTTGCAGTTGTTCTGAAGCAACAGTGTCTTTATATTTTAATTGTGCACTAAAACACAGTTAAATTTTCAAGTTTAGGAATTAATAATTTCAAAATTATGTTTAATTTTACTGATGTTTTGCCTGACCTCCAGAGTCTACCTGCTTCCCTAGGGCTGTTCAATATCTTGCCCTATTTTGGCAAGACTGGGATTTTTTTACTTTTTAGCTCCTTGTTTTTCACATGGGACTTTGATTTCATAGGTGTTTCACTTGAAGTGAAGATGTTGTCTGTGTGTAATGTTTTTTATGTCTGGGATAGTTCTGCACTTTTTTAATGTTTGTTGGTAAAGGTTGATTTAATTTTCTTTTGTTTCTGGATCAGTTACCTGCTCATTTATCTTTTCTTCAAGAAGGTCCACTGATCTTTGAAGTTTGCTGCATTTTCATGAGGATGTAGCAATGAATTTTGTGTTTAGTTACCTTTGATATACTCTGCCATTTTTTATGTTGTGCCTTTATAAATTTGGAATGATTCCTTTGACTCAATGTAGTTAAATATTTTGTCTTATGACATTTCATCTTACGAGTCTTACTGAGATCAGAATTTGACCAACTGTGTCTTCCATGATCAGGATTTAGATCCAATTGAACAAGGGAGAGGAAGAAAGAAACAATCACATCATTAATAATAAATAGGCTTAATCACAGTAGGGACTATTCCATTAAGTAATTCTGTAGAAATGAGAATTGTATAGTAGCTAAAGTAATTATAAAAATTTAAAGCATGTCCTGATTAGGTATGAATGGTGGTCCCAGTATCTCTTTCCACTATGACTGGTTTTTAGTAAGAAAGTGGATTTTTTTTTTTCTGTATAGATTCCTCTTTGAATATTTAATGCCGTGAATGAACTAAGGCTCAGTCGATTTGATTCAATGCACACTGTATTAAGATTATGTAAGTCTAAAAGGTTTAACTCCTGTCTCTTACAAGATCACTAGTTTCTCCCCTTGTGTTATCAATATGGAAGGGTGCATACACACCTGCACTAACATGCCAAATAACATGACTTCACAATAGGCAACACAATAGTTACGAAAGAAGTCAGAGCTGTCACCGTGTTAATTTTGACTCCTCAGTTCTCCATGACAAACACAGAAACATCACACTGAATTTCTAAACACAAGGATCAAAGCACAACATTCAGGAATATGGTGGCAGATTTGCTTGGTGTAACCAAAGAGTGATACAGTTCTGGAGGGGGAGTGCTCTGAAAGCTGCTGAGTTGGACCTTTGATTTGTGTTCTGTGTTCAGTCCTGACACATTATTTGGGGATTTGCTTGTGTATAGTTTTGCTAGGACCAGTGGAAGAAAGTTTTAAATCAAATCAATCATAGAATCTAAATTAAGTCTGTTTTTTGGCTAGATTCCTTTACACAGTCTGTTACAAAGCAAGTCTTTGCAACCATGTGGTGAACATTTGGGTATTCAAGGTTGTGACTCACCAGGCTCGGCAAATAATGTGCAATCTGAGCAATAATTGGCATTTTAGAGGGAAAGACAGGGAAACCTAATTCCTCCAATCTTCTCCTCTTTTATCCAGTGAATGCCGTTTTATAGATGTAAGTGCTTTTCGGAATTTAGGCAGACTGAAGTTTAAATGAGGTCAGCTTGTTCAGCTTTCCTCCTTAAATTCCTGGCAACACTTTATACTGCTAGTGTCACAATGAAGGGCCTTATTATTCCCTTGACAGGAAATTTTCATGCAGACAAATGGAAATTATGAGTTTGAACTAATGATGTTTTCTCTTATTTCTCCATTCGAGAATTTTCCTCCCATAAAATAGGCTAAAAACTCAGCATTTTATGTACACAAATTGTCATGATCTGGAGACGCCAAGGTCATGAGCATAGAATAAGGTCCCTTATAGTACAACTGCTACCCACCTCTTCACTTATTTGATATGTAGTGGCTGCCCAAATACTATTCCTAAAAGCCACTACAAAGATGGAGAGAGAAAATGGGAGTGATACTCTGTTCTACTACAGAGGAAAGATGAGGGAATCTCTAGAGCACTTAACTCTCTAACATGCTTTGAAAATACTTTCCATTTGCTGAGGCAGGTCCTTTTCATGCTCGCTAGCTGCAGTGCCTTCCTGAGGATGTGGGTGCACCAGGGATTATACCAGGCTAAACTGCTTGTTCTTTCCACATTTCATCAGTGGGTCGGGACAGTGCAGCAACTTACATATTCTCACAGTGACTCTGCGTGTTTTTGCCTTCTCTTAAATGAAACAAAATATTCAACTACCATTTGTTTTATGAATGATAGGCAGAGACAGTTCCTTGAGAAAAGGAGAAAGAACACTTGTGATCAGTATGTGGGCTGCAGATATATGTCAATTATAATTTGTGTTTTCAAATTTACACTCCTTTTTCACTAGCTTGTTCTTTAGTTGTGAATGTGTCAAACTCATGTATGAATGATACTATAGATGTGTATGTTAGGATTTTACCGAATATAAAGGTCATATGAATTCTATAATACTGCTATATAGTCTGTGCTTTGTCAACTCATTGTATTTGCAACAGAAATAATGTGTTACTCTCATCTTTTAAATAAAATTAGCCAATATTTAATTTCCTTAAAGCCTGTACTTTTATAGAAATATTCAGGGTGAATATGTAATTTCATGATTGACATGTTAAATAAATTAAGCGATCACTTAAGGAGTATGCTAAAACTCTTAAGACCTTTCCTACAAATGCTGTTGAGGAGGACATGTTTTGCAAAATACATGAATGATCTCAGCTTATAGTTACACTTCAGACATCCTGGGAAAGAAAAATTCCATCTACAAAATTGTGAGAAGCCAATGTTTATGAAGATTTTCGAGACAGATGTATCAGAAATTGAGACAAAGGAAGATCCCTTTAGAGCTGTTGAAGACCTGGCCTTGGGCATTGAGTACGTTCACTGGAAATGCTTACTTAGCCTCTCTGGATAACTGAATCTGAGAAGGAGCAGAATATAAACTACTGCTTCTAGTCTCACATGTTACCTAAAGGCATATATTACCTTCCTTAACATCTATGGGGTACTGGAATGTTCTCTTATTAAGTACACACTGTGTATGGGTAGGGAAAGCAGCCACCCTTAATTTCTGAATTGGTTTAAATACTACTGTGCTTTTAAAAATGTAAAATATTGAATTCAATTGAAGATAAAAGTTCCTAAATTTGCCATAATTTTCTGCTCAGATGTTCTTTCCATGAGTGTGCACATGGAGCATTACAAGCAGGGAGGGTTATAAAATACCAGAAGCTATGTCCCTCAAAGCAGACTGTCCTGTCAGACAGTTTCCCTACTGTCCTGTCATCAGTTTTCTGGAGGTGATGCAGGCTCATTAAACCATTGAGTCTGAAATGAGTAAATAAATAAGTAAAAGTGTAATCCAGCAACACTCTTTTGACAACAACCCTACAGATACAGTGCCAGAAAACAAATGGAATGAATCATTAATTACAATTTTTGCTGGACTTAATGGAATCTGGAAACAGAAGGTGGACAGGGCATACTAGGTGGTGATGAATGTCAGGATAATGGGACAAATTTAGCTTTCAGACATATCTACTGCACATTAACTCCGATTTGTCTTCAGATCATATGAAAAGGACAATTTCAGAGACTACAGGAGGTGCCCAACTCTCATAAATCAGTATACTGCCTAGTGAGCTATTGGAGCTTTGCTGATTTAAATAAAGAACAGATCTACTCCTATATTTGCTGTGCATCCTTAAGAGCAAAGTTTTGCCAAGAAAGAGCTGAAGCTAGAACTTTCTAAAAAACTGCAAAGTGCATATGAATCAGTTGAGAAGGACACCAGGCTAGAATCAGTCAAAGTGTTCACAGACCAGAAAGCTGTTCTGAAGGAAAATCTTACAGTCTGTATTGATGTACATTTCACTTCTGGATAGAGATTAATATCACTGTATTTATCTCATAAAGCCATAAACGATTTTAAGTCCTGGCTGTGTAAGAAAAAATTCAACTGTCCCTTTTCTTGTACAAACCATTTGAAATGGTAATAGAAAGAATTGCTGTAGTTAATGGCCTCTTGGATCAAAAGGTGAGACGAGATACATACAAATTATTAATTGCTGGTATGGAGAATAGTGTTGTAAATAGCATTTTTAAAGATGCAACTGGAGCATCATAGATCCATTTTTATGACTGACAGGTGTTCACCATGATTTCTAATAACTTCAAATACCCTTCCATTTAACCCATAATTGAATTTTTTTTTTATTTTTTTTTTTTTTTAGAAATTGCTATGACACTCCTATCTAATGTAACTAGAGAATGGAATTAGAATTAAGGACTCATTTATTCAGATCCTTGGCCTCTTACATATGTTGATGGGTTATGTCCACCCATTTGTGGGATCTCTACATTTCTAGGGGAAATAATGCCATTTCAACATTATATGTTTTCAAGAGAGAAAAATGAGAGTGGGAAAGAAAGAGTAATAATTTATTCCATTGCAATGAAGTCCTTGGTATAATCACTTGGGAAAATGCTAGTTTAAGCCAGGTGTGTTATGCAAGAGTCCTCATGTGTTATTCTCCCATTACTTAAATGCTTGATGAAAGCTTTGTTACCTCAGCCCTTGTAGATGACACACAGACGCTATCAGGCATACCCTCTATGCTCATGCAGGTGGAGGGCTTAGAGATAATCTCTGATGTGAGGATAATTGGAATACCCTGATGAGGTTATCCTCCCCCTCTACTCCGGCCTAGTGAGGCTACATCTGGAGTACTGTGTTCAGTTCTGGGCCCTCCACTTCAAGAAGGACAGGGAACTGCTGGAGCAAGTCCAGCAGAGAGCCACAAAGATGATCAGGGAACTGGAGCACCTCTCTTATGAGGAAAGGCTGAGAGACCTGGATTTGTTCAGCCTGGAGAAGAGAAGACTGAGGGGGAATCTTGTCAATACTTATAAATATCTGAAGGGTGGGTGTCAAGAGGATGGGGTCATACTCTTCAGTGTTGCCCCATGACAGGACACAGGGCAATGGGCACAAACTGGAACACGGGAAGTTCCACCTGAACATGAGAAAAAAAACTTCTTTACTGTGAGGGTGACAGAGCACTGGAAGAGGCTGCCCAGAGAGGTTGTGGAGTCCTCTTCCCTGGAGATATTCAAAACCCCTCCTGTGCACCCTGTTCTAGGTGTACCTGCTCAAGCAGGGGGGTTGGACGAGATGATCTCCAGAGGTCCCTTCCAACCCCTACCATTCTGTGATTCTGTGAATTTCTACCTGAGCTGGGTTACAGGCAAAGAAGGAATGCGATGGCCTGAGGAATGGTAAACATAAATGTCTGAAGCACACACATATGTATTAAGGAAGCAGCTATGTGTCAGAGCTCTTATAATGTGCTATTTGTGCTAAGAGAAGAGTATGCATTTTATTTAATTCACATACATATAGAATCATAGAATAGTTTGGATTGGAAGGGACCTTTAAAGGTCACCTAGTCCAATCCCCCTGCAATGAGCAGGGACGTCTTCAACTACATCAGGTTACTCAGAGCCCCGTCCAACCTGACCTGGAATGCGTCCAGGGATGGGGCATCTACCACCTCTCTGGGCAACCTGTTCCAGTCTTTCACCATCCTCATTGTAAAAACAAATCTTCCTTCTATCTAGTCTAAATCTACCCTTTTTTAGTTTAAAACCATTACCCCTTGTCCCATCACAACAGGCCCTGCTAAAAAGTTTGTCCCCATCTTTCTTATAAGTCCCCTTTAAGTATTGAAAGACTGCAATAAGGTCTGCCCAGAGCCTTCTCTTCTCCAGGCTGAACAACCCCAACTCTCTCAGCCTTTCCTCATAGGAGAGGTGTTCCATCCCTCTGATCATTTCTGTGGCCCTCCTCTGGACCCAATCCAACAGTTCCATGTCTTTCCTGTGCTGAGGACTCCAGAGCTGGACACAGTACTCCAGGTACTCGCAGGAACTCACCAGAGCAGAGTAAAGGAGCAGAGTCACCTCCCTTGACCTGCTGGCCATACTTCTTTTGATGCAGCCCAGGATATGGTTGACCTTCAGGGCTGCGAGTGCACATTGCCAGCTCATGTCCAGCTTTTCATCCACCAGTACCCCTAAGTGCTTCTCCAGAGGGCTGCTCTCAATCCCTTCATCCCCCAGCCTGTATTGATACCAGGGGTTTCCCCAATCCAGGTGCAGCACCTTGCACTTGGCCTTGTTGATCCTCATGAGGTTCAATGAAGGGTATTTGTCATAGGTGTCTCCCTTCCGTGGGGAACAGAGTGTCTGATATGCCAACCAGACCCAATCCACAGGGAAGTCTGCTGCCTCCCTGGGGCCAGGGTAAGGGATGTCACTAGAAAACTCCCTAGTCTGGTAAGGTCCTCAGACTATTATCCACTATTGTTTCTTCATGTCGGCAGGGAAGGGGTAGCAAAGAGAAGTCTAAAGGCAACCAAAAGGGATTTCAGAGCCTTGGGATTGTTGATTGAAGGTTCAGGTGCTCCAGTAGTATTTTCTTTGATCCTTTCACTAGCAGGGAAGAATATTGAATGGAACAGGCAGACCCAGCTGATCAACGTGTGGCTCCAATGGTGGTGTCATCAGCAAACTTTGGGTTTTTTGATTGTGGAATGGTCTATTCATCACCAGGTCTACTGACATCTGATGGGATGCACCTTTCGCAGAAGGGGAAAAGAGGTTTTGCTCAGGATCCAGCAGGGCTGACTGATAGAGCTTTAAACTGGATTGGAAGGGGGAAAGGGACAATATCAAGCTAGTCAGTGATGAGCAACGGGATGGCACGCCAAAGTTTGAGGAGCAGCGTGCTAGTGAGATTCTTCAGACTGCTCTACATGGCAATGGGCATAATGAACCACACTTGAAGTGTTTCTACACAAATGCACACAGCATGAGGAACAAGCAAGAGGAGCTAGAAGCTTTGGCCCAGTCCCAGAGATATGGCATCACTGGCATAAGTGAAACCTGGTGGGATGAGTCCTGTAACTGGTGTACCATGATGGATGGTTACAGGCTCTTCAGGAGGGATAGGCAGGGCAGGCGAGGTGCAGCGGTGGCATTGTATGTAGTGGAGCTGGAATGCATGGAGCTTGCTGTTGTCAATGGCACAGTTGAGAGCCTCTGGGTAGGGATTAAGGGACAGACAAATAAAACGGATGTTGTCATGGAAGTCTACTATAGACCACCCATCTGGGATGATGACACTGATGAGTTATTCTGTAAGGAACTAAGGGATGCCTCTAAGTCATCCACCCTCATCCTTATGGGGGACTCCAACTTGCCAGATGTCAACTGGGAATGCCACATAGCTGGGACAAACCAGTCCAGAAGATTCCTAAACCATCTGGACCATGAAGCAGTCAAGTTTAAAATCTATGGTAACAGGAGGAAAACTGCCAACAAGATCTCAACTCTGGATATGAGGAGAGCAGACTTCAGGTTGCTCAGGGAACTACCTAGTAAGTTCCCCTGGGGAAAAGCTTTTGAAGCTGCTGGTGTCCATCAGTGCTGGTCACTTTTTAAGTATGACCTTCTAAGATCACAGGAGCAGGCAATTCCAAAATGTAGGAAGACAAGCAGGTGAGGCAGTAGGTCAGATTGGCTGAGCAGGGATCTTGTAGAAATTAGGTGAAAAAAGAAAGTATATGGCCAGTGGAAGCGAGGTCAGGTGACATGGGAGGACTACAGAGATACTGCTTGCCACTGCAGGGAGGAAATTCATATGGCCAAAGCTCAATTGAAGTTGAAGCTGGCCAGTACTGTGAGGGACAATAAAAAGGGCTTTTTAAAATATGTTCATGGCAAAAGGCAGGCCAGAAATAACATTGTCCTGTTATTTGATGAGCATGATCACCTCACAAACAGGGACATAGGCAAAGCAGAGAAGTTTAATGCTTTGTTTGCCTTAGTCTTCAAGACTGATGGTGGGCTCTGGGGGTCCCAGAGAACACTAGAGAACCATGACTGTGGGAATAATAAACTCCTGAACAACCCTGAACTTCTGTGGGACTTGCTGCTCCAGCTGGATCACTATAAGATAAGATTCATCCGAAGGTACTTAAAAAGCTGGCTGATGTCATAGCAAGACCTCTCTCAGTGATTTTTCAATGCTCTTGGGAATCTGATGAGGTCCCGGTTGACTGGAAGCTGGCAAATGTTGTCCCAGTCTTCAAGAAGGGCAACAGGGATGACCCCAGTAACTACAGGCCTGTCAGTCTCATTTCTGTGCCTGGCAAAATTATGGAGAAGATTATTCTGGGAGTTATTGAAAAACACCTGAAAGACAACACAGTCATTGGTCCCAGCCAGCACGGGTTTGCGAGGGTAAAGTCCTGCTTAACAGACTTAATTTCCTTCTATGACAAGGTTACCCACCTAGTTGACCAAGGGAAGCCAGTTGATGTAATCTTTTTGGATTTCAGTAAAGCTTTCGATACTCTCACAGTATCTTCCTGGACAAAATGTCCAGCATACAGCTGGATAAACACATAATGCAATGGGTGAGCAATTGGCTGACAGGACGGGCTCAAAGGGTCATAGTAAATGCGGTTACATCGGGCTGGTGGCCAGTCACTAGTGGGGTTCCTCAGGGATCCATCTTAGGGCCAGTACTCTTCAATGTCTTCATAAATGGCTTGGATGCATGACTGGAAGGAATACTAATTAAGTTTGCTGATTACACAAAACTGGGAGGAGCTGTTGACAGTCTTGAGGGCAGAGAGGCCCTGCAGAGAGATCTGGACAAACTGGAGAGCTGGGCAATCACCAACTGTATGAATTTTAACAAGGGCAAGGGCCAGATTCTGCACCTGGGGCACAGCAACCCTGGATGTACATACAGACTGGGGAATGAGAGGCTGGAGAGCCCCTCTGCAGAGAGGGACTTTGGGGTTCTGGTTGACGGCAAGTTGAACATGAGCCAACAGTGTGCCCTGGCAGCTGCGAGGGCCAACCGTGTCCTGGTGTGCATCAAGCCCTGCATTGCTAGCCTGTCAAGGGAGGTGGTTGTCCTGCTCTACTCTACACTGGTGTGGCCTCACCTCGAGTATTGTGTGCAGTTTTGGGTACTACAGTACATTAAGGATATAAAGCTACTAGAGAGTGTCCAGAGGAGGGCCACAAAGTTGGTGAAGGGTTTAGAGCGAAAACTGTATGAGAAGCAGCTAAAGTCACTTAGTTTATTCAGCCTAAAGAAGAGGAGACTGAGGGTAAACCTCATCACGGTCTACAGCTTCCTCACAAGGGGAGGAGGAGGGACAGACGCAGATCTCTCCTCTCTGGTGACCAATGATAGGACCCGAGGGAATGGCAGGAAGATGTGCCAGGGGAGGTTTAGGTTGGATATTAGGAAAAGGTTCTTCACCCAGAGGGTGGTGGAGCACTGGAACATGCTCCCCAGGGAGGCAGTCACGGCATCAAGCCTGACAACATTCAAGAAGCACTTGGACAACGCCCTCAGACACGTGGTGTGAATTTTGGGGTTGTTCTATGCAGAGGCAGGACTTGGACTTGATGATCCTTGCAGGTCCCTTCCAACTCAGGACATTCTATGATTCTATGATCCTATGATAATAGACCCATTTCTCAAGCTTGACCAGGTCCCTCTGGATGGCATTCCATCCCTCAGGTGTGTCAACCGCACCACTTAGCTGGGTGTCATCTGCAAACTTGCTGAGGGTGCACTTGATCCCACTGTCTATGTCCCTGATGAAGATATTAAACAGCACTGGTCCCAGTACTGACCCCTGAGGGACACCACTTGTCACACTCCATCTGGACATTGAACCATTGACCACTACACTCTGGGTGTGACCATCTAACCAATTCCTCATCCACCAAACAGTCCATCCATCAAATCCATATCTCTCCAATTTAGAGAGAAGGATGTTGTGGGGGACCATGTCAAAGGCCTTACAGAAGTCCAGATAGATGGCATCTGTAGCTCAATGTAAGTAATATGAAATATGAATTACATCATATAAGTAATATGAAAAGAATAAACAAACATCTTTTAAAGGAATTGTAATAATCAAGAATTTACTCAGTAACAGCAAGTCTTGTATGCTGATTTGTGATTATTTCGTCTAGTCAGCTCCATGAATTTACGTAGAAACCAATTTTGTAAATGAATATAATACTTTTGTTGTTAGCCAGGATCTGTGTCACTGGGGAATTTATATCTGTTAATTTTGATGATGTTTATGAATGGACTTTTTTGTTTAGAAAAAACTCTTTAAAAATAACTTCAAATGAATACAGTTACCTAAAAACAAATTGTACCTCACTTGCATCTTAATGAAGGACAACTGAAGTCTTGAACTACTGAATTTCTGTGTAATTGATAGGTATCTGGGTGATAAACTTTCAGAGATACAGTGCAGTTATGATTCTGATTACTTCTGGGCAGAGGATGCATGTTCTTCATGCTCTGTTTAATAAATGTAGAAAAGTACATTGGTTAAAGCTGCCATAACTAAATAAAGGCTGGAGTGCCTGTGCTGTTTGTTTAAGAAGGAATAATTATGCCAATTTCTTCCTGTAGGGCTTCTTAAGAATTGCTTTTTCATAATTTATTGTTTAGAAAGCTAAAGAGTAATTTTATGAATTTAGAATATTCACCCAGAGAACTGCCGTTCCTGACTTATTTTGTCTTTCTCTAGGTAAAAATATTTGTATTATCATTAGTTTCATCTCCTTCATCAGAGAAAGAAAATGTATCTTTTAACTGTATAGCTGTTAAGCTGACTATTTCAATCTTTGTATTCTGTGGTTTTCAGCTACAACTACAGTGGGATGCTGCTTTTGGTTGCTGGGAAGGGAAAGTAATAAATAATTTAATGCTATCCTTGTTTTCCTCATTGCCTAAGTCAGCTTAAAAACTGTTAGAGGGTGACTCTGGCTAATGGCATCTAACATGGTCCCTGTTGATGCACGATTGCCTACCAACCTCCTTCTGGCATACCACTGACTGTTGTTTCCAGAGGTTGGGCACGGGAATTGATGCCCTAAAGCATGTACTAAAGCATGTATGCTGTATGATTTTCCCAGTTGGAGTGCAAATGTGGCTTCTTTCCCCCACTTCCCCTTTTCTTTTCAAATAAGGTTCCACTTAGTATTTAAAATGTAAATCTGCATTTTGGGGCATTTAAAGTAACTCTCAGGACTCATCACTTTGTATTCTTCAAAACTCAGTATTTTCTTCAGTTTCACTGAATGGGATCTGAAGAGTGGCAATCTTGATATGTTGAACATCAGAGAGGAGTAATTTTTTATGGTGCATCCTTGTTGCTGTCTTATGGGGTGGAGAAGGTGGTTCCTGACTGCTTTGAACTCTGTTATGATAACAAATGAATTTCTCCACAAAGGAAAGAAAACTTGTAACGTTACTGTGAAAAAACTTGTTTAAATAACTAGTGTTCAAGTGGAACATACATTTCTGACCAAGATAAATAGGTCTAGACTGGTTTATATATAAACAAAAAGCTATAAATATGAAAATTGGAAACAGCAGGAGAGAATGAAAACTGACAGGAAATTCTTACTTCTGATGTTGATTTTTGTAACCAGGAATCAAAGTTAAAGGGGGATTCACAACACTTGGAAGCTACAGGGGGAAAGAAAGCTGTAACAAGGATGTAAACTTTTGTTACAGGATTTATTCAAATTCTAGCATAAAGTAGGAAGGATAGATTAGTGGGTTTCTTGTCTCTTCCAGTGAGGCATCTGCTGTTGAAAAGACAGGCTGTTGCGTTAGACAGACCTCAAAACTACCCTGAGGACTATTCTTACATCCTTAAGAATGTTCTTGAAATAAACAGATTAGGATGGAAAAAAACCCAACAAAACAAACTGGGCAAAGAAATCAGAAAATTGTGGGAAAAGTTACCTTGCTTTGCACTGAAATCTTTTTATGTCAGTCTGGGAGGGTGCTAACTTTAACTTTATATACAGGTTGCAAAGCCCCAAAGGAATATGAACTTGCTGGACAATCTGATCCTTGAAGTTAATCTCTAAAAAAGCCACTAAAAAATTCAGATAAAGCCAAACAGGAAAAAGGAACAATCTTCTGGCTTTAATAGCTTGCTTTCCAGAATTTGGTCTTTGTTGCTGTCTCACAGCTCTCTGTGGTATCTCAGTCCTGGGGTTTAGCCTGAGGCTCTTTTGGAGGAAAGAAGCCTAACCCAATCTCTTGTCATGTTAGTCTCTGAGCAAAAGCAAACTTAAATTCCATATGTATATACTTTAACAACATTTATCTGTCATGAGGAGGAGAAATGTGCCTGGGTGGCTGTGGCTATGTTCTGATCACTAAGGATCTTTTCCAAAGAAAGATACTAATAAGGGAAGGTTTGTTTTGTGGTTGAAGTCCAAGAGTGGGACAGTGGATCTTGCATCAGTCCCTGGTTCTGTAATATGTTTCTTGCATAGGCTTAGGAAAACCATTACAGTTTCTGAGCTGTCTACACCTCAAGACACACACACACAAAGCTCAAGGGAGGAAATAATTTCTTTTCTACCTACTTTTTAATCCATCTTTCATAGATAGCCTGAGTTAGGGTCTGTGTCTTTCAAGTGTCTGCACAATACCTAGCAAAGCAGCTACTGGGATTGCTCAGTTCTCCTGTTTTATACCTGGAAATAATGTAAAACGCAAATATTAAAAAAAAAGGGGAGGGGGGGGAGGCAGGGGAAAAGGAGGGAGTAAGGTTAAGAACTCATTTGCCTGTCAGCCTGCCCTTAAAAAGAAGTAACACAAATGGGAGGATGAAAGGAGAAAAAGGGAATCTCATCTTTATTATCCTGTAAACAACCTGTGAAAATGCCAGCCAGTTTCACAGTATTTCATCTATATCTCAGCTGTCTAGGGCAAGGCCTCTTTCAGGAGAACTTTGCTGTATTTTGCTGTACTCATTTGCTGGGTGGAAAATTCCTCCTATTGACAATTCAGTTTATCATCTTTGCTTGTTTATCCAACTAAAACTGAAACAAGGAAAAACAGGCTTAGTTAATACTTGCATCTTTTTCTACTGTTTCTGATGGAAAGTAATTGTATGAGTCAAGTGTGGTTTTGTGGGCAACTTGTTTTCATATAGGACACACCAAGAAGATTTGAAGCCAGAAACTCCTTCCCACCAGCCAGCTGATGCGGATACAGCTATAAAGCACTGCCTGTGCTGGTATGATTCGGTAACAACCTTGTTCTGTGGTAGTCCTGGGCCACTGCCTCAGTGAACAGTATGGACCCATTTGCTTTTGGCTGTCAGTAGTGCCAAGACAAGCATTAGCTCTGCTAAACCAAGACCTCTGTCATTGAAGCAAGTTCAGATTCTTTTATAAATATTGTAAGACAAAATACTAAAGAAACACAAATAAAAGTGAGTTATAGTTAATATATATCCAAAGTGTTGATTAAAATGTTTATATATGCAGATGAAAAAAATCTATGCATATTTTATATATGCATACATGCATTTAAATAAACTTTATATACAATCACATCTACCTATCTATTTGTCTAAGTAAAAGTAAACGCCTAAACAAGAAAAAGCTTTCTAACTTCTGGGTTTTTTTACCATGATTCAGAAATCAAAAATCTTAATTTATATAAGATATGCATTCAGCTGTCAAGAAGTGATAAAAAATTGACATAACTTTCAGCATCAACATCAGCCCTTTAGAAGTTTCTCCTTATGTATTACTGATACAGCATCACCAAAGTTGTAAATTTATGGTGCTGACAACTGATTACATTTAATATAAAGTTTCTGACATTGTAGTTCTGATAGAGCTTGGAAATTCTTAAATAAAACTCTCCTGAACTCTCCATGAACAAGGACAGTGTTATGGACTCAGAGCTGGCTTTAGATTTTATGCACGGATATTTGCTGAAATATTCTGAAGTTGAAAAAACCCCACATATTTTAGTACAGCACACAGAACTGTTCTCTCACAGTTCATTTTGGGGATGATTCCAGATGAGTCATGACATGGTTTATGCTTTTTATGATCTGCAAAAATAAAGCAAAGGCATAATTTTTGTATTCATATAAAGGAGACAAATAATAAATTGATACATTTTTCAATTGAACTTCTATGCAAATTAGGAAATTGGAGCATCTTCTTTATGCCTTATTTTTTATGCACACATAGAGATTGAGCACTTCTGGATCCTTCTCCTTATTACTAGTGAAATACTTTTCCCATCAGTTTGCTGCTTTTTTTCTTCTAACTACTCCAAGGAAACCCTCTGCTTTCCTTGAAGACCTCCTGAAGAAGGTCTAAACAGGCACATTTACCTCTGCCTATTCCCACACATTTCTGCTACTAGTCAGCAATGTAGGGTATACTCGTATATATAAAGCAGAGACACATCTTATCAGTGACAGTTCTTCAGTGTCAGGGAAGCACATGCCTAGAAGTTTTTTGTGGATAGTCAGGAAGACTGGAGGGAAAAGTAGATAGTTGGTGGCAAGGAGAACCACAGCTATAATTTTTCCTTTGAAACAGCCAACTTTGTCTTCTCTACTGGATCCCCTGATGGAGGAATAAAGTCTCCCTCTCCTCTCAGATATCATACCACCAGGCTACTAAGGACCACACTCAATGAAAAAGGAAAAAGTTTATTAGGTATGAGCCCAAATACTGATATTTGGAAATGGGTTTGAGGCCAGGAAAACTGCTTAGTCAATGTGCATGTGAAAAAATGGGGAGAGAGTAAACAACCATCTCTGGTTTGAATGAACATCTGCAAGCGGGTCTCTTGGGAGGGGATCCTTCATAGACATTTTCCTGGTGTGTTCCTCTGTTCTGCCTCAAAGAAGACTTTAGCTATGTTAGCATTTATGTCTGCTTTTGCAGCTCAGGCAGTACCAGGAGCCTCAGGTCTTCCAGCCAACTGTGTATTAGTCCAGGCTGGTTACAGTGCTCCTCTCCTGTGGTTTTTGTTTAAACCACCTCTACCACATACACAGAGAGCACAGCTGTAAGGATAACATGATCAGCTGAGAAATGTTAATGGTAAACTACTAGGCTTGGTACAGAGACTGGAGAGAGAAGCTCTTAAAAACAGTGCTGATATTTTAATTATAATCTAAAGATTTGCAAAGAGGGGTAGAGAAGTTTACTCCTACTCACCTGTGATTGAAAATGTAAATAGTAATTAGCTGGTGTTGATTTCTCAAAGGTAAGTGTTTGCTTACCTGTGATACTGCATGTGGCTGATGCAGCTGGCACAGAGAGAGGCAGGCTATGGCCACAGGCAGCCTACCAATGGAGCTCATCAGATTGTGCTCGTTGGAGACTGGCCTAGAGGAAGCTTAATTAATTTTCTTAAAACTGAGAAACACTGAGGCCAACAGGTGAAATTTCAGAGCCTTCAGTGAGTTTTGAATGTTACTAGCCTTATTTATTCAGAAAACTGTTTTTAAGGGGCCTTCATGAGAAGGTGGATGCTAGCCTGGTGGCTCAGAGCCTCCCATCCAGCCCAGTAACCTTTCTACAGCAGCAAGCAGTGGTAGGTGCTGAAGAGTTTTCTCTCACAAGAACTGGCTGTGGCAGTGCACTGTGCTCCAGACACTTGCAGCACAGCTATTACTGCTTAGTATTCGGGCATGGAGAGAGGATAACAGGATGACCACTGTCGGATATACTCACTGTCTGATACTGAGTTTCCCAGTTTTGGATTACTGTGAGATCCTTATTTGCTTGTGGATGTTTAGGGAGAAACTCTGTGAAGACTTTTGACACCTGTTCTTAGCTAGAAGGGTGTAGGTCTTATATTCGAATAAGAAAGCAATTAAAGAAGTTACAATTTCAGCATTATTCAGAAGTTACAAATTTCTAAAGAATTCAGCTAGCCAATGTTCTACACCTGCTGCTGTTTCCAGGAGGAATAAATTTCTACTGTTGACATATAAAGCCTTCAGCTCTCTTAAAAGCAAATGTAATGCTAGTGCCATAAATCTGCAGTCTGCAGATGGCACTGGTAAAACCATGGTTAGCTAATTCAGAAGGAAACAGCAGACCATGTCAGGAAGTCTGCTGTTGTAACTTTAACATATTTCCAAGCTCTTCTTTTTCAGGATTCTGTTGATGTGATTGAAGTGTTTTGGCATGGGGCAGGAGTCAGGCAAGAGGGGAGTGACAGGTGCTAGGGTATGACGGAATCTGGGCTCTGCTTGCATGGGTCATTTCACTGGACAGACTATAGTTATCCCCAGACATGCATACATTTTACCCTTCAGGTTGTGCAATTTCTAACATATGAGTAAGGCTGGATTAAACTAGGTTAACAATAAAAAAATAAAACAACTTTGCTAGAGTTGAGCACACAAGCATTATGCAACCTTCTGCCTCTCTAGTGTTTAGCAGCTGTATATCTGAAGTCATTTTATGCCCAAGGTTAAGATTCCATTTTATGACAACAAAATGGAGAAAATGTGAACTCTGGCCACAGGAGATCTGAGGATAAACTTCACTGCACGAGCTAGCTTTCCTCCCCACCTCCCACCCCCCCACTTCACAGTAGCTAACGAACACTGCTTACTTTCCTTTAAATTCTTTATAGAATATGCTGTGATGGATCATATCACATCTACTTAAGTAGCAGCACAGCAAAACAGTGATTCAATAATTATTAAAACTGCATAGAATACTATGCTATGACTGCTACCAGATATATCTTATCTAAGAGCATATAAAAATATGAATATCATGGTCCATAAATATTTATGCGGGGGAAAAATCCTGACAATAGAAGTCTTTTTAGTCTAGCAGACATGCATATCAAGATCCATCCATGAAAAAAATCAGATACTGCACTTTTTTTTTTTTTTTAATAGAAGGGGTAATTAATCATTAAACTAATTTGTCCAGGGGATGTTCTGGCTTCTCTGTCACTTGGAGTTTTAAAGTCAAGATTAAAATGTCAGCCTAAAAGAATTGCTGTAATCAACCAGAGGTTATTGGACTTGATGCCACAATGAATAGGCAAACATCTCTGACTGTAATGAACAGGAAATTTGGCTAGAAGACCCTATCTCTGCCTTTCGACCTTGCTGCATCTGGCTTTATGGTGCCTGTCAGAGCAAGCTTCTAAGGGCTCAGGAGATACTTGAAAAGAGTTAGAGCTATGGACTAGAGTTCCTCTGAGATAAGGACTAGACAAAGTGCTGGACAATGTGCTCTAGCTGACCCTGCTCTGAGTGATGGGGTTGGACTAGACAATTTCCAGAGGTCCCTCCCACCTCAGCTGTTCTGTGGTTCTGTAGTACAGTACATTTTATTCCAAGCTCAAGTAATCTTTAACCCTTGGGACCAGCAGACTTCTGCACATCCTCAAACTAAGTGGAACTGGGGATGCTGTAAAATCCTTTCTTTAGCAAGGACCCTCAGACCTTTCAGTGATGGTCACTGTTTTCCACACTGCAGTTTGACAGCCATGGTAATAGTCTATGATGCCATTAAGTGGGCAGGCAAAATACACCTTCTGTCTATCTGAGCATTTCTGTCACTTATTCATTGTTTAGCCTTTACTGGTTACTAAAGAATGTAACTTTCCCCCACCCCCAACAAGTGGATAGGCACAGGGATAAACCTACTAGTAAAGTGGTGGAACAGCTGAGAAGATGAAGAGGCAATAATAGAGGTCCCATCCAGCCCTGACAGAGACTTATTAAAGGTCTTGTCTCGTCAACTGATACTGCTTCAGGCAGATTGTGGGTTTGGATACTGTTGAAAAGAGGCAGTAATTTTGTCTTGCCACAGGGAGCTGCATGGGTTATGGGAGCAACGGGAGTTGTGCTGAACCTGTCACCAAGCTCTCAGGCTGCTGTGCGGTGTTGTGTCCCCCCTTGAGAGAGGGGACTGGTGAAGTGCCCAGTGAATGTTATAGCTGCAGACAGCAACATATGGTCTAGCTGGTTGACGTTTAAACATATTGGAAGGCCCCCTGAGACCAAGATGCAGAGGACCTTATGCCTAACTGCTCTCCAAAGCACTTGGCTACCTTGCTGGCATGGGACTCCCAGCAAGCATCTGGAAGCAGGTTATTTTCCCATGGCAGCTATCTAGAGTGTTAAAATGGAAGTTAATTTAATTCTGCAGTGGTTTACTGAAGGCAGTCTCCAATGATATACTGGTTTCACAGCATTTCCTTTTCACCTTTGTCTCGCAGGTAACAGTTCTTCTAGATCTTCTAGGCTCCTTAAATAAAATATATCTTCTCTATAATTCTTTGCTGTCCCCTAAAAATCTGGCATATGCCTGATGCAATATTTTTTACGCCACAGGTATTGTTACCAGGCAACCATCCCATGCAGCTCTGGCAGAACACAAACTTCTCCAGCCACTAACCCTTCAAACACCTGAACCAAGATGTGCCTGCAGAAAACATCAGAGATCTAGGTGAAGCAATGCAGTAACAGATTTTCAAAATCAACAAATGATTAAGGACAATTGCGATCCGTTAGCACTGTGGTTACCATGCACATTTTCCAAAATACTGCTGCAAATGAGTGATGCTTACTTGCATGTGAAGGTTAATTATATCTATTGCTGAGGGAATGCATCCCAATCTCTCAGGTTGTCAGTAATCTAAATATTTTTATTATGGCAGGTTAAGAGCACTCTATATGAAATTGGAACAACATTCACAGCTTCTATACCCAACTAGAATAAAGGGAGAGATAAGAGACTTGCCAGGTCCAACCAAATTTTCTCCCATAAAGCACAACAGGTAGTCATCTGTGTCAGCACAAAGCTGATATAAAATTACCTACAGTGGCATTACTGAAAGGTCTTCCTTTTCACAGCCATTAGAATAAAATCTGTGTACTTTGCTCAGCTTCCAGATTTGTGGCTGTCAGGCTTTTTGGAGTCTATGCTGCTAAGTGGGTAAGCAAAGGTGAAGGATCAACAGGTTTAACTCATTGAAACTCCGTTGGCTACAGTCAGTTGACATCTGCTGGGGACTTGTAGGATATATTCATATGTGCCCAGTGGATTAAAGTAACAGAAAAAAAAGTAGGTGGAGAAAGAGATCACAGTCCCTGGGTATAGATACAGTGACATTCCTACTGAGGTCATGAGCATCAGCCAAAATAGGCAAGTCAGGTAAGCGTTTTCAGAATGGGTTCCTACCACCTGAAAGGAGGCAATTTCCATCTTATCAGCCATCCCTTTGCTTCTCTGCTGGTCGAAGGAGTTGACATTCTGCAAGAACACAGCTTGGTTCCTCACATGGAAAGGTCTTATAGTCCATCAAACCTCATCTTAGTCCATAAATAGAAATAGGAGTAAGAGACCTTTGAGAATGTGAACATAACTATATATAGTTACGTTCATCAGGTTAAAAAAGACTGGTGGTGGAAACCAGCAGGTAGATGATGAAGCTACTGGTGCTCAAGGTCATCTATTTCCTTGATACTGGTGTCTGGTTTGCAAATGTGAATGTCCATCTATAAATTATAGTGTGCAGAATCTTGCATATACAGAAGCCAAGATTGTCCTTTCACATGCAAATAACTATCCAAGAGCCAAGAAAAACAGTGCCCGAGGTCCATTTGACAGTTATGTGATTGAATAGCGTTGACAAGTCCAGTCCCTCAGATGCTGTAGATGCAGCATTCAAAAGTGTTTGAAGACTTCATAGCACATTGAAAAAGCCAGAAGATTAATGCTGACAAAATGAATGACTCAAAGGCACAAATTTCTCTTTCTTTTTGATTTCATGAAGCCTATTCCAGGTAAAAAGCTCCTAAGGAATAATCCTAGTTTCCAAAATGAACCAGTTCTCACAAAGAAAGGCATTTTAAATATGTTCATAAATTTTGCCTTTTGTGTTCTTTGAGGAGAAGGAATCATTAATTAATTCTATTTTGATCTTTCACAGAAAATTTCTTTGAACGGGCCTTCAGTGAATCCAAAAGTACAGGAAGAAAACTGTATTTCCTTCATCATTTTTATGGTTCTAGGGCCCGTCTCCTGTCACCATGTATCATGTCTTAATGTGTGATTTGCAGTGGGTTTGTGATCCTGGCTTTTTGAGACTTCATTGTACCACTTTTTATTGT
>WEKW01011749.1:447-44170 GCA_013389905.1 Sula dactylatra | reverse complement strand
TAATTTAAAGCAACAATACATCAATTAATATATTGATTATTTATCTAATCTGTATTTTAGATGTTTTCTTAATTAATTTTTGAGCTTTCTATGACATGTACGACTCTATAAATTGCATTAAAAAGTGGTTAACTCTGCAGGTATCAAGCAGCTGTCAAGAAAAGCGAAGCAAACTTCCTAGGGAGCTCCAAATCTAGAGAGTCTATGTTCTGCACAACTTTTATCTTCCAGGAAACTCAGATCAAGATAAAATACGTCTGTCACTTTAAACAATAGGAAAGTTTATTTATGTATTTTTCAAGCATGCATTCCTCTACTGTCTTGTTTCACCACAGGAAATTTGATTAACATCTGGTGTATTACCTGCTTTTTCCCAACTCTGATTAAATTATAATAATAAGGAGAGAAAAAACAGTCTACTAATGTTTTAGGGGCTTACCTGCATATATGATGGGGAAAACAACTTCCTCTGTCTTCCTCTGAGTTAACCTGGAGATGGGAACTCTTGTCATGAAGATTATCCTCTTGAGAAGAACTAACCTGTACGAATACTCTGATACTTGACTTTCTACATTATATCAAATCACTAGTCACAGGAATCCTGTAGCTTGAGTCTTCTTATTAATTCAATTGCTTCTTTCTCCCTCTGTCCCTTCCATTACTCCTCTTGCTCTCTTTGTTTTCTTTCTATTACCACTCTTAGTCTTTAGGTACTTGCACAGGAAAATTACCAAGAGCAATAATAAAGAGAGACAGAAGCGCTTTGTGTTTCTGCAAGTTATCTTTATCTTTGTAAAAGATGTTTTCTTCCATTCTTGCAAGCATATTTCATGAATGTTTTTAGGCTTGAAACTGGCTATAATAAGTGCTTGTTAGTTTCGCAAAATATATCTTTAAAAATAATTATCATTGGTGAGAGGAGAAAATTACTTTGATATAAGTATTAAAATGGGAAAAATATCAACCTGTGCTGTATTCTCTGAAAGAATAACATGTAACTTCATGGTTGCTTTAAATGCCCATAATACTACACGAAGTTTCAATAACACAAAGCTGACAGAAACATCCAAATGGATTTCACAAGAGGCTCATCATCCTTTGTATAATTATCAAACAGAACATTTCATATGAAAACAGGTGAATGTATAATTACAGGAGCACCTTAAGCACTCTGATTCACTAGTGTCTCAAAAAAGCAGTATGGTTCAATGGGTATGACATTAAATTGGTTATTATGAGAACCAGGTAATTTTCTCAGCTTTGATTGCAGTGAATTTTAGACACTTCATGTTCAAGGTTACTCATTTGTAAAATCGGTTTGATAATGCCTGTCCCCACTCACATATCTATGATGGAACACTTTTAACTATGGTACCTTCAAATACTGAGAAGTATAGATTTGTTGGAAAAAGGAAGACTTTTAAGGAGGACAATACTGAAACAGACTGATCTTTTTAGTCTTTTGGCTCAACAACTGTGCAATACTTAACGTAGAATTAATTTTCCAACTGAAAGTACTCCTAATTGTCGTGATCTGAGGTTTTTCAGCATTTGCTAATCCTTAAAATAGTTTAATTTCCTAATAAGGATTGAGGTGAATGTGGCAATTTCCTATGTCTGCCACATATTCTCCTTTATAAGGACATGACTAGATTCTAACAGCATCTGCAAGAGTGGCCAATCATACACAATATAGTAAAAAATACAGTGGCAAAGTGGTTGCAGGAAGGATATAAGCTAGCAATACAAATGAAAAATGAGAAAGTAGAGTGTACTGCCAGGAGTAATCATCAAGGCAGTGTGTGCATGGATGGTTCAAAGTATACTGAGGTCATGTGGGCTTAATCATTTATAATATGTCTTGAAAGAAGATGGTTTCATTGGTGAAAATATGATTTCTTCCTGCCTGTTACTGAATTAAAAGTTGTTTTGCCAGAATTCATTTACCTTACCTATTATAAATCAGAGTGCCATCACCTATAATCAACCCCACAAACAGGTAGTAGCTGATTGCCAGCTATAATACTAACTACATATTTATTTCTGCAGATATGTGCCTCTCTACAGGCCTATGTACAATGCCTTAAGCCATTAAAGCCCTTAAATTAATCCTGTGCCCTGCTGTCCTGTTTAGGGTTGAATTGTGTCAGCTCTCTTTGTTCAGAGGAGGTGGACTCAACTTCTCTATCAGGACTTCCATGTGGGAGAGAACAACTCTCCTATACCATGCACAAAACTGTACACAATTACTATGGCAAGAAATTTTCCCATAAAAATAATCTCTGAAGCTCACCAGGGCAGGATGAAGAGTCACTTGGTTAACAAGAGTCTATGCATTATTCTCTGAGATTAAAAATAACTTTATTTGCTAATTGAGACTCCTCAGTTAGGTTACTGCTTGGTAATTGTAATGGAAAATAAAAACTGCTTTACAATCTCCCCTATGAAATATATCACTGCCTTTTTAGAAACCTTGACCAATACTCAGTCCCTTTAAAGGCAGAAGCAACACTCAATCTTCTGTAGCCTCGAGGCAAGTATTATGTTTGACCTTAGGAGAAGTGCTTCAAGGACAGTAGAAGGGTTTTTCATAGCAATCTTGGTGTATTTCAGATCTAAGTTGAAGGGAACAACCGTTAAGGATATAGCAGCAGATATCTGCATACCTACTGAGGTCCTGACATCTCTGCAAAGGTGACCAATTAATGCCAATTACATGATATGCATCTCACACCCAAAGAATGAAAAGCATCAGCTCATTTTCAAAGAGTCATCAAACATTCAAGAGCAGATATTAAACTTCACTCATCTCTGAGGCAGAACGGATCCAGAATTACATAGCTGCTTGCGGCAGATGCCTTTGCTGCCTGGTGAAAGGAAGCACAGCAGGACTTTTGGGTGCAGGGAGCCCTGGGGCCCCTGGTGCACCGCTGCATGCAGCTGTGCTCCAGAGCCTGGCCACAGCCATCACCTAAGCACAGTGGCACAGCGACGAGTAGGCACAATGGAGCACAGCCTGCTCCCTGCTAGTGAGCCCTTCCTTTGTGCACCACCTGTAAGGGACTGATATGGTTATATTACACTTCACAGATCCCCAAACATAAATCCTCCCTGGGGCTCTGGGAAGGAAAAGGAGGCAGCTAAAATGAATGGAATGAGAGCATGATAAAGAAATATGCAATGCCAGAGGTACCTTGGAAAGACATGAAGTGCTTTGATATTTTTTTCCAAAGATAAAATAAACAGAAGTTCAATATAACCAATAATTTAGTGTAAATTACTTTCCAATTGGTTTAGTTTCACTCAACTCAACATGTTAGTTATTTTCCTCCCCTTCCTGTTGGATGTTTCAGCTATTTTCAGGAGATAAAAGATGTTTCACTCCAATGAAATTGAAGAAGCTTTTTTATTGTTCTTATTTTGAACAGCAGATAAGTCTGTGAAAATAATTCCAGAGCCAGACTGCCTTGAAATCTGTGTGACAGAAGTCACGGAATGACTTTATCAAAAAGCCTTCATAAATCACAGTGTCTGTCCACTGCTAGACTGAGAAAAAACAGAAGTAAAAATTAATATTTTAAGAAGTTGTCTGTTTCCTGCTTAGAAATTAAGGAGCTCCGGGGAGGCATATTATGAGGGCCAGGTTTTTAGCTTCAGTTAGAATCTGGATTTTTGCAGTGCTGCATTTCAGTTAGAGATGGTAGAAGTTATTGCTTAGGACTCTGTACAAATACAAGATTGTTCTGTCAATCCTTCTTTAAGAAGAGTTGCTATTTTTTGCCATGTCTGGAAAAACTGCAAAAAGATAAAACTTAACATAAGAAAGAAATTTTAGAAGAAAAAACCCACAAGTTAAATAGCTATAATTTTGGAAAGTGATGATTTAATGAAAAACAGGGTGCTTTTCAGTTTATATTTAGAGACTATAACAATACTTGTGCACAATTTTTATAGAAGGTTTGGAAAATAAAGGGTGAATTTCTGGCTTTCTAGTTTGAAATATGCCATTTCCAATGACTTAAAGACTTCCTCCATGAGGTAAAGCAGAAAGATGTAATTAACCACTAAGAATATGTACCTCTGCATTTTTTTAAAAACAAACATATATTAATACTTCATGCAAATTAAATGAAACATCAGGAAGCAACTAGGAAATACTTCTGTCTGGTGTTTTGGTATCCTTCAAAATATTCTGTCACTTGTTTTTTTGAAAACTTTTCTGATGTTAAAGTTCACTTTTTGAGGGTGTGATACAGCTAGAGAGAAGCTGTTAGACACTGTCTATCAGAAGGAATTGTTACTACATTGAATTGAAATGACAGTCATGTCATTTGAATTCACAAAGAAAATGTGCTGATGCTTGGAAAGAAACCAGCCAGATGTGGCAAAAGGGCCCCAGGTGAAGAGCACAGTGACTGAGGTCTGAACAACACACAGATTCCAGTGAACTGGTCTGAGACGTGTCTTCAGAAGGAGTTCAGCTGCATTTAGAAGCGTCAGTGCAAGAAAAGGACATAGAAGGGTGGCTCCCTGTCGGCATGGTGCACTGCCGGCAGCACAGCGGACAGCGCGTGGAGAGGCAGGTGCTGGTACCTATGAAAGAGGTGGTGGGAAGTGAGGAGGAAGGATTTGTAAAGCTAAACAGAATTGTGTGCATTGAAAATGAAGGTGCTGTATTATGCTGCGTGTAGGTTAGTGTGACGGTATGGGGAAGTATAACCTGAAGAAAGAGCCTCTACAAGTAAAGCGAGGACTATGTAGACCCACTAAAGATCAGATATTGGCAGAAACAGGCAGTGAATGAAATGCTTCTTTGGAGATGAACAAAAATACATATTACTCAGAAACAAAGACTTACTGGACACCATTTAATGGTGTAGATAGTTAGATGTGTTTCTTATTAGTACAATATAATAGACTGTCATAGGGAGATTTTCTATACATAAAAAGGGAAGACAAGGAACATATATTCCCTTAAGAGTTATAAAATGAGGAGCACAGTGAAGAGGCTGAGTACTTATTTTCCAGCAGGGGAGTGACTTTGAGTCGATGGACTCTACTTGTAATTTTTATAGCTGTAAAAACTTTTCTACTGTAAATTCTGCTTATGGACTTAATCTTTAAGGATCCCAGACACCAAATGGTGAAAATGAGAATAGGCATGAGACCACCTACATCTAGTTTTGAGGATGCATGCAAAAAAAAAGAAAAAAGTTTTGTATTAAGATAAGAAGAAAATACTTCTTTTTCCAAACTCACAGCAAACATGATAGCATGCAGAGTGGTTTCCTTAACAACTGCAACATGTAAACTTCTCTCAGTTGATAATGGAAAAGCAATGATCCCCCCCTCCACTCTGTGGTGGGCATGAGCTTCATCTATTAGTTTAAACTGGAGATTGAACATGTCAAGTGAGAAATTCAGAAAGAAAGCAAAAACCTGGACTTGGCAGAGAAATGGTGAACTTAAAACTAAGTCCCCGTCATGTATGCAGCAGTGCAGCAAGAATCCAGTCCCCTGAATTTCAGCGTGTGTATTCCCTAGAGCAATTAGGAGTGTTATAACTTGAGAATAACATTAAATCATGATAAAGTTCTAGCCAGAAATGGATCTATATTTCGTTCCCAAATGAAAAATGGCATCAGAAAACAGGCAAGGAGATAGAATTCCCTGAACTGAACTTATCCTATGCCTGCCAGCAGACAGCATGAACTGGAGCCAGAGAGGCTCCTGACAGTGAACAAACTCAACCTGTTTACCCAGCTCTGAAAGGCAGAAGCCAGGTAAACTTTCTGAGTTTCAGAGAAAATGGAGCAAGAAAAAGAGAGGATAAATACCGATAGCTGCTATTTGTGAAGATGGCAATGAAATCTCTCTAGCATTTGTTTTCGCAACATTGTAAAAAGCTGGGGCAAACTAAGCTTACAGAAAGAGAAGCTTTAGACATTGCTTGGTGAACTGGGAGGAAGAGGATATAACTACATTTCATGAATATCCATTCAGGAATACTTACTTCAGTGCAGGTCATAAAGCACAGTTAAAATGCTGGAACCATAAATGAGGATTTTGGCAGCAGCCAGGCTTAAGACTTTGGTCTTCATTTTAGCATTGGCAGTAGCACATTTTTTGTCAGCCATCAGAAAAAAACAGCCTGGTGAACTTCTACTGTTCTGCTTGCATCTCCCTAAGAAGCACAAAACCAGTGCAGTTCTGTACCTGCAGGATCTTCTCCTGATGATCTTCCTCTGACAGTTAAAGGCGACTTGGGAAACAGAAAACCTTCGTTATAGGCAAGGTACTTTATGCAGTTTTGAGACAGAAAAAACCAAAGACCAAATTGTGCTTTACTAGCACAGGAAAATCAAGTTAACTCTGTGAATGACTGTTTGCTGCAGGAATTCAAGTAACAGTACCAAAAAAAGTTTGCTAGGAAGGCCACTAACAGGGTTCTGCGTGTAGCATCAAGGTACAGTAATGAAAGCATGGAAAACTAGAATTCATTTCCCTGGGCCAGCTGGCCACAAAATGGAAGTGTTTGATATGATTTAGGTAGGAGCTATGCCAGAAGCAGCACCTGCCGTACATGCCAATGTGCTACAGACCCCTAGAAACAGCAGCAATTTGGCTACGCAGAGAAAAAAAATGACAATAAAGAAAACAATCAAATGTACTTTGTTGTGACTGAGGTCTATTCCCCATAGCCAGAAGTGGTGCATGTAATAGCAACCTGTGCTACGAAAACATCTAAAATGCAGTGAACCATACTTACTACTTACAGGTTCCAAAACTCACTCTAACACTGGAGATCTACTGCCTATCACCCAGTGTTGTATGAGCTGGGAGAGTGTTTTGGGAAAACATTGACAGGAGCTCTGGTCAAAACTGTGACAAGACATTGTAATGAAAATATCCTGTTTCCACATAAATTTGCTCTGCAGACAGTGCCAGTGGTATTATTTTTAAAATGCCAGCTGTAGACCAGATTTAACTACTAAGACCTGGGTAACCGAGAGTGCTGGAGTACAAACAAATAGGAAATAAAATCTCTGAATACTGAAAAAATCATAATATACATTCAGTAGGAATTCCTTCATAAGGCAGGCAGTGCTGGTATACCATTACAGAGGAACAATAGAGTGGAGAAAATAGCTGTTAAAGGACATAGTGTTACTTTTAATCTATTTAGCAGAGATCAAAGGGAAAGATAATGAAGAGTTGTGTTGATCAATTGCAGTCAGAAGGAGATTTGCAGAGGTTACAAGATGAAGCTTCCATGGCTGATAAAAGGGATTACAGCTTTTGTTTGCTTGAGGAGGACAAGAAGAGGTGGTGTCAGAAAATGATCAACAAGAAGAAAACAAAGCGCTTCTTCTGGTAATGTTTTTCATAGTTGCATTAAAGAATCTGAAAAAAAAAAACCCTAAAAACTCGCTTCATCATGAATAACACCAGCCAGTGAGAATTTTCCAGCTTATAGTAAAGCTACATTTTTATTACAGTTTTTTATTTGTTCCTTTTCAGCCTAGTTTCCTATTCTCTGTGTCTGCAAGCATACATATCTGTTGTCTATAATAAATTCTGAATTCTTTTGCCAGTTTAAATCAGATTTGCCAAGGGAATACAAGTTTCATATGTGGTGCATTCCTACGACAGACTAAAAACAGGCAGCCACCTAGGAATGTATTAATATGTCCCGTGGATAAGACTGCAGTCTGAGCTCACTGCTTTTTAGTTAGCCCTGAATCTACATCAGTGTTTGTGCAAGAATCACAAAGTCAGTAAAACTAGACTGCCTTGATTGTTGCCCACTGAACTACCTGAGGGAAGATATTGTTTGAACTGGGGAATATGCATCGGGGGGGAACAAGCCATGCTGTTGTTTTTAATGTTTATATATTTGTTTATTCCTGCTTGCAAGCTTGAGGGCTCCAAGGAGGCATGAGATCAAGGCTGAGTTTTCCCATTTTAGCTTTAGATTTAAGCTTCTTGAATAAAAATGGGTTACATTCTCTTAGTACTGTCTTAGTTTGTAAAGCTTTTGTGATCTGGTTTCTGTAGAGTTTAATAGTAGCATTTACTGTTTAATATTCTAGCCACATTCAGAGACACTAATATTTCCTCTTTGTTGTCAGTTTTCCATTTTGTAAGGTGACATATGCCACTGGAAGTAAATAATATGTACCTTTTCTATGGAGTCCCCTTCAAATATACCAGGCATAGTATTTAGGTACATAAAGCACCCTTTTCCCTCCTTGTTCTCCACTTATAGGTTCAAATAGAAATATTTAACTATTAAAAATCTTATTGTAAGCTTGCACTATATAAACACTACACTCAAAGCCATCCTTTTTTTCCAAATACTAAGGCCTTGTATCAGTAATGTTTTATTGCTGGAATCTATGCAGAAGAGCAAATGGTGACGTCATGTTCATCTTGTGTACTTAATGGCAGGATATGGGTACTGTTACTCCCTTGACTGAGGTATCTTAGTCCTCAGCTAAACCATATTCCTGCTTCACCAGAGAAGCAGAAGTTCAAAAATTTGCTCCACTTGCCTCAGATCTCGCAAGCATTTCTTTACCACCAGGTTTGATTTAAAGCCCTTTGCTGCTTTCTCCAGATTTCAGACAAATCTGTTGCATTGTAGCTCAAAGCATCATAATTTCCTCTAATTACTTTCTTCAGTTTTCTTGTTGTTTCCCTAATCTTGTGGACTTTTTCCAGACATTTTGTTGAAAAAAACAATTGTAAGCTTTCTACCTTCCAATTATAAATGTCCAAATATCTTACCATTTTTTAAAGGTCAGATATGTGAACATTTTCCTGAAGAAATTATCCTACTTCCAATAAGCTGGCCAAGGGATAGTTGAATTCTGAATATTACTGAGAAAGGAAATACTTTTCATAGAGACATTTTCAAAAATTATTTCTTTTTCCACTTGCATTTACCTCCAGTAGCTTCTATCTCTTTGTGGCTTTCCCTGCCCCTTTTCTCATCATACACTGCTGGCCCAAATACAATTTCCAATACTTTGGAAAGGAAGCCTTAGGTTTGGGTTATAGGACCAGTGAAGGACACTAGCTCCCTCTGAAAGGGTCAATTTATCATCTAATAATAGACCATCCATTACATATGGAGCAATACATTTTCTATGAAGAAATTGTGGCCATACAGAAAAAGCTACAAATTCTTGGCAGTATGAATTTGTTGATATCCCTCCAAAACATACTGTTTTGGTGTTTTATTTTTAAACCTATATGATTTAAAGTGCTTTGAGGAACACATAAAAACTTTGGAGGTTTTGTTCAGACTAAATTCCCCAAAATGTCTATTCAACACATAGGTCCTCAGCATTACAGTCAGACTACATTATATGAAATCTTTCATGTGACATGTGCTGTTCACCCTGGCTGCATCCAAATGAGAAACACCACAGTATGGGATTCCTTACTCATTTACTTCCTTTTTCCCCCGTTGTATTTCAAACAGCATTCACACATGCAAAGACATTTAAAAATGAAATCCAATAAAAAACTGATTAGCTAACACTTCTACAGCCCTCCAAGGGTCCAGTTTTGTTTGAGCTCAGGGGAAAGGTGTCTATTTTAGACTGAAATGACACCTTCTTTGCTATCTGTAAGTGAATCAAGATCGAGTCAGTAGACAAACTAGCTATATCCTCTCAGTCAAGACCTAATTAAGGTATATCCTGATGGGACTAGTTAAAGAAAAAAAAAATTAGAGGAAAAAAGGGGGTTTATATTTTGATGAGATAATGATTTGATTAAATCCATCAAAATTCATAATTTCTGCTCTGCAGGAAATAGTGAACTCCTAAAATTATTTCTACTTTAAACTGAACCCAAATCAAATAGTTTTGTCCTCCCTGCAAAATGGATTTCCAAAGACATTTGTGCCATATGTCCTTTGGGATTATAAAAATTTTAATTTTGCATCAACTTTCATTTTATAATGATTGCATTTATTATTTTAGGTGCTTTTCTAGTATTTCAGTAATGCAGTATATGGTGAAGCGTCTCCTTATGTGATCTCTGTTTTGCTAGTGTCAAGCTGCTTCATTAAAATACAAGTGGAATAATGACTGAGAAGATATTTCAGTACTGAAGAGCAATTGCCATCATGATTTTAAAAGTAAAATAAACTAGTAAAATCATATTCCAGTTATTTTACTAACCATCCATTTCACCCGTAAAAATAGCAATGCATAAAGCTAACATTTCATGAAAAGCAACGTAAAATTATTAAGAGATACAGTTAAGTTTTGAATTTAACACATTTCAGTATTTCACAAACCAATCTGATAGAGGAACCCTTTTCATTTAAAAGTTTTTCAAGGAGATTTGTTCTGACATAGATTTCAGAGTCTGAAAAATGGTTAAATAGAAAACTGTTTCCTGATGAAAAATGCCATCTTCAGAGAAGAACTGACATTAACACACTGCAGTGTCACAATGTCAGCATAAAGAAAGCTAAAAGCTAAAAGTGTGTGTGACTGGCAGTATTGACATGTGGAAAAGAAGGTAATTCACCAGCCTGTTAAAAAAAATGTAACCAAATACCCCTGTAGCCCCTGAATAAGTCCCACTCCATGGCTCTCCTGCTGGCCATAGCCAGTTGGCTGTAGGCTGCTCTGCCTGAGCATGCAGAGTAACCCTTTGGTAAATCTGATAAATCCAGCTAGCTAGGTATTTTAATTAACTATATCAACTCAAGAAACTGTTGCATTAAAGGAGATGCTTTTACAGTCTCTGGTTTATGGACCGTTTCTCATCTATCTAGATGAGAACCACCTTCTCCTGAAATCCAAAATCAGCAGACAGCAGGCTTCTAGGAGGATGCCCTGTCCTGAAATCTTCTAGATCTCATAACCCCTTTCTATCATCAGATTGTAATGAGGAATTGTGATGTTTCAGAGGACTGTTTTGTAGAAAGCCTGCAGGTGTGTCTCTGAGATGAGAGAGGCTGTGGCTGTGGCTAGTTTCAAACCCTTGATCTGTGTGGATCTCTACATTAAGGGAACACAGCAGGTAGACTATTGTTTTCCCTCTTAAAATTTCTGCTGCCTTTTTTTTTTTTTAACTAATATTAAACTGACAAACAAAAAACCAACCAAATATTCTGACAGGAGCAACAGACACAGAACACTTCAAGCCATCCATGTTTGGGCTACTTGTCTACATTCCCAAATATCTCTTCTGATAGGAAGGGCCATAAACCCCCAAAAATTAGAGTGGGGCTAAACTCCTAAGAAACTGTATGATACTATAGTACTATTCACTCCTATTCCAATTTGAAAGAAAGGATGAGAAGATAGTCAGTGTTCAAACACACATGACAGTACGATACTAACATTTTTCTTTAGAAGACTTAGTACATAGATTTGGTCCTGTCTTTTTCTGTTTGGGGTTTTTTGTTTTGGGTTTGGGGTTTGGTTTTCGTTTGTTGGGTTTTTTTGTTTGTTTTTGGTGTTGGGTTTTTTGTTGGTTTTTTTTTTTTTTTGTGGGGGGAGCATTTTTTGGTGTTTTTTTGTACTTGACAATATTGCCTTTAATATACTATTCACAGAAAACTCTCAATCCTTTGAAGAACATCTCTGCTTTTCCCTTGTATCTGAACAAATTCCAGCTGCTCAACAGAAAGGCTTGGAATAGACCTTTCATGTCTGCTTTTTCAGTTTTTTATTCCTAGATGAATGTCAAATTTTAGGTAGTGGAATGGCAATGACAGCATAGAGAAATAGTGATTGATGAAGGGTTATTAAAACAAAATGTTATTACATTAACATTATGCTAAATTCTTGATGAAAATTACATTGTAGAAATTATTTTCTCCAGATGAATGTAAAAGAATTATAATCAGAGATCATATGTATACTGAATATGACTAAATGAGCCTGTTATTCACAAAAAGCAGTTGCTTAAGCAGATATTAACTTCCCTAATTATTTAATAAAGACTTTATAAATGCAAATATTCACAAACTTTAAATAATTCTTGCAATTAATAATGATCTGACAGTGAGACAAACAGGAAAACTGAATATTTGCTTTTTCTATCTGTAGTTTTCAGGACATTATACTCATGATTTCTGAGTGCGGTTAAGATTTACAAAATTCTGTTTTGATAACAGGCTTTGATCTTTCATCACCTATATCTACAGCTTTAGAATTCTTGATTCTTACTGATAGCAGCTAACTCTGGTAGCAGAGAGCTCAGTACAGATTATTCAGAAGCTCAATTTTTTGCTTATGTTTTCATGACTACATTGAACTCCATACTGCTATGAAAACATTACAAGCAATATCCATGTCAGTGCAATGCGTGCTTATTTAAATCTATGCAAACATCAGTCAGAGCAGTGGCTGTAGTGGACTTATCCTGAAAGGATGGCTGTGTGAATGCTTACTTCTTCCTGAATGATAGTTGTTTTGCTCCTTTGCTTTGAACAATTAGGAGAAAACTTTCTCCAGTATTTGAAGCCTTACAATCTATTTTGAGAACAGGTTGTTCTTTTGTCTAAAAATACGCCTGTCACAAAAGTAATACTACATTGATCCTCTGCAAACCACAGATATTTAGATATCTTAGATATTTACTAGTATTTCCATTTTTCTGCTATAGTAAGGCAGTGTGAAATTTTTGGTGCCGTGCTCCCTGCTTCTTTGCTCCATCTCTACTTTTATATAGCAACTGTTTTTATTACTGATCTGTAGAAGCAGATCACATCACATTAAACCAAATACTGCATTCACCTTTCACAATCCTAAACAAGCTATAAGAATTCAGGCTAACAGGACAGTACTTAAAACTCATATCCACTATTTATTATTATTTCTTTTTCCTTTACTGAGTGTTACCTTCATCTAGGTAGCTCAATATGAAAGAAGATAGTTTTAGAGTTTGGAATAAGTTTTTTGGTTTGGAGTTCACTGACCATTTTTGAGTAAGTGAGATGGAGCACTATACCCTTCAGTCCCGTGCCTTGGCTGCAGGCAGTGATGGAGTTCTGCCTGCCCTGTTTGAGCTTTTTAGTGCTTTATAGTGAGAGCTGTTTCCTTTGAATAAAGTTCTTGCCTCAGAAGATCCACAAACTTGTCACATGCCTATGCCAACCTAATCTTACATGACAAGCTATCATTAATCCTGTATGTAATACATATTATCAGTCTCAAATATTCAACATCACTCAAATTTACTGAAAAGAGGGCAATTTAAATGCACTGATTTATGTTCTATGACAAAAAAAGTTTCAAATCTGGAGCAGCTCAATGTGTAATTTTTCAAAATGACTGTTATTCTTAGACTAGAATAAATTATATCTAAAAGGGAATTCTGATCTTAGTCTCTTGGAATTGATACAGTCTTGCAAATCTCAAAATATCTTGTAATTTTTAATCCCAGACACAGAAAAGGAAGTAAAGGATCAACTAACAGAACCATGAATTGATGATGCTGGTACAAAGAATAAGGAAATAAAAAGAAATGCATTGTTTATTCTTTGTTTGTCAGATGCTTCTAGCAGATGAAAAAAGGAAGCTGATTTTTCAGAGTGGTAGAGAGAGTATTTTTCAAGATTCTGAGAAGAAATCCAATGATAATTGTAAAAGAAGTCATGGTTTTGGCTGAGATAGAGTTAATTTTCCTCACTGTAGCTGGTATAGTTCGTTTTGAATTTAGTATGAGAATAATGTTGATAACACACTGATGTTTTAGTTGTTGCTAAGTAGGTGCTAAATGTTGCTAAGTAGTGCTTACACTAGTCAAGGACATTTCCAGCTTTCCATGCTCTGCCAGGGGCACAAGAAGCCAGGAGAGCAGGCACAGCCAAGACAGCTGATCCAAACTGGCCAAAGAGATATTTCATATCGTATGACGTCATGGCCAGTATATTAACTGGAGAGAGTTGGTTGGGGCGCAGCGATTGTGGCTTGAGGTCTGGCAGCGTAGGTTGGCGGGGGGCGGGTGGTTGCATCACTTGTTGTTTGGTTGGTTGTTTATTCCCTCCCCCCACCCTGGGTTTTGCCTCTCTCTCTCTCTCTCATTATTTTCCTTTTCATTATATTATTATTGTTATTATTACTGTTTCATTTTAATTATTAAACTGTTCTTATCTCAACCCATGAGTTTTCTTACTGTTGCTTGTCCCGTTCTGTCTCCCATGCCACTGGGGTGGGAGAAGTGAGCTAGTGCTGTGTGGTGCTCAGTTGCTAACTGGGGCTAAACAACATCAAAAAAGAAAAAAATTAAAGCAGTAGCATCCTTCAGAGTGTCCTTTCCATTTCAGATACACTGAACTGCTCTATGAAAATCTGTTACAGCTGGTTATCACAGTGTACTCCTTTGTACTGTAAGCCAGTCTGCAACTGTCCAGCACATGAACTACAATACCTTCAATAAAAAGGTTACATTCATAAAAGAGGTTATATCCACATTAGAAAGTACTGTGACTCAAAAGGAGCAGATCTTAAAGGTGAAACTGTTGGTGCTGAGAATGAAGTGAACACACCACACATGATTTTTGTGTGGGAGTCTCACAAGTTGGGCTCCAGTCTGGTCCCATGGCCTTGACTTGTGGCACACTTAACCTGTGACCCATTAACAGTTGGTAAGCATCTTCCATTTCAGTTTCATCAGAAAATGAGTTCATCTCATCAGTTTGTGGGTTCATCTGAAATGAAACTAGGTCATGTACTCCAGCACTCTGTGATGGGATGGGGATAACCAGGAGAAGAAATTCAAAAGCACTCATAGTTGATCTGAACTAAAATTCTAATGTAGGCTCTCCCTGGCCTTACCTTATACTAGCCACCTTCCAAATGAAGACAAAAAAGAAACCAAGTTTATAACGCTTATGCTACTTCCGCAAATGTGCTTTAGTTATGCATTAATCTATGAAAAAAACTGTGGGAGGATATTGAAGATACTGCACCTGCAATAAAATATCATATAATTTATAAAGAACAATTTATAGTTGTACAGTGTTTAAAATGCATTTTTTTTTCTGAAAAGGAAGCTACTTAATTGGCTTAATGAAATTTCATATATTTTGGGATCAAATCTCTTCAGGTTACAGAAACAACTCTGGCTCCCCAGTCATCTGGGTACCAGATCTACAAGTGAAACTGAGACTTGTCTTCCTCAGATATCATCATGACTAATAAAAGCAATGTAGTCCAAACTAGTCAATAGATAGTATTGTGCACTTAGATTTCCTTTAAACTATATCCCCAGTGACAACAGGTGCAACCCATCAAGAGCAGAGAGATTGTCTAGAAGTTACAGATGAGAATTTAGCAAGCAATGATTTGATGATGTGCATGAAGGATTCAAGCCTCGTTCACTTCAGCACAGCTGCTCTTTTGCTGTAAGGCTGCCCTTCATTTTCTCACTGGAGTCAGTAAATCCATACCAAAAACAAGTCTAAAACTACTTTTGGATCAGAATTACTTTAACTCCCATTTCTTACCTTCTACTTTGTCTTTTTATTCTGTCTTTACTAGCCATGTATTTCACCTACTGCTCTATAATTTTTCAGTTTCTCAGCAGCTTTATGAACGGAAGACAAATATATGTGCTTTTTGAAACTGAGCCTTTGGCCTTTCTTAGTCTACAATTTCATCATATAACCTATATTACCAAATTTGGATATACATTTTTAATCTGCTAATGCAAAAGTAAACTTCAATAATAAATTGTTCATGTAATGCAGAAATATTTTCTACATTGTCTTATGCCATTTGGCAAAATGTTTTTTTCTCAAGTGTGAGACTGAACTTTCTATTGTACAATTTGGCATAGAGTTGTTAACAAAGTTTAACTGCTTTTAAAATCACCTACTTAGTTTATCTATAAAAAGCTAAAATATCATAGGGAAGAACAAGTTGATAAAACCCTGTTATTGAAAAGAAAAAAAAATCAGTTAGAAAGTTAAATTTTCAGAACTTCTGTTTTCCCCCAAAAAAGTTTAGAGAAACATGTGTTGTGTTTCTTTGATAATTTTCACTAAGAAGGTATTGTATAACATACAAAGTTATCTATGGTTCTTTTAAGGATGGTGGTAGGGAGGAATTAAATTATGAAATTAAAATTAAATTATGAGACATCTTCCATTAGTACAGAAATATTGCCAGCAATGTTATTTATACAAAATATGTCCTTCCTGATAATCACATCATAAACAAGACAGCTACTTATTGCCTTTTTTGTTAATTTATTATTGCAGACTCGCAGACAACAGGCCCTTTAAATGTGTGAGTAAGACATTAGAGTTACAGATATATACTATCTAAAACAAATTATTGAAGAATTTCAGAGTATGATTTTCTATTACCGCTAATTGCTATATCTTGCAATGGTACAATGAAAGCAGTGTAGATATTTTTTAGTTCCAAATTAATTATCTTTTTATGTCAAGTCCTTCAAAGCCCAGAGTTAGTGCACTAAGAATTTTAAAGAAAAGGGCAATCATGTCTTCTGAGACCAGCCACAGCTCTCCGTAGTCTGTATCTTTAATACATGGAGGCTGATTGTGCCCTCAGGATAGGGAAATAATGAAGTCACAGACTTTTCCTGTGGAGCAGTGAGCCCCAAGGATATATGGCATAGTTCTTCCCATTGATATAATCTGTCACAAGCCTTCTTAACCTCAGTGATCTTGTTGAAGGTAGGATTTTCAAAGAAGTTGGGTTAGACTAGCTACCTAAATCTCGCTGTGGTTCATTGGACCTTGCTTCCCTGATTTCTCTGAAAAATCCCATATAGCAATAAGATGGAATGCCTTAAACTGCCTTTGTAGTTTATACAGCTTTTATTAATTCTTCTCACATGTTTAATGATGAAGAATGAGAAACAGTTAAGTATAATACTTAAAAACTCAAGGTATACTAATACATTGTATTATTTGTATTGTATTGTATACTTATACATTTTATACTTATACATTGTATTGTATACTTATTGTATTGTATTGTGTACTTATTGTATTGTATACTTATACATTGTATTGTATACTTATACATTGTATACTAATGTATATATGTATATATGTATAATGTATAATGTATATATGTATAATGTTTATATGTAATATACTAAAGTATATTAGCCTAGTGTTCATGAGTCAGGAATTTTTAATGACTATGTGTCACGCAGAAGGACATCGGGCAGAAAATGTGCATCTAGGTTTTGAGCATACATAGATGTGTTGCTGTTTATGTCATGGGTTCTGGCTCACTGCAGTATAAAATGAGCTATTAGACTCTTCACAGATAGATGTGGATTCAGTGTGGAATTCAGATATCTCCAGTATCAGTGTGTTCAAAACTGAGAGTTGGTTTGGGTCTATTTTCTAATGGATAGGATTAGTGGGCTAAATTCAAACTTTGTAAAAGGTTCAAAGTTTGGAGGTGCCTTATCACAGCGAAGTTCTTTATGTCTCCTATCAGTTGCTAATCCCAAGAGGGTGCTTACATTAACTGTGTACCAGCATCCATAAACCCAGGGACTGTTTCTTTCTTGATGCATTCTGTGCTAAGCCTTTGAAACCAGGGATCAGCAATCAGAAGACTGCAAGTGAAAAATAAGTAAAGATGTGGAAACAAATGAGCTAGAAAGCAGCAATGCCACATAACACCTCGCTAGTCTGATATCTCCCTGTTTGAATAGTGCATATTTTCTAGACAAGAGAAATACAGTAGATCTAAACTATTTATTCAGCATGCATCTAATACAAGGATATAGGAAATGGTTACTGAAACTAGAGAATATAAGGATTATTATCTGAGTAGCTGTTGTGGTTTAGCCCCAGTCAGCAACTAAGCACCACACAGCCGCTTGCTCACTCCCCCCACCCCTGTGGGATGGGGAGAGAATCGGAGGAGCAAAAACAAGAAAACCCTTGGGTTGAGATAAGAACAGTTTAATAATTAAAATAAAATAGTAAGAATAGTAATGGTAATGATAATAATAATAATAATAATAATATAATAAAAAGAAATAATGAGAGAGAATAAAACGAAACCCAGGGAATAAAAGGAAAAGGGAAAAAAAACACAAGAGCTGCAACCGATCACCACCTGCTGACTGACACCGCCAGTCCCCGAGCCGCGATCGCTCCTTCCCCCGGCCAACTCCCCCCAGTTAATATACTGGGCATGACGTCACATGATATGGAATACCCTTTGGCCAATGCAGAGCAGCTCTCTTGGTTGTATCCCCTCCCCTCCCGGCTTCCTGTGCACCTGGCAGAGCATGGGAAGCTGCAAAAGTCCTTGACTAGTGTAAGCACTACCCAGCAACAACTAAAAACATCAGTGTGTTATCACATTATTTTCATACCAAGTCTAAAACACAGCACTATACTAGCTACAGTGAAGAAAATTAACTATCCCAGCTAAAACCATGACAGTAGCAAAGCAAGTAAGCAACAGGCTAAAGGGCAGATGTTTATACTGCATTGAAATAGGAACTACTGTGCTAGAAGGAAGTTTTAGTACAATTCTGAAGACTTTTTTTCTTTAATACTTGAATTAGAGTAACTATTAAAGAATAGAAGCATACTAATGGCATTCTTTTCAAGATACAGCACAGTCAGGAAGAATTAGATGCCTTACAGACAGTCATTAGAGAAATAGGATGAAATTTCGTACTATAACATGAAAACACTTCCATCGAGGAATTACTTATGAAAACTAAGAAGTTACCAGTTAGGAAATACAAAGGTGTTGAAAGACTTGGGATCACTGGTGGTTCAGAATGAAGATTAGAAGCTGACTCTGAATTTGCCATACCTCTGTAACGCCTGTTGTGATGTGGGACGGAGAAAAGAGCTTATTTCTGTGCCAATCTGGCAGTAGATATCCAGTCAAGGTGTAAGTCTTGAAATTCAGATGAAGCACTGGCAAATTGGTTTTTGGAGTTCTGATTTTCCAAATTAAAAAAAAAGAAAAGAAAAGAAAGAAAAATATTAATTCATGACATGGAGCTCAAAGAAAAACTGCTTAACAATTTGGAGAAAGTGAAAGCCTTTAAAATTTAATTAGCTGAGTGAGTAAATTTCTAAAACTACATGGGCTAAACACGAGAGAGGGAAAAGACTAATTTATGTTAATTAATAGTGGTCTGAAGAAAATGGAAGCTAAGTAACTACAAATACCGTTATATTGACAGTTTACAGCTTCTAAAACTCAGAGGACAGATGTTCTGAAGTATCCTTCCTACAGTGGAAATCTAACTGATTTTAAGTGAGAACTTGGAATATATGTGATTATATTACTGGATATGGTTACCTGTACTAGCAAGGGACATCACTAGAGGACCCAGTAGGTCTGCTCAATTCCATTGTTCATTGAAAAATCAGTCATCACTGACTCTTCTGAGGCAATTCTGAAGCAGCAAAGTGATACGTTATGTATACTCAGCAAAATGATTTAATTCCCCTGGTGCCCCAGTGCTCGTACAGCAGATTCTCTCTGTTTTGGCAATATTTTTCAATAATTAAATTTCTCTAATAGCTGAAAGAATTTATAAAACATCTACACTTCATTAATTTAGCAGGCAGTGTAGAATTTTAAACAGTAAGTGTTCCCAAACTTCAGTGGCTTTGCAGATGTTGCAATGGTTAGAACTACAGTGAATTAAGGAATATTAGTTACAGTAACATGCAATTAGTCACACCCAATTACATTTGTTTATTTTGATAAAAGTTGGAAAAAAAATCCAACAACATGAAAATTACTTCAGATGATCTAGTATGCTCTCTGCGTAAAGGAGCTCATCTTCCTTTCTCTTGGCTCATACCTGTCCTTGAGAATTTGAATTCTTTTCCAATTTCTTTCTACCCTCCGCTCCAGCTTCCTGTCTTCTGACACCACAAATAAATTCCTGCCAATCCCTTTCTGACCAAAACTACAACTTTTTTTTCCAGCTGCTGTGCTTTTTGGAACCTGTTGATCATACCTGAAGTCTCACATTGTTTGACTTCTGTAACTAACTCTGAGAGCCTTTCCCCATTGAAACCGCTAGTAGGACCGAGACAGGGAAAAGATGGCAACTCAGCATTATGTAAACAGGGAGAGCTTTCAGTACTCTTCCTCTGAGCCTCTGTTCAAGGTTTCCTAAGTGTTGCACAATCAGAAAAGGGAGTTTAATGTGCAGTAAATTGGCTTTTTTCACCTAATATGTTTTTTACTTTATTCAAGAGGAGAGATGCTCCCTTTTACTGCAAATCCCAGACATTACTTCATCATAGAAGAAAAATAAAAGTCACATATCTGTCTATTTGAGAATTTTCTTAGTGCAGGCTAATGCAGAAAGCATACCATAATTATTAATTTGACCTCACCTGTCAAACCTGGATGGGTTCAGGGATAGGAGGCACTGGGTTATGAATAAAGTTCTCAAGTAGTTGGACACAGAAAGCTTACATGTACAACATACTTAAAAAAAAAAAAAGGACTGCAACAATGCTAACCCAGTGAAAGTGCATGTTTGTGTGTTTTGTGCCTGTGTTTGTGTTTGAACATACTCATGCATCTAGGCTTAGCTGTAATTAAAACCTGATTTGTAAAGTATGTCCTGTTGTTCATTAGCCTTGTATATTTGTTTCAATATTGTCCATACTTTTTAATGTATTGAACATTTCTTATTTGATGTAGAAGGCCAAAGAACAGAGTAACAGAATAACTGAAACCAACACTGTTTTTTAACAAATAACAATACTTATTAACTGGAAGAAGGTCATTATATTGTGTAATTCCCTGCTGCTTTGTTATTTGAATAATCAGTTTACATAATGAAATTTGAGAAATCCTACAAATTGCACAAAGTTTACTAAAAGAAGCATGAAGTGTTTAGTTTAGCTCAAATACATAACTAATATTTCATCACAGTAATTAGGATTATTTTGTAACAACTGCATATCAGGGTCCTGATGCTTCATTTATGATTAACATATCATTAAAGGAAGCACATTATAAACTGGAGATACAAAGACAAATATCATCCTGGAGAACTTCTCATATTAAATGTCAGTCAAATGCAAACAAATATCAGAGGGACATAAATCCATATGTGGGCTGCCAACAAGCTTCTAAGTTTAAGATGCATAAGATCACATCTATGCTTTATGCAATGAAGTGACACTGTTCTTTGAGAAACAGCTCACTTGTCCCTGAGCCCTCCCCATGGTCCAAAAGTGGCCATCACCCTCTGCTTTATTAAGTCCTTCTCAAGCTGTTTCATGTGGAAAAAATAATATCCAACCGTACTAGGTCATTTTTTGGATTCATGTTTTCATCTAATGGGTCTGCTGAATATGCCTCTGATAACATGGATCACAGGAGACACTGCTCTATCATCTTGGGCTTGAAAATCACTGCTGATGATCCATGTGCACTATTCGACATGATGCTTGGCATATTCCTCCTGGGCCAGGCTGGCATCCTCTTTCTGAACAGTGACAAGAACACCACCAGGGCCCCAAGGAAGGAGGTTTGTGGCAATTTCCAGGTTCTGTATTGCTAAGGTACCATGACTGTCAACAACTGTTGCCTGGATGTCCAGAACTGCTTGCCATTTACAGACCATCTCTTTAGTAATTTCCCCATGTCCTCTTTACTCTAAGTGGTTTCATCTTGCCCTACATAAGACTCAAGGCCCTCTAGACATGACTTTTGGTTATGGGTGGAGAGCACTGTCAACCTTCTGCCTGAAGCTGTCCTAGGTGTCCAGCATACCCTGGCTACTCTATGTCTGTCAGTATGGTGGCTTCCCAATGTCTTCTCATCTCTCTTTCTTGAAGGCATTAGTTACTACTTTCACCCTCTAATTTCCATCATATTCCTGGAATATAATTTGGGGTTTACCATCCTGAGGACTAGCTTTCTTCTGAAAGAGTTCATAGACCCAGGAAAAGCACAAGCCGTACAACCAGTTACTAGCAGGACCCAGAATAAGTTGCTTCTCAAATGATTTCCAAGTTTCCTTTTAGAGAAGGCTAATTGAATGACACCAAAAGTGAATTTGAGAATGCCCTCAAAATTACACAGTGTTGTTGACCATGCATTTAGTACCTGAGCTTGTTGCCTAGTGCCAGTTTATTGAGATGTATAAATGTACTGGAAGCCACCAAATATTTGAATTCTCTCTAAAGCCCTCTAAGATTACTCAGACTCCAGGCAGAGAATGTTACCTACTCTCGATTTCCTAGTTTATCGTGAAAGGATGCAGAGAAAGAAGTGGAAACCTTGTAGAAGGAAGATTTGTCAATAAGAATAGCATAAACAAAATTGAGGGGCCTTAACCCAATCTGCTTCCCAGTGTCAGGTCTCCATTCCAAGCTATGGGCTGCCTGCCAATGTTGTATTCATTAACGCTGTCTTTACAAGAAATAATGAGATTAGCCTACCTCCAAAAATGCAAAACAAAACAGAACCAAAAATGAAGGCAAAACATACTTCATTTAGACCTGGCTCTGGCTTTCCTTGCCCTTCACCTTGTTGATCAAGTGCTTCTATCCCTTCCTCTTCTGCTGACATTTTGAACTCCTCTGGTAAGCATGTCCACTGCAATACTGAGTAAGTCAGAGGTGCCCCCTAATTATTTATAGCCAGGTTGCTAACTGGCTACCTACTGTCATGGCTGTGAGCTCTGTGGAAACTAGGTCCTCCTTAGTATTTCTGAGTCAGGGGACACTTGGATGACTACTGACACATGGATAACTACTGAGAGTACCCTTCAGTCTGATTGTTTGCATTGGCTCACAGTCCCACTGAAATCACAGGAGTGCTAGGCAGGAACTGGAGTGTACTGTGCCTGGTCAAATTTTAGGATAAGGATGTTATTGTGTATAAAACACACAATAAACAGCACAGAGTTTGGTTTGATTCAGTGAAGTATTCTTTTGTGATATAGCCTAAAACTTGAATCCGAGACCCTCATATGTGGTAAATAGGGGTCCAAATTTCTTGACAAAGATATATTCAAAGATTCCTTGTATTTTCTTATTCTGAACAGTCAACAAATACACCTGGCAGAACAATCTTTTTCTCTCAAGGTGAAATCCAGAGGTCTAGATAAAAGCCAAGCTCATTAAATGCTGTTTTGATAGTTAATGAACATAGATTAGCAGGTTGTTGGATAGATATATGTAAGTTTGTTCTTGATCTTTTCCTGCAATGAACTACTAATGAATACTTTCTTTTGACAACTCTTTAATGCCTTACTTCAACTGAATGAAAATCAAGTACAGAGAGAATATAATTTTTTTTAAAATTGCTGATTTTCTGCAGCATCTGTTTTCTTTACCTATGAGCCTAGTTATTTTGTCTCCATGAGACCTAACAAAGATTTTCCTTGATAACAGAATCATAGAACCACAGAATTGCTGAGGTGTGAAGGCACCTCTAGTCCAGGAGTTCTCTAGTCCATCTCTCCTACTGTCCAGTTGAGTTTCGAAAATCTCCAACAATGGAGACTTCACAAAGTCTCTGGGCAACTTGTCCCAGTGTTTGACCACCCTCACAGTAAAAAAAAAAGAAAAGCAGTTTTAATGTTCGAAAAGAATTTCCTGTATTTTAGTTTGTGCCCATTCCACCCTGTCCTTTTCCTAGGCACCAGTGAGAACAGTCCAGCTCTGTCTTCTTTATTCCCCTCTGTCAAGTTTTTATACACAGGGATGAGATCTCCCTGAGGTTTCTTTTCTCTAGCCTCAGCATCCCAGCTCTCTCAGCTTCTATTTATGTTCCAGTCCCTTAATCACCTTTGTGGCCCTTGGCAGGACTCACTCCCAGCACGCCTATGTCCCTCTTGTATTGGTGAGTCCAGCACTGCACTCAGCACTCCAGATATGGTCACACCAGCACTGAACAGAGGAGAAGGATCACCTCCCTCGAACTGCTGGCAATGCTGTTGGCCACCATTTCTGCAAGGGCACATTGTTTCCTCCTGGTCAACTCACTGTCCACAATGAAAAGTCCTCTTTTGCAAAGCTGCTCTCCATATGGTCAGCTCCAGCCTGTATTGGTGCATGGGGTTATTCCTCCCCAGGTGCAAGATTTTGCATTTTCCCTTTGTTGAATTTCTTGAGATTCCTGATGGCACATTTCTTCAGTCTGTTGAGGCTCTTCTGAATGGCAGCACAACCATGACGTGTCAGCCACTCTCCTTGGTTTTGGATCATCGGCAAACTTGCTGAGGGTGTGCTGCCCTATCATCCGTGTCATTAATGAAGATCTTAACTGGCCCCAGTACCAACCCTTGGGATATGCCACTAGGTACTGACCTTTAGCTGGACTTTGTGCTAATAAATATAAGCTTTTGAGCCTGGAATTTCATCCACTTGTCAATTCACCTTACTGTCCCCTCAGCTATTCTGAGGGGGAATATTCTGGTCTATGAGTATGTTGTGGGAGACAGTGTTGAAAGTCTTACTGAAGTCTAGATAGGCAATATGCACTGTTCTCCCCTCATCTACCAAAAGTCATGTCATCATAAAGGCTATCAGCATTTCTGCTTCATAAATCCATGCTCCTAGTCATCATCTTGCCCTTAATATATCTTGCCCTTCATGTGTCTGGAAATCATTTCCAAGATTATTTGCTCCATCACCTTCCCAGAGATTGAGGTCAGAGTGACTGGCCTACAGTTCCCCAGATCCTCCTTCTTAGTCTTCTTGAAGATAGGAGTGACATTTGCTTTCTTTCAGTCATCAGAAACCTCCCCTGATCACCACCACCTTTCAAAGACAATAGACTATTGTCTCATAATAACATCAGCCAGCTCCCTCAACACTTGTGGGTGCATCTCATCTGGTCCAATGGACTTGTGTACATCCGGCCTGTTTAAATATTCCCTAACTAGATCCTCCTGCCCCAAGGGTAAGTCTTCCTTGCTCCAAACTTTCTCAGTGGTCTCAGGAATTTGGGATTCCTGAAGGCAGTTCTTAACAGTGAAGACTGAGGCAAAGAAAGCACTGAATATCTTCAGGACCCTCCACATTTATCTTAACTTTCTGGAGGAGAAGTACAAGGCTGCCTCCTTTTTTTTGTGGAAGCCTTATTGTAGCACGAGGCTGGGTGACTGTGTCTCACTCTCCTAGCCTCAGTCAAATACTTCTGGACCTAAAAAGAAGTGTCTTGGAATCCCATCTGACAGGGAGATATTTTCTCTACCCTTTCCACATTCATGTTAGAGAACTGACATTGTCCCCAAACAAATACTCAAATCACTAGTCAACAAACATAGATCATAATTAACAAACCTTCTCTCTGTCAAGCTGACTTATTTACAGACCTTAACAAATTAAGCCTTACAACCCTAAGGAAGGCAATGCTCTAAGTGCCTTTGTTTTGCAGTAAGTCTGACTGTGGTACCAAAAACTTCAGTGAGTTCCCCCAAGTCACAGAGCCAGTCAGTGGCAGGGGCAGAGGAAAGTTGGCCTCCTTGAGAAAAAAGCTGGTCCTTGCTGAATCTACAAGCCTCAGCCTTTTTACATCATCTAAGAAAGACAGTTTTGAGATTCCTGGCTCTGGCAAAGTCTTGACCTCTTTCCTTTTGTGCAAGCTGTAAAGACCACTTCTCATGCCTGGCATCTGTGGACAGCTAGTTTGAAGATTTTGAGGGGCTTTCTGTAACCTTTTAGTGACAAAAACCTTTCATTGACAGGGGTGTTTTGGAAAGAATATTGATTTACTGAAAAGCGTTTGTAAGTAGTACTGCTTTATTTATGGAACTTGGTCTGTTTTTGCTGAGTTTCAGTATTTTAAAGGCACCAGGATTTGTTTTAATATTTAAGGTGAAAGAGAGAAAAGAAATGCTATTTCTTACTGTGGCACCCTTCACAGACAGCTTATGTCACATGCACCATTTGTTTATCAGTCAGAGGACATTCAGGCATGCCCATTGCAATTACTAAATTCCCTTTTCCAAGTACAAATCACTGTTTATTATTGGTGAGATGCATGTAAACAATCTGAATTTGCAGCATGCCGAGCTGTGTGAATAGTGTGATGATTTCTTTTAGGAAAAAGAAAATGGCTGTTAAAACAGGTCAGTCAGCAGTGATCACTTTGCAGGCTGCACCAGTAGCACAGTGAATACTTGCAAAACCACCTGAGTCCTGTTAAACTTTCATTTCTGTCCATGCAGAGAGGTTAGCTTTTTTCCTCTTATTTTTTCCATAATAATTTAGGGACATTGAGAGCCTGTAGAGGATGTCAGTTTTCAATCAAAGAAAGTTGAACTAAGGCACACGGAGCTTGCAATTTCATTATGAATTCTCAGGCTCTCCCAAAGACCAGCAAGCTTAGTGTTTGATGGAAAAACAACTATAATGGCTATTATTAATATTAAGTCTTGTTATGATGATGGCATCCAAGACCCTCAGCCAGGACTGAAGTGTCTCATTCTCCTCACTGCATCCCACTGAGGAGACATAAAATAGCTCAGAAATGATGCATGACAAAAAGGATTTGCTGCCTACGCAAGGCCTGTCTCTTCTCCAACCTGCTTCCTTTCAACTTTGCTAGTCAGCATGCTGTGAAGTACACTATGACTTCCTCTTGTGACCTCTCACGTGTTTATTATTCCTGTATGAGTTTATTTTCTTCACCAGTTTATTTTCTCTCTTACCCATTTTTGCGTCCCCATTTCAGGGACCTACATCTGTTTTATGTTCACCTGCACCACTGGTTTTGCATTGTCCCTTACCCCCTTTCTTCCCTTATCCTACTCTTGGGGGCTCTTCTGTCTCTTATGTTTTCTTCTTTTGTACTTTCTATGCTGTGTGCATTGGACCAGATTGCCAAGGCAATGTTCAGACTAGCCAGAAATCAGAATTGCCTGCACAGCCTTTCTTATGCTGTGCCTGTATAAAAAGATGGGACTAAGAAGGGATGGTACCAGGAAATCAAGAAAAGCAATGATCCAGTCAATTCACTGCTCTATGGTCACTTTGTTTTCCCCATCTGCACCATCCCCTTATCCCCTGTGGGTAATTTACAATACACTGCTTATCTTTTCATCTAGGATCAGAGTGACTGAAAGCAGGGCAACTGTTATTCTATAAAATTTGCACCATATTCATAACTAGTATAGCTAATATTTCTCTGATGGATATGTTTTATAGTCAAATGGAGTACTACTATACTTCTGTAGACAACTGTGATACAAGAGCAGAAATGACAGATGCCCAATCCCCACATTCTGGAAAAGCTCCACTCCTCCCTGTCATCAGCTGCCCCACTGCCCTTGGAAGTCCTGACCCTTCTACAGTCATGTGGTCTGTTGACTCACCTCAGCCATTTTGTAAAACATTCTCCCCCACATGTTTACAGGTTGTTCTGTGACTCATCAGTTGCCCCATCCAATTTACCCGAAAGCACATCAAAAAGGAAGTCCCTTCCCATTTCAGACAGAGGTTTGCCTTTTTGTTTCATCTACCATGTGTCACATAGATTACTGAATAATAAGGTAGTTGAGGTTGGAAGGGACTTCTGCAGGCCATCTTGTCCAAACACCCTGTTCAAGCAAGGCCACCTAAAGCAGATTGCTTAGGACCATGGCCTGACAGCTTTTGAATATTTCCAGGGATGGAGACTCCACAACCTCTCTGGGCAACCTGTACCAGTGCTCATAGTAAAAAAAAAGTTTCCTAATGTTCAACAGCAACCTCCTGTGTTACAGTTTTTGCCTTTTGTCACTGGGCATCACTTAAAAAAAACCTGGTTCAATCTTCTTTACACCCTTCCTTGAGACACCTATAGACATTGATGAAATCCCACCTAAGCCTTCTTTTCTCTAGGGTAAACAGTTCCAGCTCTTTCCAGTCAGCCTTTCTTCATAGGTGAGATGCTCCCATCCCTCAGTCATCTTAGTGGCATTTTGTTGGACTCTCTTCAGTAGCTCCACATCTGTCTTGTACTGAGGAGCCCAGAACTGGACCCAGTATTCCAGGTGTGGCCTCACCAGTGCTGAGTAGAAGGGAAGGATCACCTCCCTCAACCTGCTTGCAACACTCCTCCTAATGCAGCCCAGAATACTGTTAGCCTTCTTTGCCACAAGGGTACATTGCTGGCTCATGTTCAACTTGGTGTCCACCAGGACCCCCAGATCCTTTTCTGCCAAGCTGCTTTCCAGTTGGTCAGCCCCCAGCATCTACTGGTGCATGAGATTATTCCTCCCCAGGTGCAATACTTTGCCCTTCCCTTTGAACTTCATGAGGTTCCTGTCAGCTGATTTCTCCAGGTCCCTCTGGATGGCAGCACAACCCTCTGCATATCAGCCACTTCTCCCCATTTTGTGTCATCAGCAAACTTGCTGAGGGTATGCTCTGCACCATCATTAATGAAGACGTTAAATGGGATCAGATCCAGAGCTGACCCATGGGGTACATTGCTACCTACTGGCCTCCAACTAGACTGTGCCACTGATCAACCACCCTCAGGGCCCGGCTGTTTAGCCAGTTTTCAGTCCACTGTCTGCTCATCCAGCCCATAATTCATCATCTTCTCTATGAGTATCTTATGGGAGATGGCATTGAAAGCCTTGTAGACAATATCTGCTGCTCTCCCCTCATCTACCAAACCAGTAATTTCCTTGTAGATGTTTATCAAGTTGGTCAAGCATGACTTCCCCTTGGTGAATTCGTGCTGACTACTCCTGATGTCTTTCTTGTCCTTAACGTGCCTGGAAATGGTGTCCAGAATTAGTTGTTCTGTCACCTTTCCAGGAATCAAGGTAAGACTGACTGGTATGTTGTTCCCTGGGTCTTCCTTCTTACTCTTTTTGAAGATAAGAGCAGCATTTGCTTTCCTCCAGCCCTCAGGCACCTCTCCCAGTCACCACGAATATTCAAAGATTGAGAGTGGTCTCACAATGACATCAGACAGCTCCCTCAGCACTTATGGGTGCATCTCGTCAGGGCCAGTAGTATGTCCTGTTTGCTAAGTATTCCCTGACCTGATCCTCTTCCAGTGCTCCAGTGGCTATGATCCATGTGAACTATTTGAGGACTCTGTGACAGGATGGGATGAACCCAGGCCTAGAAATGCTGGTTTTATCTTGAGTCTGTGAGTTATCAGGATTTAGCCATTGTCTCTGTTTCAGGTCTGGTTGTCCTGAGAAATTGCAGATAGATGGGTGCTGGGATTTTGATGGTCTGCTAGTGCAGATGTCAGCAGTACAAGCCATTTTTATGCTTTGCTGGCATTTTGTATCCAGGTGTTTACATTCACTGTCCATTCATATTAATATATACTTTTTTTTACAATTTTCCACAGCCCTAAAAGATTCCTGGGTTTCTATTGTCTAACACATCATAGGCACTTTGGTATCTGCTGAAAAAAAATGACAGCTAACATTTATGATTCACAATTTTTCTTCTCAAAAGTCTCCCAAGCTTCTGGTGTTACCCCTCAGTATTTTGGCAACATAGTAGGACTGTAAACTCTCTGTGTTCCTGGTTCAGAATTAAACCAGAACTACAAATGAATGTTGTAGTTCACTTCCTTCTATGCAATCATTTCACCTATAAATTCTAATCAGGTCGAAACTTCAGGCTTTCTATCTCTATTTTATTGGATTTTGCTGAGCTTTGTGGCATACCTTTTCACTTTCTTTTTCTCCATTATTCCCCTCACCTAATCCTTTCTTATCCAAGACAAACCGGAAAAAAGTTTGCAAGAAAGGAAAGGAGAGACTTGTCATTGATAGAGCTGACAGAAAGAAAGAAATTTGTTGAGTAATGGGGAAAAAAAGCTTTTCTTTTGCTTTTAAATAATATTCTAAGTACTCTTTCTCTGAGTTGTCATAATATTCTTTCACTGACTGTCGTATTCATCAAGAGCTACCTCCTGGTTAATCAGAACCTTATTGGTTATAATAGAGATGTCAGCTGACATCAGATAAAGACCTTGATCCAGGTTCTCTGTGCAGCATTTATAGTTGGGAGAAGCACTTGACTCCCTCCTGAGATTAGCAGTCCAGCAATCAATTGCAGATAGTTAATAAGTTCAGTTCCACAAATCATTGTTATAAGAAAATCAGGATGTTCAATGGAAAACTGAGCTGTGCCAGAATCAGGCAGACAACATACTTACTCAAGGTCACAAAATTCTACAAAGGGAAAAACACTTAAGGATAAACTGCATAGCAACCAAAATATCATGTAGGAAGTTCAAACTGTTTAAATAGCCTAGAAACATGTTCATGTATGATGTTCTCAAAATAACAGTATGATGGTAAAGAATAAGGTGTACTCATTTGAGGAACTATGGATCCTCATAACTAATATCAGTGGGACCATAAAGTCATAATTAGGTATAGGTTTAATCATAAATGTTGCAGGACAAAATCACTTCAAAGAAATCTTATTCTCCCAACTTTGACAAGTAAAAAATATTGACTGATAATTTTTAACCTGGTAAAAAATAACATTTTTATATGACAATTAGAATGTAAAAAAAAGGAAACAAAAGAAATAGAGTATTTAAACAAATAGTTTCAATGGTTCTGAATAAATCAAAAATATCAGTATTTACTAAGAATAATTCAGTCTTTCATTCAGCTGTGGTCCTTGTTTCTTTCAAAGCTCTTTCTTGCTGCCTTCTGTAACCTGCAAACATCTGGGTTTGCCAGTCAGGTTACAACTTGGCTTCTGTTCAGATCAGCAATTCACCTTTTAGAGGCCTCAGAAAGGGGATTTCCACTGCCAAAGCTTCCCACCCCTCCAGGGGCATAGTAAATGGCTTTTAACTGAAGCAGTAGCATAGACATCTTTACTGACAGACTGTTACTGTACACATGTAAGAAATGAAAATCAGGACAATCAATTTAACTTATGTGCTGAGGAAATTTATTAACAGTGTATGGGGTTTGTTGGTTGCTGATCGGGCTTCTCCAGCCTTTTCCCTTTTTTTTCTCAAGCATTGCTTCTGTACCTGTTCCTTCTTTTGCTGCTGCAGGATGGGGCAGAAAGGGGAGCAGACCAGGGCACACTTCTGTCTTCTCCCTCCTCAGTTAGTCAGATGGAGAATTTTGAAACTTTCTGTAAGGTCATCAGCCTAAGGATAAGGAAACATGCCTGGCACAAGCCTGCACCCTGTGGTGGTCTTGCTGCTAGATGTTAGTTACCTCACAGTAGAGGGCAATGGGAGCTCCTTTGCAGCCCAGAGCAAAGCCCAGAGTTTGCCCTCATAACACTGCGGTGTCATCCTGTTGGGCTCAGCCCCCCATACACGGGGCCTCTCAGTGTGGCTCACAGGATGCATCTTTCCTCAGGGGCCTTTGGTGACATTCAGGGATGTGTCCAGAGCCCTGGGGCATGTTCTAGCTCCGCCACCCCTTTGGTGCCCCACCCCGCACTCTTGAACTTCCTCCATCCCAAGCACAGTACAACTTCTCCAGCAGCCTTGTAAAGTGTGGGGCTCCAAAACTGCCTTTTAATTTTGTTTAATTATTTGCTATTAAAATTTAAAATTTAATTATTCAATGTTGTTAAATAATGTTGTATACACAGTATTCTTACACTTTTTTAATGTATATATTTGATTTATATCTCTTTTTATATGTATATATTTCTATGACATAACCTAAGAAAAATATAATGTGTATCTTTGTATCAATAAATAATACACACACACACACATATATACAGTGTATATGTTTCTATATATGAGCACTTCCCGCTCAAAAGGAAACGAGCAGCTAATCAGAGGTTGTTCTGAGATCATGTGGGTATAATGGTTTCAAAAAATGGCGCGAAGCCAATCACAGAGCAATATTGAAATGTGTGGAGTATGATGTCAAAAATAGCAGCCTCCATGTATGTGGTTGGCAGGGGCTTCCAGTGCTGATCCACTTCTGGGTCAGCTGGAAGGCATGGCTAGTCCTGGCAGCCAATCACAGGGCTGCTTTTGAACACATGGGGTAAAATGGTATTAGGAAACAACCTTCAGCCAATCACAGAAAAATATGAAAACATGTCGGTTACAAAATGGCAGCTCCCTGCCATGAAATGGTGGACAACCCAAAATGGCAGCCCCATGCACATAGTGGGGAGGGACTTCCTGTTGTGATGTGCACCTGGCTGAATTGGCAGGTACAGACGGCAATGTCAGCCAATCACAGGACAGTCTATGCTCAGCAGGGAGAGGGCACTTGATAGAATGGCAGCCCCCAAGCACAGAAAGGAGAGGGGCAAGCCAACCACATGACTGGAAAGAGAGGCGGGACTTCCAGGAGCAGCAGGATAGGTGGTGCCACCAGGGGGCGGAGCTTCACCAGAGCCGGGGAAGGGGAGGCACCTCTGCTGGTCTGGCGTCAACCTTGTCTTGGTACTCCTGAGAGGGGCTGAATAAAAACCTTTCATCTTGTGCGAATACGAACACAACTGCATTGTTGTTTTCAAAGCGATGGTCTGATACTGTTACACATGGACAAATGAAAATCTCTCCCTCAGTTGTACAGCGTATTTTTTTTATCAGGGAAGGCCTCACTCTGTTCAACGATGTCCTGACTAGAAGGACGTGTTAAAAGAAGAAAGAAAAAAATTCAGCTTTTCCTTGTGTCAAATCTGTTCTTGTTGCAGAACAGATATGGTGGTCCGAGTACTGCTGAAGGGGGCAGTTTTGTGAGGATCGCCAGCATGCCATTCTGGCCACCTTTGGTTCAGAAACAGGGTTTACATGTACATAAAAAGTTATTCTTGGAAGTTTATAATCTGCCCATTGCCCATTGGTCAATGCCAATTGCTGCTTTATCTGCTTGTGGGAGCTGGATTTGCAATAAACCAGACTTGTCCAACTATAAAGCAGAAAAGAGTAAAAGAAAAACAATGTTTTATACATCGTACACAGATATATAGCTTCAACTTTTATCTATTAATTTTTTTTTTGTAATTTAGTATGCTTTACACATTCTGTGAACTTTAAGATTTCATTTGTATCTGTGAAAGTTTACAGAAAACTGAGATGGGAGAAGTATCCTGGCCATTGTCTGTCTAATCCTTAATTTAGCGAACCTGCTGTGCCACTCTGGATAAATGAGACATGGAAGCACAAAGAAACAATATATAAGCAATATGCCCTTCAACTGAGAAAGTATTAGTATAAAAAGGGCAAATTATAGAAGCAGCTAATGACTGTAATAGTTCCCAAGCTCAAAAACAGATGCATGCTCAATGCCTTACAATTATCATATAAAAGCATTTACAGTCTTGCAGAGACGTAATTGAAAGGCAAAATAAAGAAACCTTTAGTCATAGCTGGAACGTATTTTTAAAGCACCAGAAAGGTAGGGGCTGGCTGGTTGGAAAATGAATAGTAGAAAAAAAATGGGTCCTAGTCAACCCTTATTTTTTCTAAGGTAACCCACTTGAAACCAACACTTGCTACAGAGTTGCACTGAAACCAAATGAGGAAAAAATTCCTTTCTCTAAAAGTAACGTCAACAGCACAGAACAGCTGGCAGCTGGAGGTAATCCTCAGCACGAGCTCTGCACTGATATAGGGTCCAGAGTTCAGATTCTCTCCTCATTGTCAGTGGGTTTAAGTCAAACTCTGGTCAGTACAGAAAGTTGTCACCGTCTCAGGAGTGCCCTGAGCAAAGGAGCTGTGAGGGGTAGCTCTTTATGTGAACCCTGACGCCTGGATGTTGGGATGTAATGAGGTGTGTATAAATGACATGGTGTAAATTTATTACCTGACTCATCAGACGGGACATCTCCAGCACTTAAAGTCCTGAGTCTGTTTTGGCTCTTAGACATGGCTGATGGCATTAAATGACTCTCATGAGGGCAGCCGTGGTGAGGGAAGTTTTCCCTGCATCATTATCAAGAAGGCCAAAGTCCTATTTTTATGGACAGCCCTCAACACCAAGTCCAGCCATTGCTTTAGTAACACCCTAACCGGCCTTTGAACATATGTTCTTGACTCAAGGACTCAAGCAACTGCATTCCTGGAAAGTGATAGATTACGGTGTAACATGTCAGAATGACTTTTATTTCTACTTTCACCATGCAAGCAAAGCAACAGGTGAACTTCAGTTAAAGTTTTGTATATAAGAGAAACACAAAGCGCTGTCCTCTCAGGGTTTTCATGCAACCCATTTTTTTTCTCACCGCAGACTTAACAACATTATGAATTGTTATGACTTTTACATTAAACAGTCTTTAAGCCCCCTCTAGCCCTAGTGCATACTCCTGAAGAGTTAGTACAAAGGAAAACTAACTGTTAGAGGTAGCTCTGCAACTCAGCTGAAATACATGCAAAAACTCTGGTGTGTTTTATCTGTTTCAAATTGTTTCCTATATCTGGGCTTTTTTGTTCCTTGCTATTGAGGCAAATCACATCATTGTGAGGAGTACCCAGATTGCTTTGCTTATTACTGTAAGAGGTTAAAAATGATTACACTTTAAGCATTAAAAATGACAAAGACAGAAAGAACACTTTCAGTTAGTCATTATTTAGCAAGCTAATTTTCCCCAGAGACAATGTAGTCATCATAAATGATGAATTTTGTATCAGTTGTTATTTCTCATAAATTCTATTCAATAAAGGTAATCAAGCATTTTGCTGAGGTATTGCTATTATAGGTTCTGTCTTTATAAACCATTGCTAGAGAAGAATATAACAAACAATCATAAACCACAGGTGTATTCTATTTGCATACATTTTAAAAGAAAGATGTATCAAAATCCCATTCTGACACTGTAGTCTCAATCAAAAAAATTTTTAGCATGTGCAAAATTAACAGTAGCTGTGCATGCTTAAATTGAGATTTCCAGAGCTCTAATGATAGTATCAATTTATTTCAGAAGTACAGGGGTTTGCCAGTTTACTGGCTATCTGCCAGTAGCTCCTGGCAGCCATGGTGAGTCTGTCTCTTGATTCCCAGTTTATTTCACAGCATAGTTGTGGACACTTCTTCTGAATATAAAAGATCTCTTTTACACTGTTCATACAGTACCATACTGTGTTATACCACTTGTGTGAGGCTGTCAGGAAACAACGAGGGAAGGGGAGAAAGAAAGATAAAATTTCTATGTCATAGAATCACTTAGGTTGGAAAAGACCTTTAAGATCATTGAGATCAACCACAAACCTAACACTGCTAAGTCCACCACTAAACCATGTCCCTAAGTGCCACATCTACATGGCTTCAGGGATGGTGACTCAAACACTTCCCTGGGCAGCCTGTTCCAATGCTTGATAACTGTCATGGTTATGACACAACAATAACCCTTTTGGTGAAGAAAGATTTCCTAATATCCAATCTAAACCTCCCCTGGAGCAACTTCCTGGAGCAACTTGAGGCTTGTCTTATTGCTTGTTACTTGGGAGAAGAGGCTGTCCCCCACCTCGCTACAACTTCCTTTCAGGTAGTTGTAGAGAGGGATAAGGTCTCACCTCAGCCTCCTTTCCTCCAGACTAAAAAACCCCAATTCACTCAGCTGCTTCTCATAAGACTTGTTCTCCAGACCCTTCACCAGCTTCATTGCTTTTCTCTGGACATGCTCCAGCACCTCAATGTCTTTCTTGTAGTGAGGGGCCCAAAACTGAACGCAATATTCAAGGTGCGGCCTCACCAGTGCTGGTACAGGGGCACGATAACTGCCCTACTCCTGCTAGCCACACTATTCCTGATACAAGCCAGGATGCTGTTGGCCTTGGCCACCTGGGCACACTGCTGGCTCATGTTCAGCCAGCTGTCTGCCAGCACCCCGAGGTCCTTTTCTGCCAGGCAGCTTTGCAGCCACTCTTCCCCAAGCCTGTAACATTGCAAGGGGTTGCTGTGACCCAAGTGCAGGACCCGGCACTTGGCCTTGTTAAACCTCATACAGTTGGCCTCAGCCCATTGATGCAACCTGTCCAGATCCCTCTGCAGAGCCTTCCTACCCTCCCAGGATCAACACTTGCACCCAATTTAGTGTCATCTGCAAACTTACTGAGGGTGCGCTCGAATCCCTTGTCCAGGTCATGGATAAAGATATTAAACAGAACTGGCCCCAACACTAAGCCCTGGGGGACACCACTTGTGATCGGCCGCCAGCTGGATTTAAGTCTGTTCACCACAACTGTTTTGGCCCAGCCATCCAGCCACTTTTTTACCCATCCAAGCCATAAGCAGCCAGTTTCTCCAGGAGAATGCTGTGGGAAAAGGTACCAAAATCTTTACTAAAGGCCAGGTAGACAACATCCACAGCCTTTCCCTCATCCACTAAGCGGGTCACCTTGTCATAGAAAGAGATCAGGTAAGTCAAGGAGGACCTGTCTTTCATAAACCCATGCTGCCTGGGCCTGATCACCTCGTTGTCCTCTACGTGCTGTGTGATAGCACGCAGAATGATCTGCTCCATAACCTTCCCCAGCACCAAGGTCAGACTGACCGGCCTGTAGTTCCCTGAATCCTCCTTCTGCTTCCTATTGACACGCTGCAGGTAGAATTCAGGTCAGGTCAGATTAAAATACATAAAATAAAATTTTAACATTTGGGCATACACTGGACCTCGTTATCTGAGCTCCCATTATAATCAATGCAGATCAAGATGGTATATGTGGTACATGTGGAGTCTGGAGAGCTATTCAGTTTATCCTCAAGCGGGCATATACATCTGACTGGCCTGCTTTGCAAGCTGAATCTTGTTTTGCTTCTCTGCCCTATTTTCTTTCTAGCAAAGGAGAAAGAACTGCAGCAGAGGGAAGAACAATGTGGAGCCAACTAACAATCCCACAGGCATGCAAGGCGTAATTACATGAGGCTTTGTTTTAGTCACCAGTGCTGGAGATCCTATACATTCCCTAATTTCTTTCCGAATGAACAAAATGCTTCTAGAGTGCTTGTGGAGGTCTTGTTTTTCACCAAGGCTCAATAAGGTTTTCACTTCCTCTCAAATGGTGATGATGTGTTTCTCACTATGACATCTCATGCAAATGTGCACTACATGGGATGATACTCAGTATTTGTCTTGAATTTGAAGCTGAGACATTTCTAGAGAGAAGTATTCTGTTGTAAGCATTCTTATGGTGTCTTCAAGATCTGCCCTGCCTATACATGGCTTCAAAAGGTCCCAGAAGCACTGGGATGAGCCCACTTCACAAGCTGTAGCTGTGTCCTGAAGTACAGCCATGTACAGAAAACCTGTGAAAACCTCCTTCGCATAGAACACTTGGAGGCTCTAACTTCAGAATTCATCACCACTTACATACTTGACAGGAATACATAGTATCTGTCTTTGTAAACGAAGAGAGGAAGGACAGGCATGCCTTCAGAAATCTCACAGAGGAGGCTTTTTATTTGCTGGGCACTATGAATTAACTGATTCAGCACTGAAGTGGAAAACACTGTTCTTTTATAGTGATTGTGCAATCTATTTTAAATGTAATGGTTGTGAGGTGTCTGAATACAGACAGCATCAGCAAAGATTAAGAGCTTATGGCCTCTGACTCCAGATACTACCCAAGACCAAATCGGCATCTGGATTAAATAATTTGAAGTTATTGGCATGATATCAGTTTATAAAATTCCATGTTATTATTATTCTATCGATTATGTATATACTACATTAATATATGTGCTTTTATTTGTCAATTTTTTAAAAAATAACTCTGGAAATTAATATATACTTGTTATAGAGTTTAGAATTTATTATGTGTGAGAAATTTTACTGGTTTCTAATTAGAGAAGAGCTCACCTACCCCGTCCTGGCACCCAGGCAAATTAAGTTCTTTTTTCATCAGAATTCTGAGCTGATGTCTGCCAAGAATGTACTGATTACAGTTAATCCAATTCAGGTTAGAAGATATCTGAGTTTCCTTCTATCCTAGCTTGCAGTGACTTTATTTTTAAAAGAAGACCATTACCAAGAAGAAGGGAGCTGAAGAGTGTCCTTTTGTGGTGCGAAGTAGAAGAAGCTTGGAAGATATCCAGGTAAAACATATTCATCGCTTTACCTTTGAACAACTTCAGTTACATGAGTACTTTAAGCATGCATCAGGTACAATTAGTTTTTAATGAATCCATAATGAGTCTAATTACATTCTGCAATTCAAAATGCTGTCTAATTTTCTTCCTAGTCAAAGTTGCCCGTTTGCTTTTCTTACCCACCACAGTCAGGACATTATTTACTGCCCTAATTCCCTGAATCATCTCTCTTGTTTGAATGAAGTAGAGTCAGTGATTCCCAGTCTGAAAAGCAGCAGGGCACAGATATAGCAACTCTTGAACAAATGGATCAGCTAGCACATGACCTTTAAGAACTGATAATCAGCCTCTTTTATGTCTTTTAATAACAGTGAAAAACACCTGAATACACAAGTATATATTGTCTTATTTGATTATATTAGTTCTTTTCTCTTATTGGCTGGAATTGCCCTTTTGTAGTGTAGCAGCATAAACACATTTTCAAGCTATGGTGAAAAGTAGCAGCCAAACCAAACTGAAACTCCTCATGATAGTAACCTCTCTGTGTGAAACTTAAGGGTCTTCTTAACGTGCTGCCAAGTAGCACTTTGCAGCCTCCACAACAAATAGACATATTCTCAGCAGATTTAGGGGAGGAAGCAAGGGATAATCTCAAACCTAGCTGAAACATGGTTACAAATAAATTATTTCTTGTTTTCAACTGAGAGTGAATGCACAGTTTTAGGCTTGCAAAGAGGTTAAGAAAAAAAAAAATGAATGTAGTATACAAATGAAGAACCAGAGCGTAATAAAGTTTATTCAGAACAGAATTATAATCTCAAAGAGAAAATATAAATTTAATAGTAGAGAAAAAAATGACATAGTAAAGAAAAAAAGATGGAGAAGCATTCATTTCACTGCAGAGAGGATACAAATCTTCTGATATAAATGAAAGCAGATTTCTATCTGTACAAATTTTGGCATATATCAGTAGTGTTAACACTGCTGTTATTCTGATGTAAATTATGACAGAGGTTAGTTCCTTAAATCCTAACTCAATGCATATTGAAGTTATTCAGAACTTTACAGTGACTTTAAGACAGATCTAAATTAAAGCTTAATTTTTGAAAGGAAAGGTAACAACCTATTCTCTTTTGGAAAGTATCTCAACACATGTACTGCATACAGGAAGAAAAAGTCAAATAATATGATTTGCCTAAGAAACTGGGGAATCTCTCTGGACTAAAAGAGATAAAGAAATAAAAAAAGATGTAATTTGTCTTTAGCAGGAAAGGAAAAAGTGAAATGACACTGATTTATCTGGAGAGAAGTAGAAATGGATGTAGAAGAAGGCATGAAAAGGCAAGAACAAGAGTTCTGAGTAAAATTCTTTCAGTTTTTCCCTAGGCTAAAAATAAATAGCTAAATAAACACATTACAAAATTCATGGCTTTTTTTCAAAAGAAGAAAATAATCCTCACTTCACAGATAAGTGAACTGAGGGGATGCAAGCTCAAGCAAGGCACGTAGTCATGCTTTAGGATATCTACCGTCAAAAATGACATTCTTCAAATCCTGTTTTTCTGCTACGTCACCCTGGAGTGGCAAAGCTGCTGATGCTGAAGTTCTGCTTGCAGCATGACCCAGCATCCTAGGGCTGAACACAACTAAGCCTTGCTGGAATTAAAGGAGGGGCATTCTTCTGATTGCCTCATCCCAAGGACTTCATCCCTTATAAATTGTTCAGATTATGTTAGAGAGCCAAGCTCTGCCCAGGACACCAGGGGAACATATGCTGTTGGCTCCTCAATTTTTTTCTCAGGAGTTCGGAGACTAGCAGGCTGTGAGAAAAAATGTGTCTAATTCTCACCTGAATCTACACCTGTCTCAGTTTGATAATGACCAACCTATGCAGTGTCTTGAGACAGGGCCTTTTTATTTCTCCACATCAACACTGTACTTTGACTGAAAGTATTAAATATTCATTGGAACAAAGAGGGGGAAGACGTAGTACATTGATTTGATCTCTCTCTGGCCCAATAGCTAAGACTCTGAACTCTAATAAGGGAAATCTGGATTCCTGTTTCTGCTCCAAACAACTATTTCAGTAAGTTATGCTAAATATCCTGCAATACAGGTCACCTCCTCCATAGCAATGAGAAACAAAATTTTGGTTTTATTTATGTCAATAGGAGTTTTACCTCAATGGGATCAATATATCATCTTCTAAAAAAAGTCCATGTTTTCTATTCATTTTCCAGAAATCATGTTTTCCTCTAGATTTCTCTGTCATTCTCAACTGCTGAATATTTGCCCCAGGAATTAATAGGAAAAAATTTCCTTCATGAGTGCTGTCCTCATGATCTAAACCCACTGAAATCAGACTTGATGTGACTATCTGCATGTTAAATAAATTTATCCAACTGCAGTCTATGATGATGCAGTCAACCAGAGGAAGCCAGTACATCTGATTTAACTTAGTGTGCTTAACATATTTGTCCCAGCTGCTGGCTTGCTGCTTATCATTCAGAAAAAAGCATTCTGATGAGTCTGAATACACTCTTTCTTTTATTTTTATGCATGTGAGTTCATACTACAGCAAGGACTTGTCCTGGTTTTGGCTGGGATAGATTTAATTCTCTTCCTAGTAGCTGGTATAGTGCTGTGTTTTTGATTTAGTGTGAGAATAATGTTGATAACACACTGATGTTTTAGTTGTTGCTAAGTAGTGCTTATACTAGTGAAGGACTTTTTCAGCTTCCCATGCTCTGCCAGGTGCACAAGAAGCTGGGAGGAAGCACACCCAGGACAGCTGACCCAAACTGGCCAAAGAGATATTCCATACAATATGATGTCATGCCCAGTATATAAACCGGGAGGAGCTAGCCAGGGAACAGTGATCCCTGCCTGGGGACTGGCTGGGCACTGGCCAGTGGTTGGTGAGCAGTTGCATCACTTGGCTTTCCTGGGTTTTGTTTCTCTCTTTCTCTTTCTCTGTCCTTGTTTTCCATGTAATTACAATTTATTATTTTAATTATATTTATTATTATTATTTATTATATTTTAACTTATCTCAACCCATGAGTTTTCTTACTTTTGCTCTTCATATTCTTTCCCCCATTCCACCGGAGCCAGGGCGAGAGTGAGCAAGCGGCTGTGTGGTGCTTCATTGCTGATTGCGGCTAAACGACAACAGAATTGAACATAATATATAAAGTACTGATGTGGATCTAGATCTATTCTTGATTTGGTTGCTTGCCTACATAATTTACTTTTGTTTCAGTTCCCTACTTGTAAAAAACAGAAAATGACAAAAATCTTCTTTGCATAGTGGTCTAAGATTAAGATTATTATTATAATAAAAACCAAAAAACAAACAACAAAAAGCAAAACTGTCGATTAACTCAGAAATGATTGTCAAAGCTTCCCTTTACTTCATAGATTTAAGCTGTTATCCCTAAGAATTATGGCTGTAGTATTCTCAGTGTACAGTTCATACCCATCTAAAAACTATCTAGCCACCTATAGAGACAAATCTCAGTAACTGCTGTTTCTGATTTGGTAGGGGGCAACCTCAGTGCGAGAAGGAATCAGATATCCTATACTGCAGGTCTTACAGTTGCTGTAAGAGCAACTTTCAAAGGAAAATCAGTAAAGTTAATAATGTGTCTGAGAAAAAGTATATCCAAGATAGCTCACCAGATGTCTGGAGTTTAGAAAAAGTGACTCTAGCAGATTAGTCTTCTATAAAAGCTTTGATTTGAATATATATTTAGAAAGCCATAGTGTCATTGTTATTGGTAGGAAAACCTTACTCATTGAGAGTTACTACCTCATACTGTCTTAGTGGTAATTACAAAATGTTTGGTTTGCACATCCTGGTCTAGTATGGAAGATGTGACAGAAAGTGTAGGCAGTGATATTTTAAAGAAAGCAAGCTATCTCCTGCAGAGCTCTTTTTTACCATCCTTATACCCATAGACTTCAAACAGCTTTAAGACTCAGTATTGGAGAACTGCTTGTTAGAATCAGGCCTGAAACAGTTTTGTTCATTCTGTTGAAGCCCTACATATAAGAAATTTGCTGATTAGTATTCAACAAGCTTGAAATATAGATGCAGAAAGTCATAAATACATGGCTGGAAGGGTCCTGGTAAAGATGTCTAATCCAATTGCTTGCCCCAAGGCAAGATCAAATGCAGCTAAAGTATTTCTGACAGATGTTTATCCAGTCTATTCATAGGAATGCCAGTGATGGATATTGTACGTCTCAAGACAAGCTGTTTTCGAGACAAAGAACAAAATTTCAAAATGCAGCCTTGCGTTCTAGGGCTTGGAGCTAAATGACGGCTGTTTGAGAGCTTTGTTATACTGGTACTTATCCTAATTTACATTAATATACATATCATCCATATGATGTTGAAATTATATCTCTTGCATGATGTGCTGGCAGTTGGGACTGTGTGAGGTGACTGGACATGTATATGGTGAACTGCTTTTCAGATAACTGCACTTATGAAATACAAAATCTTGCTATCTGGCTATGTGGTTTAAGGATAACTATCTTAAAGATACTATCTTTAGCCATATTAAGAATATATGTTGGCATCTTCAAAAAAGTCCAAATTCTTCAGGACCACGAATGTCATTAAAAGCCAAGAGACTTCGCATTCAGAAAGTTACATGCACACTTTAGAAAGGTACATACAGCTCTCTGCCATGTGATAGAAATTATTACTGAAGGTATAAACCATAGTGCTGTTAACCTAGGATTTGTGAGTACTTGCTGAAAACATAGTGTTACCTTAAAGTGAGTATGCTCATGGAATTAAATAAAACAAACATCTCACATGTTGATGTATGTGTGGACTTCACTGCATTTTTTTCCTTTGTCTACTTTCAAATACCTACTTGGCTTAGTAGGCATTTGAAAATAGATAAAGAAGATAAAGATTAAACTTATCTTTCATGATGCAAAGGAGAAACCAGTATGAGATACAATTTTTAAATACAATTAATAGCTTCTACAGTTTTTTTTCCAGAATACTTCAAATCTTCAGACCTTTTGCTTTAATTATATCTGAATTCAAACTATCCTTTTTTTTTTGAACTATTGTGGGGCTATGCAGTATTATGAACCCTTGCAGCAAACAGCTAAACTTAAACAGGAATTAAACAAAAGATTTATGTGCATAACAAAAGATTCATGTGCTTAAAAATGAGGAAATCACACTGAACATCTAGATTGATACGTCTCAGCTTTTCACGTTGACAATGCCTCTTACTCAAAGAAAATAAAATATTTCATGAGATATTAACATTTTTTATCAAAGCGTGAATGGAAATGAATCAATGAGAACAGCAACATTATCCAGTGTGTTTGTCTATATGCTTCAAGAAGCTGACAGAGTAACTTGATCCTGAGGAGTACTGAAAGCATGAGTTAGTGGGAATAGAATTTTCAGGGCTTTGCAACCTCTTTTGACTGCTTTTTGGGGTTCCTCTAGAGGTATATAACACCCTGTGCTTTGGGAAGCAGCTCTCGTCTGTCCTCTTGCGTAACGGCCTAAAACAATTTGCCCAACTAAAGAGCGGCATAACAGAACCATATAAGGGAGATTGTGATACATATTATATACCTGTCTTTGTATAAGACCAGGTGATGTCTGTTGGTGTCCATTCCTTGGTTTCACCTGTCTGTGGCATGTATCTCCATAGCATGCAAACACACTAATCAGTGCAAAACCCATAGAACAGACATGCAGGAGTGAAAAAACTTCCTTTCCTTTACACACTGAGAAGGTATA
>WEKW01011748.1:48370-66515 GCA_013389905.1 Sula dactylatra | reverse complement strand
CCAAACCCAAAGCATTTGTAGATGCATTGCTCTACTGTGCAGTACAGACTCTTCTACTGAATTTCATCTTTTCTGAAAGCCAGGAATTTGTCCTACTTCCATACAGTCCCTGAAAGAGGTGGCATGAATTACCTTCTGGAACTACCTTTTTCTTCCCTCTCTTCATTATTTCCATAATGTGCCTAAGCATGTAGCTTGGACTAACTGTTAGATGGACTGAAGATATCTGGGATACATAACAAAAACATCTTCAAGAAAGATTTATGAAGATCAGTTCATACCTGCGATAGTGAGAAGATATCTCATTTTGCCATTAATGTGATGTTAACCTGTATTACATATTTGTCCCAGGTGCAGTTTATTAATTTTGCCAATAGAACAGGATAAAACTAGTATAGTTTATTTTCCTTATCTTCTTAAGTGACAGAAACTGAGATTAGTAATTGTTCTGCAGTAAATTGAAAAACTTGGAGAAGGTTTCAACATACTTATGGTGAAATCATGCCATAGTCTTTTCACGGCCTTCAGTGAACAAAGATGAGTCTCACAGAACTTGTGAATTTGGAATTTATGTGAATTTTTGTGAACTTGTAAATTTATGTACTTTTTTTATATACACAGACTAGCAAACTAATAACAATTAACATTTTCAAACTCTACTTTGAAAACAATTGAAACAAAAAATTAAAAATGCTCACCTCCTTCAAATTTGAGTTTAGATGCAGCTTTTAAGACAACTACAATGTCACTGTACCAGATGCTATGATCAAGAAAGCCATCGTTCTAAGAAGAGTCAAACAACTTACCGTTCCTAGCCTGCCGTATCTCCCAGAAGCACTAGTAATTGGACGAGCTGTGAGAGCTGTTCGAGGTGTTTTTATAGCCTGTTCCATAGTACTTGGCCGTCCACTCTGCGTGCTGGGTCTCACAAATCCTGTAATAGGTCTTCCTGATTGAGTTACTGGCCTGAAGATGTTAAGCACATTATCCCTATGTTGAGTGGCATTTATCGATAGAGAATTTAAACACTTCTATCTGAAGCATTTAATTTTCAGAAGTTAAATTTAGGATTTGCGTATTTGTAACTCGTCACATTTTTTAAAAATAAACAATCACGTACCTAACAGCTGGGCTGGGGCCTCCACCTTGGCTAGTTCCAGGGAGTTTCAAAGATGTTCCTGGTCCTATAAAATGTAAGCATTTCTCACTTCACATTGAGATACTACACCCTCATCCAGTGGACTTAAAAAAATTATTGTGTCTTACAATAAATTGGAAATTTCTTTGTTCAAACTGAGGGGGCATAGCACTAGATGAAGAATATAGAAAAAAATATTGCACTATACTTCTGACAAATTGTCAGACTATTGCAAGAAACCTGCCACAACGAACATGGTTTTCTCACTTTTACCCTTTCCATTTTCTCCCCCATTCCACTTGCGGGGAGTGAGTGAGTGGCTGTGTGGGGCTTAGCTGCCTACTGGGGTTAATCCATGACAATTCTCAAGACCATCTTAGGAGCAACAGATAGCACTAGAGTAAGAAAGGTTACTGGAGCAGAGAGATCATGCTAATACAAAATGGTGTATTTTTTATCTGGGACTAAAATAGCACCCACACTTGAGTAAGTAAACCAAAACCTTCAGCTACAAGGCAGATGGAGAATGATGTCTCATGTCATTAGACCCATGCAGGATGCCCACCCACAATTTAGGGCACAGTAAAGTTCAAACTCATCCATAGCCAAAGGTCATCAGTGAAAATACTGAATTGGCTTGAGCCCAGGTGAACAGATCTCTGTTTTGACAGTGGATCATTAAGAATTACTAGTTCCTGCACGTAGATTTTCCATCACCTTCACTGACATTTGATTATTGTCAGTTTTTCTAACCACCTCAGTGAATGTCTAAAAGATGGTTTTAAAAACTTGGTTAAATGCAAGATATGACTCTATACCTTCTGGTCTCTTCACTGCTTGTTACCATGTACAGAAAGAAATGAGATTTAAGATGACACAGCCAGTTCTTTACAAACCATTGTTACTCATCTACTTCCTTTCTAGATATTTATGAACTGCTTTTGTTCCAAATGTTTCCAAGAACTGAAGTTAAACTGACAGGTAAATAGTTTCCTTCCTTTTCTTTTTTCCCCCAAGATAAACCCCAAGTCTGCCCTTTTTTCAGTCTTCTCTCTCTCCCACCCTCAAGCTGTAATTACCTCTGAGATACTACCAGTCCATTGTTTAAGCAAGCTTAGTAGACTTGTCCAAATTGATAACTTCTAACTCAATCTAAATACCTTCTAGCTTTTTCAATCCATGCTGATATCAAGCACTTCTGACTCCAGTATTATAATAGCCACCTGGCTACAGCTGTATTTAAAGTTAAATAATACAAAAAAGGTATTAACCATGATCTCACAGGTAAAAACAACTAAATATGTAAGTGATGTTAAAATAAGGACCAAACCACAGGATTCTCTCTCTTCTGGCTGGCCACATTTAGAATCTCTGTTGCTTACTCGCTCTTCATAGTCCTATGAATCTTGAATTTTTTACTCCAGAACAGAAAGGGCAGATAGCTCATCCAGCAGAGTTTCTAACATGATAACTAGGGCACTTTTCTGAGGAATGGAGAAAGTGGCTTTCAACTTTTCAGGCTAGCCGACAATGAACTAGTCTTTGACTTTATGAGCCTTTTCTTTAACTATCGCAGTAATATAAAAAAAGGTAGAGCATTAAAATCCCTTTTCCAGACACCTTTTTTTTAATAACCACAGTTGTTTTGAACTGGGAGAATGCTTACAGGATTTAGTTCCCTTGACCTCAACTGAGGCAACTCAGTCCTTACTTTGAGAATCCTAACTGAACTATCTATGAAGAGGCACTAAGAGGCCACAGCAGTGCATGCGGCCACTAACAGCGACAGAATTTAAGAGTGTAAATTCAGCAGTTAATGATGACTGCAGATGACTCCTTTAACTCCCTAGTTAATGAAATAGCTGCAATTATCTGTAATGCCAATTAGTATGAGTTTCTGAAAACTATGTTGTTAAGGTAACACTTTTAAACAAGATTACAACCTGAGCTGATAAAATTGATGGTGTTAAGAGTCCAAAGGTAACATACTGGGAATTTTCTGTAAAACAATGCTATAGGACATTTTTATTAATAAACAAGACTGATGGAAAATTAACACAGCAAAATTATAAAAAAAGAAAAAACTGGTGGAAGACAGATTTCATTATATATGTGTGAAAAGGAACCACAGAAAAGTAGTTGTTTCCAGTGGACCCTATACAATTTAGTAATTATTTAATAATGCAAGACTGCGAGCAAAATCATCATTAAGATAATTTAATCTGGAAACTAAGATAAGAACTGGTGCAAAATTGAAATCAACATGTAACTGATGCAAAAGGATTTGAACTGCTTAGTAAGCGAAGTACAGACAATATCAGTTGTAATATGGGAGGTATAACTACACATTTTTAAGTTTGTAAGCTATAATTATAGTGGGGGAGGATATCCTAGAAGATTTGCCACAGTAAAAGACCTTGAGTCAAGACCAACTATGGCTAACACACTTTAACTGCAAAAGAAAAAGCCCACGGTCAGCAAGCACCCATTTTTATTAAATCATGAGTAAAAGTGGAAGTGGTAACAGAACCACAGGATGGTTGAGGCTGGAAGGGACCTCTGGAGGTCATCTGGTCCAACCAGGCTCAAGCAGGGCCACCTAAGGACAGTTGCCCAGGGCCCTGTCCACACAGTTTCTGAATATCTCTAAGGGGGGAGACTCCACAACCTCCCTGGGCAACCTGTTCCAGTGCTCAGTCACCTTCACAATAGATGAAGTGTTTCCTGATGTTCAGACAGAGCCTCCATTGTTTCAGTTTGTGCCTATTGCCTCTGGTCCTGTCACTGGGCACCACTGGCTCTTTGCACCCTCCCTAGTGATATCTGTGCTTACCTTTTTTATAAAAGTGTAACAGCAAAACACTTCAGATATATAAAGAAAGTAAAATCAAGCTGTTGGAGAAAAATGCATTTTCCATGTCTCAGTGCACTGTTGTCTGGTTTGGTGACTACAGCTGAAAAAGAATGCAGACTGATTGGAAAAAGTTAGGAAGAGAGTTTCAAGACTCAGCTCAAAAATTAAAAGATATACCTCAGAATGAGAAGATTGTTTTGCTTATCAAAGAAAAGAACACTGGATGGCTTAATAACTGTTTTAACTATTTACTTTGGAAATATACCTTTAAAAATAAAAACTTCGTATCAGGCATAAAATGTTCACAAAGAAGCAACAGCTGGAGCAATAGCTGATAATTCTCCCTAAAGATATGGCATACACTGAAAAACACTAGCAAATTTAATAATTTATTAAAGACTGCAGGGGGTTCTTTCTCTCTGGAAAGTTCTTATACTTTCTGAAAAACCATATACTAGCTCAGCCACATCTAGTGTATTTGAAGCACGAATAGCAAAGTCTTATCTCAGTTATTCATGAGTGCAGGCTACACTATCATGATGATTTTCTTTGGCTTTGAAATCTATGACATACTCTCCAGAAAGTCACCTTTTTTCAGTTTAATATAGTATGAATGTATTTTTCCAAAAGGCCTTATTTCTCAATAATATTAATCAAATTATTTTTTTCTCTACCACAGGGGGCGTAAAATAAAATAGAAGTCTAAATTATGTTATTATACTGTAATTAGATTATCATAATGCATAAACACAATTTGAGTACTGCTTGACCATTTATATGTGACCAAGCATGTAATGACAATTTTAAAAAATGTAATCAGATAGATATGCAATTGCCTACTCCTATCCAGATAAGAAAAGCTTTTAATGCTTCAGATATCAGTTCTGACCTATGTCCAGTTCTTCTCTTGAATTCCTTGACATGGTAGGTGGTTGAGAGCCACATCTAATAAGATGCACAAAAATTCCCATGTGGACTGTACTAAAGAAACAGAGAAAAATAGGAATAATGCCAAAAAGTAGTGGAAGACTACTAATTACTGCCCACTTAGAAGGGAACTGATGAAGCTGAAAAGTAGTGCATACAAGAAACAATAACAGGGCTGAAGAACTGCCCTGGGAAGGAAGAAAGGAAAAAATAGAGAAAAGCAGAAGAGAGAAAATCAGTTCAGAAAATGTTTGCACAAAATGATACAAAAAGGTGATGTCAGATTTGGCCAGATTGTTGTCTACAGTACAGGCATGTGGATGAGATTCACAGTACATCAAGGGCATATATTTTTCTCTAGTTTCTCACAGTGCCTAAAGAAGTCATAAGAGAGTAAAATAAATCAATGCACTGATGGAAAAGAGCTAGTGAGTACAGAGATGTAGAGGGAAAGCTGATAAAACACTATTTGTCTGAACCCTCATCTCACAGGCACTACATCAAGATCATGTGGTGTATCTCCACACTGCCATGCAACCATAAAACAATCTAAAACTCTTGTAGCAATAGCTAAAAGCCATATCAGGTCACCTCGGTATGTACTATTTTTTGCTAGATGACAATCCTGACCAGAAGAGCTCTTGTTGCTTCAATGTATTTAAGTGAAAGTCGTTCTTACGTGCGACTTGAGCAATGGCATTTTCATCTAGCATCATCTCTGCGATTCCTTCTTGATCCATATCGATTTCATCCACGTAAACCATTTCTGTCAAAGCTCGTGTTTTCAGGCTCCAGGCAGCCTGAATAAGGATAAAGTAAAATGTAAAATATCTTCAAGACATCAAGTAAATAATCTAATCAGCAATTTTGCCATTTTTTAATTATTATTCTCTTCAAAGTTTTAATAGGCTTCAGTAAGGTATTGACTTAAACAACTGGGTATATCCATCAGTTGCCTGATGGAGGCAGAAAGGGGAGTAAGACTTCAGGCAACTCTTCCGGAGTGGAACAGCTATGGTCACTGAGTTTGGAGGAAAGAATTTCATGCCTCATGGAAAGTTATGACTAAGTTAGGTCACAGGCAAACTCTCTGAGATCTTGTGCTTTTGAAGAAATCCCCAGTTACCAGTGCCATTCAAAATCCACTACTGACAGACACCTTATTTAAATTTGGATAGGAGAAGAAGGTAAGTAAACCACTGCAATGCAAAGTATTGCCCTTCCCAGGCATCTGTAGAGAAAGAAGGAAAATTTTTTAACCAGCAGTTAAAGATACAGCACATTACTATCTACAAGCAACAGTCTTTAGAAAGATGATCTAAAAGTCCTTTGTTTAAACCATCAGCTCTAAAAAATATGTATAATGTATAGATTAAGCATCTCAGATTGTGAGATTATTGGCGTACTTGTTACTGAACTGAACTGACAAATTACTACATCAAATGTCTTGGAGGATTATATGAGCAGTGTGGAAAAGCAAGCATAATTCTAGCCTACGTGACAAGCTTTGTGTAGACTGTAAAGGCACCAAATCAATGGGGAAAAGAAAAAGCAGTGGCAGCCATACAGAAATACCAACAAAATAAGTGCTGGTCCAACCACTTTGATAACTTAATATGCCTGCAATGTACTCATAGAGCTGGCATGATAAAGGGAGCCACAAGACGAACCCCTGATCTTCCTTCAGATATTGAACAGATCATCATCAATTTTCCAGAGTAAAAATCACTGCCAAAACAATTGGATTTGTTTCTTTTCTGACATGGGGTACAGCAGTCTGGTGGAAAAGCATGTTTAATATTTGCTAAGGAGACATTTCAAAATAAAAGCAGGCTGATGCTACCTTAATAGAACTAAAGGTCAAACACATGGAAACATTTGTTCTTCAAATAAAAGGTAGAAGATCTGGACCTCAGGCTTATTTAATAATTTAAGTAATCTTTCAATTGGAGACTTCTTATTCATCGTGTCTCAGATCAATCCTTCCTCTACACTTCCCTCGTCCTTCTATGCAACTTTATCACTGTCTATCAAAATTATCTAAAAATGTTGAAATATTTAACTCTCCTTTTTAAAAGTGCTTTGTTCCAAGCAGAAGTAAAGGAGGGATTCAGCCAGCCAGTTCAACCACAATTAGAAACCTTTGTTCAAGTATGAAGAGAAAGCAACAGGGCAGGATGATTTGAATCTAGGCCAGACAGATGTAATCCAGATCTGCTTTANTACAGAAGTATTTAGTTTGTTGAATTTTTAACACCTTGACGGTAGTCTGCTTTTTTCAAAGACATATATGTCTTAAGACAACATAACCGTGCCTATATTGGGAATATGCTGAAATCAGAGCTCTCAGTATAGCCAAACACAGGCTAATTTCCTAGTAGAGATAAGAAAAGCTGCCCATAGTAATGATCTTTTCCTAGGAATTGAAAGTGGCAACTTCTCTGCACTAATTGCTGCTAAAACTGGGGCCAGTTCTTAACAGACATAAATATATCATTGTGATTCTTTCAATAACAAACATGAGATAATGTGATTTAAAAGCAACATGTCTCTTTGTCATTATTGGACAAATATCTGTCATAGAAAATAGATCATTTAGGCTGCTCTTCCAGTCTTAAGCTTCTAGTCTGAGGCTTCACAGCCAACAAAAAATTCAAATATTGCATATTATTCCTTAATTAAACATCAGTCTGTAGATTAGAGTATTGCCCGCAGCAATGTTTGCTACAGGACTTCTGATCAAAACAGCAAGAGAAAGAAAAATGTCAAATTTGTTACTTAAACTATAGAAAGGTGACCTTTACCTTGGGAAACAAGAAGACAATTCAAAATTTCTAACCACTAGTTACAAGACCCATACGAAACAAATATATCACTTCTGTGCATGCACACAGTTTTGCTGCATATCTGAAAAATCAAGGTGCGGGAAAAGGAATTAGAAACGTATACTGACAGACAAATACAAAGGGAGATGTAGGAAAAAAAATCTTTTTTTCAAAAGAATTAAATGAAATTTCTGACACCTTAATTCATTAAAAAATTGCTACTTACTCATAAAAAGTCACATAGGACTTTATTAGAACTATGGCATGTGGCTATTGTCTTACTTTTTAAAAGAAAACCCGAGAGATGTGCATTTCTCTGTTAAACCAGACCCTCCCCAACAAATTGTGATTTTTTTTTTTTGTTCATAAAGTAAAGGTGTCTTTTATCACAAGACGTAGAACTTATGCAAGGTTCAAAGATTTTCTTAACAGCTCAGTAATTTCAACTTCTGCTGACTTTCTATAAAGAATTTGTACCAGTAGACCTGGTATTTCCTATAGCTACTTCATCCTTGTACAAAGCCTACTTTCTGTGTTGCAGTTTTCAGTTACCCAGAAAAATTTTAACAATTCTGTTCATAAGAAAGTACACAGATTCAGTAATTTACTACAGTACAATGCACAGATTTTTTGCTCAGTGAAAACCTGTAAGGGTTTAATCTGAAACTAATGCAGAAGAACTTCAGCTGAAAAACTTCATTAAAATAATTAAGAGCAGCACAAAACTGGAAGAACCACACTGCCAACAGTGAGAGGAAGGCTCACTTACAATCACAAAAAGCCATAAAAATAAATGCACACGTTTCTGAGTAACCACATGACAACATTACATACACTTTGACTTAGCACAAGTTTGTCCACTCAAACTGTTGCCTCAGATTCTATTTATATTATCTGCTCTTTGTGGGATCAGTAATTTTGTTTTGTGACAAGCAACATGTCTGGCATATATGAAGACGACTTGCATTTTTATGAAATGGGCACTTAAACAGTAAGAAAAACAAAGGGACAGCTCATTTCAGACAACCCACATATTCACAACATAACAACAGGTTTAGCTTGCTTAACTCATAATGAAAATAGAACTTTACAATAACTAACAGTAATTAAAGAGGGAAGCAATATCTTAAGTATCGTAAGTACAGAAATCTGATCTAGTTTTCTAAGAGTCTAAACTCCAGAAAGAAAAGTGACAAAGTGTTTTTCCCTTAGTTCTTGAGAACTGGTTTGTCACTGAATTTAATATTTTCCTCTTGTTCCTGAAAAGTCCAAAACCCAAATTAAAAAAAAGATAAACTTAAAATCTAGATCTAAATGTATGTTCTGAATCTGGTAGCGCACACTTCTAAAAGATTTCATTCTCCACTAATCCTTCCCATTATCATAAATTTTATTCCGTACACAATGAAAAACCCAGAACACAACAACTACCTTGTGAAGCGTAATCTTTAAAGACAAGAAGATATCTGGCAGTATTTCACTGAAACCATTTTGTATGCAAACAACTTGCATGACTTCACTGGAATGTAATTGGAGACTTCTAAGATATGTTATTGAGCTGTATTTAAAGATGTAATTTCACATTGCATTTCATCTCTTCTGACTGTGGGCTGGAGCCAAAAGATGCCACCACCTGCACATTACTATTCTTCGCACTGCAGTAATCTAGTGCTAACGTGGACAGAGTGAAAACTAACCAATTACTCTCAGCCTTCCATCACTTATGCAAAGCATCATCATGCAGCTTCACGACTACCAGACTCTATCCAAGGTAGGCAGTGAGAATGAACTCTAGGTGCAGGATGGGCATGGGTAACAGCCCCCCATTGCACCGCATTAAATGAAACATGAAAGTGAGCCCCAAGAGCGTAAACATTGCTCTGTCGGTGAAATACACATTGGCTTTTTCCTACTCTCATCAGCAGATGAAGGTCATTCAGTTCAAGATAGATTCAGTTTAACTTTTAGAAGGCACTAAGCTACTGAACAGCTGAACAAACCTATAGGAAATATATGAGAGAAATAAACTTCTAACAAATATAAAAGCCACCTATTTAAAATACCCCTTATCAAACACTGCCTTACCAAGGATGAAAAACAAATTTATGCCATTAAGGACTTAAAAACAAAACAGGTATTATTCAGTGTATCACAAATTCTTGCTAATGATTGCATGTAAAGATTGTATTTAAGAAAAGAATTTTACCTGAAACACGCTGTATTCAGAATCAGGCTCCTGAGAAGAGAGGAAATAGAAATTGAGGAATGGAAATGCCAAACAATAAAAAGAACAACAAAAAACGGAATCACACTCTGTGACCACCTCATTTTGCACAAACATTTTCTCTCTGACACATATACCCAAATTTCCATTTTATTACATTATCTCATTATGGAGCTAATCAATGTTTTGTGCAATGCAAGCAGATTTGCAGAAAGTACATTTTCCAGGTACCTTCTGCTTTCTTGCTTCTGCTGGATCATGCTGGCCAAATCTTAGATTAACATTACAGAACTAAACTGAAAAATGGTACATTAAAAAAAATAAAAAAAAAAAGAAAAACTTGGAAGATGTAAGCAAATCTCTCAAAAGTTAACCAGATTATTAGACCATGGGCTTTACAATGCCTTTGCAACAAAATCAATCTTTGAGCATTTTTGTTAGCTGCCAACGGTCATCACAGTGATAAAGAAAAGAAAATTTCTGCACATATTCAATTTTTTTTGTACTTTTATGATGGAAATGATGTATTTATTATATTCTGGACAGTAATGCTATAAGTGGAATAAACATCAAACTAATGGCTTATTGCACCATCCAGTAAACAAACGGAAAACTACCAGATAAAGTATGACAAGCCAAAAAGTAGGAACTTGCATGCGCTTGAAAACTTGGGGTAAAAGTGAGTAAATACTAACAACAAGAAATGTAGGCTTATCATTATTTATTGTGTATTTATCATGTTTACATAATATTTAAACTGTCCTCCTCGGCTGCTCACTTCTGGGGACTAAGGAGGAATTTTTCCTCTCTAACGTATTACTTAGCTTCAGGGTGAAAGACAAGGAAGGTGGGAGATAGATGGTACTTTCTCTAAATCACTGTTAGTCTTACGTAGAATCAGATCACTTCTGCTCCTAGAGGCAGTGGAAAATTTCTTACATATCTGGCCTTCTGTAAATGTATCACAGTTAAGCCAGCTATATTAGACTGAATATAGAACCTCAGAGTAATTCAGACTAGAAAGGGACTTCAGGAGGTCTCTACTCCAAAACCCGGCTCTAAGCAAGGTCAGCTGAGCTTGCTCAGAACTTTGTCCAGTTGGGTCTTGAAAAATTCCAAGGATGGAGACTGCAAAATGCCCCTGTGCAACCTGTTCCACTGCCTGACTGTCCTTACGGAGAAATGTTTTTCCTTAGATCAAGCCAAAGCCTCCTTCATTTCAACTGATGTCTGCTGTCCCTCACTCCATGCACCACTGTGAGGAGACTAGCTCCATCTTTTTGCTAACCTCCTTGTATGTATTAGAAGGCCACTATTAGATCATACCAATGTCTTCAAGCTGAAGCACTGCCCAGTGTGCTGTTTCCGTTGCAGCCAGGGCACATGGCTGGCTCATGTTTCACCAAGACAATGGCAAGGTCAAGCTCGCTCTTTTCCTCTGTAGTATTAGACGTGGTCTACTTCTCTCAATCTGAGCATTTTTACTCAGTAAGTTCCATGACAGCAGGGACCTGGAAGACTGGGGATGCTCTCGCATCTTCCTGCTGTAGTGTACTGGAATTTCTGTGGCCTTTTAAGGATCATATTTGGAATCACAAACTTGTTCACCAGTGTTAGAATGCATAACGCAGCCTATAAATTGAGTATTCTATAGAATTAAATGTTAATTGCAGGATTAATCTCAGCTGTCTGTGATGTACTTGAGCTTGACTAAGGCACTGAAACTGCCTTTATATTTTAGGTGTATGATTAAATGAAGTCCAAGTTCTTTTAATATGCTGTTTTATTTGTAGTATTTGCCTTCTAAAAAAATAAACTGTTCTAGCTTTCTAAGTAATAAAAAAAGGACATTGAGATATTTCAGCCTGTATTTTATTCACTCCATTGTGTCCGAGTGTTACAGCACATATGGTGTACTAGAAAATGGTTTAAGAGCAGTAGGCAATCTTCCATACCATATGTGCTACAGTAACTAACAAGGACAAGGTTAGGAATATTATGTAAACACTAACTCAAAAATGCCTTGATGTTACAGATGTGTATCTTACTTTAGGCACTGTTCATTAGTTTAAAAAATAATTTAAAAATAAAAATTTGCTTATGTAGGAGCATTCATATTACTAAAAAATTCAGAAAATGACTAAAAAATATTACTAAAAAATTCAGAAATGACATCCCTCATCACTCTGGAAAAAAGTAGAGTTGACCAATAATACTTAGTAAAAACATTGGTCTCTCATAATGGTAGGTGATAGTATGCATTGTTCATATATCCTAATATATTGTTTCAGTTTCTGACAAGAAGTAACTTAAGATTTTAAATAACCTTCAAGCAGGTGATAGAACCCTCCCATTAAACACATATCTGGAACAACGAAACCTAACATTAAAATATAATATATTTTAACATGGGTTGATCCAGCAGTTGCTATTCATGCAAGTAATCCACTAGAACTAGATTCCGAATAAAGATTTCTTTGAGAGGATTAACAAGCAGCGTTGCCCTGTAAGCTCGTATCTCAAAACAAAAGGTCAAATTTATTCTTCATTTACACATATAAAGCTCCTTTGAAATTAATAAGATTGTAAAAGCAATGAAGGAAGGATTTAACCCAGATCTCTAAATCCACAGAGGGCATTTTAAAATTAAAGTTAATGTGTAAAGTCAGTTTATTTGAAGACCAAAAATATTTCGAAAAATTAAGTCTTCTGATGCTTATAGCCTAGAAGAGGGAATAAAACAAGATTACATATTTTATATTCTAATAAAGCATCATTCTACAATTAATTTCAGGTGAGTATGATTTAATACATGCAGAATATTAAAATTAGTGTATTCTGAAAATGCTGTTCAAATGATTAAGAGCAGAAACACAGAAAAAACATTACCTAGGAACAATGACTTCACCCTATGTATCACTAATTTTTATGCATAAACTTAATAATTAAAGTCTCTTGAACCAATAACTGATTTCAGTTGAGGATGCTTTTTCAAATCAAGTTCTATGTACATAAACATATCTGTGATAACTTTATTATGACCGTACAAAAACCAGTATGCAAGTAATAGTAGCTGAAAGTTCACTGTGGGAGAAGCAAGGACAAATGAACAAAAGCAAATCCTCATAGTAGACCATTAATCAACTTAAAGGCAGGACATCCACTGTATGTCTATTAACTACATTAGGCATTTTTTTTATTGTTAAACTACAGCAGACCTCATACATTGGTGCTGGTTATTGTGTTCCATATGTCAGATTCAAGGCAAAGAAGAGTAATCAGATTAGGTAACTAATCAGGATGATCAACAGAGACAGCCCTGGATTGTATTTCCTCCAGGTCATGCTATTACTATAAACATAGAAGACAATGCCTGTTTGCTTACAATAAGAAATAATTAAACTGAACATCAGTGCTTTGTGTGTTTGTATGCCCAAATGCTAGTCCTTCAATAAAATTTATATTCCCAATTCTTAAATGCACGGGACATTTTACAGAAAAAAATATTTCAGTCTTCCGTAAAGTCTAACTCAGTAGCAGCTAATTATTCTTGTATCAAAATGTTCAGCACATTTTATTAATTAAGAACTCTTCAAGAAAACATAATTGATTTTAAAATGTTTGATTACATTGATGTGTTCTTTAAGAATTCAAGTTTATAACGGCATAGCATTTGATACTGCTATAAAAGAAAACTCCTGACTCATGCCCAATTGGCTAAAAGGTCAGTAACACACCTTAAAAACCTCCTAGGGCTTACTGCATCTGCAAACAGAGTTCAAAGAGAGTTCTACATCAATTAAGACAGCTTCTAAATGTATGTACATGTTACTATTGATTGGATCATCAGTAAACTTATTTTTGAGGCCTTCAAATCACCATATACCATGTTCTTAAAGGAGAACTTCTTAAACATCATTACACTTGTGATGAACACATATTCTGAATATTAAGTTATATGTAGAGGGAGTGGCAAATTGAGAGATGTATCAAGACGTACTGGTCAAGAAAATTTCTTATTACCTTTACAAGTGTGACTGGCAAAAATGCCTACTTCTAAGGGTGCTGCAGAAAGTTGATTTCAGCTGTCGGTATTCTTGTGAGAGTTGCGGATGCAATGGAGCAACAGTGGTGCTATCATTTAGCAGACCAGCTGACAGCTGGGAAAAATGGACAGGCTTTCAGACAAACAACGTCACCTCTTTCAGGCATGAAAACACTCTCAGATTATGCACCGTTAGTCCCTTCCTTTACTTACTTATTATTATATTACATGTCTTAGAAGGGAGAAGGCTATTTGTCTGAGCATGAAAAGGTTCTGACCTATAACAGTCACAGTTTAACTCAACCATTCCTGAGCATCTCTTTAAAGCATACCATCTCCTGTGGCTTGGTTTACATCATAACCTAACGCACGCTGTTCAAAGAAGTGAGTCCCTGAACAGTAACCAAAGGTATTGTTCTTCTAAGATCCTTCTTTCCCTGGCTGCAGAGGTTGGGAGGCACGCGCTTAGCAGAATATGGGACAAGAGGATGAGAACAGATGGCACGGTGATTACAGCAGTTCAGTATTCCCTTGTGCAGCACAGCAGTCCACTTAATCCAAACTTTCCGTAAGTGTTGTCATTTGTCTGTTTGCTTTCCTGATGCCCAACATGACATATCTTGGGCCTGATTTGCAGAAGTGCTCCCAATAAGGGTTTGACCATTAAATGTTTTCGAATTGCTATGTTTTTTAAGCATAATAAACCACACATACTGGGTTAGGTACCAAAAATGATAAATTATTTCAGGTATTTCTCCAGGTTATACTAAAATACTACTAATGTAATTCACACAGACGGAAGACAGCACCATTTTCTGGTAGGTGGCTGAAGAAGACAGAAATTAAGTTTGATGAAAATATTTAGCAACTACTAATTTCATTAACATGCCACCTTCAAAAGTAACACAGACATCAGGAATCAACAATCAATCTGCCTGAGGATGGTCTTGGATTCTTAATTAACTTCAAAAAAACAAAATAATCTTTTCTAGTATTCACATCTACAGCAACTTCACTGATATGCTACCATTAGAATAAATACAGAATAACATAAAATAGTATTAGTCTAGGCAAGCCAGGAGAATTAAGTAATGTATGTCACTTATTTGAGTTCTAATTGCCTCAGTGTTCAGCCTTGGAGTTTAGTATCTTCCAAAGGTTTTATAAAAATAATGGTTCTATTAAATGCAAAGTATACATGCTGCAACACATAAACATGATTTGCTTTTCCACTCTGTTGTATTAAGTAGGTTCAAAATAGTTTGTAAGGTTTCAACTACATATAAAACACATTCTTGAGGCACATTACTACTTCCTTGACTCTAAGTCTGAAGCCTAGCAGGGCAAATGTGACAGACTGGTACCTGAAAGCAGCAAGTGTTAGAAAGTAATGTGCTGAAAGTGCAACATAGCTAGGGAAAAGACCTGCAAGGCTTTACAAGTGAGAAGCAGAATAATAAAATACAGGCTTACTTGGACAGATAACCAGTAAATGTCTAAGATTTTGTGTTGATTACAATAAAAAGCGTAAAATCTAAAACACCAAGAGCACAGTTGTCTGAAGAAATCCCATTCCATGTTAAGTCTGCCATGAATGTTAAAGCTATATTTTAACTAGACAATTAGAAAATGTTTTACTTGAAGAGATTTCAAGTGTAAGATTTTGTACGTTGAGTTGGTCTGAGTTTGGTTCAAGCTGCACTCTTGAAAGTTATTTAACCAATATTCTGTTTTCTCCAACCTGCCGTTCCAAAATAAACAGGTGGTATAAATAATGCTACATCTTCTCCTGGCAAGAGCTGTGCTTTTTTCTAGACTAACAGAGAGGAATGACGGATGAAAGCTGATGAAATGTAGCCATTACATTATACACCATGAAGTACAGTATACTCCATGATCCTTCTGAAGAAACACGCTGAATTGCCACTTAATAACCACCTCTCCATTTATTTTTTTTAAAAGTCTCTAAACTGTTACTCCACTTACATAAAGTACTTACATAGAGTAAAATCTACTTGCTGGTGTCTGCAAACTTGCAATGTGCTTTACCCGAACATGACTCTAAGATATCTCCTTTCAGAGAAAGACTGAAACATCGTTCCATGCACTTTTAAAATGTTAAAGAGGAAAATTGATACTTCCCAAGCTAAGGTGGGTAGATTTTTAAATATTTTTGGAAGTCATTAATTCCTACTTAAAAAGAGCTCTTAATTAGGATTCCTCAGGAAGATTATATGGGGCAAGAGCCAAACTAACCATATTTCAATTTTGCCTCCACAGAAAGCAAAGACATGTCTATTCCATCTAAACTTTCAGGCAGGTTTGAAATAGGCTGCTGCTGAAGAGTGCCTTTTTCACATAAAACTGCAAACAGGGATATAGTTCTGAAATGAACATACTGAAGTTATGAAGTCCAGTCCTTTGCAGGCAACCATGGCCTGGAAGTCTTTTCAAAACACTCATGAAACTTGATCTTCAAATTCAGAGACTTCATATAGGACCTCTTCTAAGAGCTTGTTATTTCATGTAGTATAGACACCGTTCATATCCCCATCCTCCACTGTTTCTCAAAGCATAGTTATCTTAAATGTTTTCACTATTGCATTCTTATAGAAGATGAATCTTATAGGCTGGTGTGATCATTTCAAAGATTAAATTAAGTGACCAATCATTTGTCCCAACTTTATATAAGTGTTTGGAAAAACTCTCATATTGCCAGTACGTAAAGTCCTGGTTCTCTAAGCAGAATGTTTAGCTTTATCTAAGAAAACAATTTAATTTATATACTTAAACGTTTGCAGCAGGTGTGATCAATATTTGGAAGAAAGAAGGAAAACCAAACAGGATCTACCATCCTCTCATTGCTCTGGTGTTATCTTCCTCCTCGACACTTTTCCCAGCCTTGTACACCTTCTACTCCCCACCCCACTTCTGTTGCTTGCAGATGTCTTCCAAGAAGTTCCCCAGTGCTACTGGAAACAGCCCAGCAAAAGTTTGGAGTTGCCAGGTGCAACAAAACAATTTCCACCATAAGCTTCAGCACACAGTAGAAATGCAGTTGTCTTTATATTTCCATGCCGAGATCATAGATTGGAAAATGTTTTACTGATTTAAAAATGTATAAATGAATAGCAACAGAAGCATTATGATCTTTACAACTCTTATTTACTGTTATTATCTGTACTGCCTCAATAGTTTCTATCACAAATCAAGTGCTATACTTCCACATGCAAAAGCTGTATGTGTCAAGACCCAATCATGTAAACACACATAAATGATACAGGATGTGCATACAACTAACACTCAATCCCACTTAGTGTTCAGGTCCAATTTTCTTGGAACATCTTCTCCGCTAAAAATTTTTCTGCTGGTGGCTGCTTGTTGGCGCCTTACAGTATATAACATCAACAAATTATCTTTTAAACATCTATCCTAAACCAGTTTAAACAATTACTGTGCTTTACATTTACACAATTGTGTGACTGTGCAGTTTTCTTTACAGACTTTTCCTCTGTGATGAAAAGAACTGCCTTCAAGATTCTTAAAATATGTAGCTATAGGATGCTTTGAGAGACTTAGTAATTTACTGTAAAGTATTTATAATGAAGATAAAGTCCATTCAGTTACTGTTTTCCAAATATGGCAGGAGAAGTGTTTATATGTGTACAAACATTAATCCAGAAACAACATTCTCAAATCCTTCCTTCTTACAGAAGGGTGAGAAAATATGTAGGCATTGAACAACACATACCCAACATTTCCAGGGACTTTGCAGCTGGAGAAAGAGCAAAGAGAGAGGAATGGATATGCCTTCTGTCCCACAGTAATGCTCCTACGTAAGCTGAGCTAAAACGGGTGTCTCTTAACCTTACGAGGTTTAGTCCATACAGTAACTGTGATATCTGAACATCTGTGTAACATCAGCAGTAACGTCCTTAAGCAGACCTGGTTTTTAGTCACGGCTTTTCTGCCTTTAACTCCACAAAATCTTGAGTTAAAATTCTTGGGGAGTGGGAGTCGTGGGGAGTCCCGGGACTCGACCGCTGCCGGGGTTTCACTGCCAGCAGTACCACGCACCTGGTGCGCTGCTCCCCTCTCCGGCCGGGGCCGGGGCCGGGGCCGGGGCCGGGGC